>CM042087.1:26298888-26611110 GCA_023512835.1 Taxillus chinensis | reverse complement strand
CTATGAGGGAAGTCAGCCCAAATGCAGAACGTCATATGTGCTCTCAAGCAGAACTTTGAAAGCTTCACTCATAAACCTGGCGAATCACTTGAAAGCATCTATCGGAGATTTGGCAAGCTCATTCTTCATTTAAAAACTGTCAATGAGCACTACACGTAATTTCAAAATCAATGACAAGTTTTTCCGTTCCTTGTCAGATCGCTACTACTCTAAGCAGCTCCAGATGCAAGCTGACAAGAACTGGTAGTATGCTCCCCTTGAAGAACTCTATGGAAAGCTACGGACTCATGAGGTCAGGTTCAAATACACTGATCGAGATGAGAAAATCACTCAGAAAGAAAAAGGAGTAGCTTTTAAAGCTACAGAATGTCTGAGCATACAGCGTAATGATGATACGAAAGAGTTAGAGAACTCTGACTCGGACGTTGAAGAAGAGATATCTTTTCTGGTCAAATCCTTCAAATAGAGTAAGAAGGCCAAAGATTTATGTTGAACACACCAACGAGAAAAGAGCCTGGCAGTATGTTAGCAAAAAGGCTCTAGCTTATATAACATCATCTTTGGACTCCGAAGCTTTCACGGACGTCCAGGGCTGCACGACAGTGAAAGTTGTCTGGGATAAACTAACAATCCTCTATGAGGGAAGTCAGTCCCAAATGCAGAGCGTCATTTGTGCTCTCAGGCAGAACTTTGAGAGCTTCACTCATAAACCTGGTGAATCCCTCGAAAGCATCTATCGGAGATTCGGCAAGCTCATTCTTGATTTGAAAATTATCAATGAGCACTACACGCAATTTTAAATCAATGACAAGTTTTTCCGTTCCTTGCAGGATCGCTATTACTCCAAGCAGCTCCAGTTGCAAGCTGACAAGAACTGGCAGTATGCCCCCTTGAAGAACTCTATGGCGAGCTATGGACTCATGAGGTCAAGTTCAAATACACTGACCGAGATGAGAAAATCGCTTAGAAAGAAAAGGGTGTAGCTTTTAAAGCTATAGAATGTCTGAGCATACAACGTGATGATGATACGGAAGAGTCAGAGAACTCTGACTCGGATGTTGATGAAGAAATAGCTCTTCTGGTAATAAAACAATTTTCATTTATAGTTGTATAAAGAGTCCCATGTGTTCTTACCTCCTACAATAGTCATAGCTCCTTTTGAAATATTTTAGGTGTCTCTAGTAAAAGTAGGCAGTTAGTTATTTTTTTTCTAATTATCTAACAAAACTTAAATTTTTTGTAAGACTAGGTACATATCTCATATCTTTCTGCTTTCATACAGATCCATTGAGCTTGATCTATATAGTTTTTTGACCAACAATGTCACATGCCTGATCATTACCAAGACACTTTTTTGATTGCGTTAAACATAATCATCGAACACTTTTATAATTAAGGTAGCATGGAATGATTCCTTAGAATCTAATATTAAAGACTCTGTCTTACTCTCCATAGAACATATAAGAGTATCATCTAACATGACATTTGCATTTCTTTGTACGTCGTCTTCTTTGTTTCAACCCCTGCACTCAGATTTATTATTCCAATTTTTCACAATTTTAATATGCAATTTTATTTTTACTTTCTTGGTTTAGAACCACCGACTTTTGGATTTGAGTCTACTATTCCTTGATGTAGATATCCATTATTGATTTCCTCCATTTTTATTTCTACCTCTACTCTCCGTATTTAATTTGATGTCAAAGTGGGAGGACCTTCTTCCTTCCTTTTAATCTCTTCAATCATGATTATGTTTACTACTTCTAAGAATATAATTTTATTTTTCCCAAAAGAAGTAGAGATAGAATCTATTATAGACTACCAACTTTCTAATTGTATTAAAAAGGACACCGGCATTAAGTTCATCAGTGAAAGTAATTGATACCGATTTCAGTTAGTCTTTAGTCTCATTAAAGGAATTTAAGTGTTTTATGAAAACTTCATTTTATAGTATTTTTAAATTAGATAACATTTCAATTAAAACTACCTTATAGGAAGTAGAAGGCTATTTCTACATATTTGATAGAACTTTTATGAGTTTTACAGTTGTATTCTAATTTTTGACGTTGAAGGCAACAAATCTCATCAAACTAAGATGAACTGCCCCTAACGTTTTGTGATCTAACACCTTACAAGTCTTTCTAATACAGATAATCTTCCATCGGCAAATAATCCCATCATTTATTTTTGTTGACTTTTTCTCTCATCGACAGATACAAGTCTTTCTGATACAGATAATCTTCCATCTATATTTTCAAAAGCTAAAATTTGTACCATTGAATTTCTTAATGTTGTGTAAATCTTTATCAAACACCATAGCTTCCACTTGAACTCAAATATACTATTTTACTAAATGCATGAATAGTATTATATACAAAAATAATACATATAGATAAAATTAGAATAATGAAGAACAAATCTTTTCTAATATGGAAGATCAGAAACAACTGCAACCACAAAGTACGCCAATATTTTTCCAAGAGAATTTAAACTCAGAGCGCTGATACTAATTGTTGAGGACAAAAATAAAATGAAGAAACAAAAAATTGGGTGTACTGGAATTTTATGTGGTTTAAAAAAATCTCTATATTCATGAAGATATTATAGTATTCTCACTATGATGGAAAGTATACTATTTTTATAATATCTCAATCCCAATACCCAATTATACCTTAGAAAATTTTAACAATTAATACTTTTTCTTAAATTTCTCTCACAATTCCTCATAAATTCGAGGCTCTTAAGAATTGGGATGAGATTTACATGTCCTAGGGGTGCCTACTTATAAATTGTAGATAGTGAGTAATAAGAACCTTTTTTTGGATAACTTGAGCCATTTGTGATGTTGCAGCCTCCTCCTTTGTCAAAATTCTAGGTAGCCGACATTAAAAAATAATTTAGCTTCAATTATAGACAATATAGGGTAAATGCAATTATTGACAATGTCATTTATTTTTTTAGCTGTTAATAAATATTTTACTGAATTTATTTGTTAAGAATCTTGATTAGGATCCAACAACAATTTATAGAAGGTAACAAAAATTAACCAAAACCTAGCCCAAATAATTTAAGTATTAAATTGAAAAAAATGAAATAAGAATAAACCTAGAATGTGATAGTTTATAATTAATAATTGCCAAAAAGATTTCATAATTCATCATATACAATGTCTATTTAAAAGCATTGACAAAAATTAGGAATTAAAAACTCATTACAATCAAAAAAATTGTGGTAAAAGTCTAATACAATCTTACTTATTATAAAATACAATTTATATAAGGAAGTAGCTAGGAGTAAAGTAAACTCTTTATTGAAGAAGTTAACTTGCACAACACGTAAAATGCACGTGACGAATAACTCAGGCATAGAAACGGGAATATGCATAGAAATGGGTATGGGCTTTGAAACGCCACGGGCTTGCTACGAACATGGGCATGCCACGGGCTCGCTATAGGCACACCACGGGCAGGCGCTATGGGCACGATGCAATGCATAAGACTCCTACATTTCATGCATGAAATTGGATGTTGGGTCTTGTGTTAGTGTCGTGCCAGGGGCTTGCTATGGACACACCACGGGCAGGCACTATGGGCACGATGCCATGCGTAAGACTCCTACATTTCATGCATGAATTTGGATGTTGGGTCTTGGTGTTAGTGTCGTGCCTACATCACTATAAAACATAACCTAACTAATTTCATTTCAAATGTGCAATCAAATAATCTAAGCAAGCAAATATCCTATTATTTAGGCTCAGGGCCGATCATAAGAAAACGGATGCCCTAGGCGACTAAGGCGAACATCTAAAAAAAGTGCCTCTATTTTTTTTATGTTATTTAACTTTAAATTTTTTTAACCTATCTAAAATTTATAATAATCCTAAGTTAAAACCTATAGCTATTAATTTAGAACATCAAAACATACAATCATAAAGACAAAATAACAATACATGATATAATAATTAATTCAAAAGAATAATTTTTATTTAGATCACATTTAAACTCCTTTCATCATTATAAATATAAATGGAGAAATTAATAATATAACATATCTGATTAATCTAAACAGATAAGTATTATCATCTAATAATCAACCCAAAAAAAATAAATTTAATTATTTAATAATTCATACACTAAAATTATATTAATATCATAGTCATCTCATCAAATATAATTAAATTAAAAAACTAAAAACATCATCAAAACAAAAGAATCCATTGATCCATACATGATTCAACACAGTATAACACCAAATTAAAATTATTCAAACATGTATACGGATCTCATAGTCATAAAATCAACATCTATCATCAATACAACAATAATTAATTTTTAATTGAATTATTCAACTTAAATTTGGCATTTGGCAATTGGCTATTAATTAAAAAAATACCTGTTAGTGTTACTGTGTTAGGAATTTCGAAGGAAGAGCCATCTATATTGCTTGCCTGCTTTGCTAGATGCCTGGACTAGAGGCTGGAGCCTGGCGGAGCCCGGAGCTGAGCTGTCGTTTGCCGTGGAGTGGAGAATCGCCGGATCGGATCGCCGTCTCCCATCGACCGTCACGCGGCCAGAGGCCTCGGTGAAAGGGTGAGGCCGTGAGGGCGTTGCTGCGACAGTCGGACGGTGAAAGGGAGTCGAGTACGGCCATGCAGGGTTACACGGTGTCAGCAGTCGGAGGGACTGTGTGTTCGCATCGCCAGTCGCTGCGATGCGGGATGCAGCGTGTTACCTACATTGTGTGCATCGTCATGCATTGCAACAGTGAGTTACGAGGAGCGGCCCAGAAAGAACAAATATGTACCCCTAAATTGGACCTATGGGCCGAGTGCCCTAGGCAGCCACCTACTAGGCCTCCCCCTCGGGCCGGGCCTGTTTAGGCATAGTCAGAGTAATGTGTGTCTATTTTTAATGCGGTGACATTTAGTATCTCTGTAATCCTTCTTTGGTCTGGCATCAATGATCATTCACTGTACCCGTGGGCTTTTTGTATGCCGTTCTTCTTAGTATTTTCAGTATTTTACTCCTAAAATTACTGAATAATTACGTATAATGAGCCCCCCTGACTTTTTTTTTAATCAGAGGGTAATGGGACAATCCTATGTTCCCTCTCTAGCTTCACGCCTGCTTATTAATTAACTACTAACTAGTTCAATTATTTGTATGGTGTATGTGCAGTCCATGTGCGTGTTATCATACTCAACGCAATAAAAGAATCCCCGTATAAAACGCATATGTAAACATAAATTATAATGCATCCAATTTTAGTTTAATACCATTAATGTCAAATATAAAAAGACTAAACGCTATATATCGATGACAAAAAAGCAAAAGGGTAGGAAATTGAGGAACCCACTTCACCGAATGAGCCACAAAAAGTTATTAATTAATTAAAACATGAAACCAGTGACCTGTTTCTTAGGATTAGGTTTAGGAAGCTACCAAATTTTTTTTAGCTGGTGCTCATCCCCAAAGCGATATCGTTTTAATTCCAAGGACAAAATCGAAAGAATAACCTTTACGATGCGCATCGACCGACGTTTACTGGTGATCTCTCTTTAGAATCCTTTTATTTTTTAATATTTAATTATTTTCTTGCGTTTTTACCATGCTTCTCTCCTTTTGTTTCTTTCCGGTTTGCATGAATGAAATGATAAATTACTTCCTTTTGTTTCTCTCGAAAGAATAAAGTTATTGGATTGATATATATATATATATATATGAATAGATTCCTCCCTCCCCCTCTCTCTCTCTCTCTCTCTCTCTCTCTCTCTCTCTCTCTCTCTCTCTCTCTCTCTCTCTCTCTCTCTCTCTCTCTCTCTCTCTCTCTCTCTCTCCATATTAAAAAATGTCAGTGATGTTTTTATTTTACTTGTGCCATTTGTGGGGTCTCATTTTTAAGGTGTATATAAGCACACGGCCCAATTCTAATCTTCATCATCAACCCACATACATCAACCACCCTCTCTCTCTCTCTCTCTCTCTCTCTCTAGTCGGAGAAGTAGTAGAACAAGAAAATGCGGTCAATTAGGTGTTCTTGGCAGTGGAGGAAAGCGGTGGCTGGAGGCAGGAAGGGAAGGGTAAGGCCAATTGTGAGGACTCCATTGATGCAGAGGAAACTGAGGCAGCTTCAAAGTTTGGTGCCAGGCAGCCGTGATCAAATATTGGACACACACAGCCTCTTCCACAACACAGCCACTTACATCTTCCTTTTAGAGCAGCAAGTGAGTTCTCTCAGAAATGTTCTTTCCACTCTGCGAGGACTCTAAAATCTCCCCTAGCCTCCTCCACTCAAAAAAAAGAAGAGCTTTTTCCAAAGAAAATAAAAATAACTTTATGAGGGAACCGGCAAATTAGGGGTGTATATTTGGAGGAAAAGGGAAAGAGTACATTCCTCCTTCAATTCAAGAAAAATGCTCTAGTGGGGCAGCACGGTTGATGTTGTAAGTGTCTTGTCATTGTTTGTTTTTTGGGAAGGGAAGTGAATGCTTTTAGTTTCGTTGTATTCTTGGTAATTAATAACAAGTAAATTATATATGATTCAATTTCCTCTTACTTTCATCTCCTTTCCAGCTAGCCAAACACAGACCATTATATTGTACATGTTGAAGAAGTATCTCATGTGAATGGGTGACCTTGGTTTTCTGGGATTATCAGATCTTTTTTTTTTTACATATATGTAACACGCAGTGACACGTAGTTGTTGGGGGGTGGTGTTGAGGGGACCAATTTTATCTTGGATTTTGCATGCATGTCCCACCTATAAGGCGATTCACATTCATTGTAAATATAACGCCCTGCGAAAATTTGAAGATATTTAATTAATTAAGCGGCTAATTCTAGAAATTCTTACCGTTGTCCAATGTCATCAAAGCCACAGATTTGCTTGGTTATGCGATTTTTCCACGACTTTCCCTGTTCTATAGATTGTACAAGTTTCGGTACGTCAGCCACAGATTTGCCAGCTGGTCTTAAACTCAAGTGGGCACGAAATCAGTTTTCAACCATGATACCATTTTGTGTGGGAATGGCGTCGAACACTGCTTTCTGCATTAAAAAAAACACATTTTCTTTTATTTTTTCCCATTCTTTTCTGCGCTGCAATGATAATCAAATTAAAACTCCGAACAATGTGCTGCAAATCCAAAATGGATACCAATAAATACGAAAAGTAACTGCCATAAAAATAAAACTAGTTAACCACCATATATAAAATGAGCGCAATATCACATTAACATAAGTCACATTACCATTAGTTGTATCATTTTTTACTTCGGTTGGTTGACGTAGAATAAGTCATATTAGAATTTTTTTCTACGCTTTACTTTTGTATCATTTCTTCAGCTTCAATCCCAAGCAAGCATAGACCGAGATTCGAGCAAGAACTCGAGTTGCGTCTGTAGCATATGCGCTCAAGCCCCTACTTAAGTGTATATGTTGTAGACGCTGAGATCAAATCTTAAGCAAGGCTCCAGCTTGCCTCAAGTATTTTTTCTACGGCCAGATCTATGAGTTTTTAGGTTCTATCAACTATCATTTTCGATGAAAATTTCAACACTCATGACTTTATGCACATTAGTCTAATTTGGGTCATTTTTTATTTATAAGTATCAATAAGACGCACGTACGAGTCCTAAACACCCATAAATGGTTTGGTGCTTTTAGATTTTCAAAACACGCACTCTTCTACTTATAAATTTAGATTTTATATCATATTACTACCTACTCTTATTCAAATGTACTGTTCGAGTTCGAGGCTCCTCCCTCTCCCTCTCATGCTCTCTTGCTATTTCATGATGCTTTTTATGTAATTTTACTGACATAATAATTATTACATCAGATAAAAACGCAATCAAGGTGAAACTGTACAATAATTAGGCAATAATGAAGCTAGTGTTTGCTGTCGCCTGTAGACCATGGGATGTATATAGACTGGGGAAAAGTGCCTTTTCAAATCAATACCTTGGTGTGGTCCTATGTACAACGAACAAAGACCGAATAATTTGTCATCTTTGGTAGCAATAAGAATTAGTGAGGGAGAAGTTGAGACGAGGCATACTTACGGGTAAAAGACTAAAAGCTCTAGGGAGTTGTTATTAAACATTTGTTTAACTTCTGGTCATTCTGCAATCAGTGGCGGAAAGAGGATGAAATTTACTAACCAATGCATTTGTTTGGGGGTGTAGGGGTATTTTTATAACTTTGATAATATTTGTCAGCAAAATAAGTTAATCATTAACTATTAATAAAATAAAAGTTAATTTTAATGTATTTATAAGAAAAGGGTGTGAAAAAACTTCTACAAACGCATTCGTTTATGGAATAAATAAATGCCTAGGGTTGCAACTGATCATTTTTTGAAGAGACGCCAAAGGGCTTTTTAGATTCAATCTTAGAGGTAAGTGTTTCTGATTTATACACATTATTGGATCTTAGTTCGCCCAGATTGAATAAAAAATCATGTTCAGTCAAAGAAATCTAAAATTGAGGATCACCCCTATAAAGCTTCAAAGTACATAGAGCTAGTTCCAATCAATAGAGAAGAAAATTTAAAGACCAACACATTCGACCGTGCTTAAACATTTAAAATAAAAACAAAAAAATTATAATCAAAATAGTTTTTACTTCAAAAAATCAAATTTAATTAAAAGACAATCAATACCCTTAATCAAAGAGGCACAAAATGCAAATATGTGAGTTTTTCAAGAACATCATTATACATGTGTGGGTCTTCGCAAATCATCCCCATAAAATGCCATGTTTGGATATCCTAAGCAAAGACAATACAGTAATTAAAAGTAAAAAAAAGCCCCGATGTCAAATTTGGATTCTTGGATTCAGAAACACAGCTCTAAGCATCTAATTCCATCCAATCATTTGATAACTCTGAGTATCTGACTCCTTAAAGCATCTAACAACTTCGAGTATCTGACTCTATCTCAGCATCTAATTCCTCCAAGCTTCTGTAGTTTGTCAGAGGATCTGACTCCTCCGATCCTCAATAATCCTTCAGAGCGTTTGAACCCTCTGAGCCTTAGTATATAATCTATCGAAGAATTTGATTCCTCCAAAGATATGACTTAATATGAGAATCTGAGTCCCTTCTGAGCATTTGCATTCCATCTGAAATTGTGGTTCTAAGCTGACTTGGAGTTCTTGAACTTCAAATTTTTATATTTGGGCTATTTTCACCTCCTTCAAGCTCCTAACTCAAAAAATATGGCTTTTTGGCAATTTTTTTTAGCTTACTCTAAGCTCCTGGACTCCGAAATCATGTGTTTTTGTGACTTTTAATTCCTCTAACAGCCTGGCAACTCCAAGATTTTGGATTTTAGTTACTTTAAACTCCTTTTGAGGTTTTGGGAACTCCAAAATGTAGAATTATGCAAAATTTAAGTTTATGTCTAAAAACTAAAAAATTTCCCCTTTGACTTCTATGTCACACTATCTCTAGAATCTCTATACAAATATTTCCTACAACATTTGCCCACAAATTATCACCATATTTATTCTTAATCAAATATCCTTCAATTTTAATTTATTTTGAGAAGATGCTAATAGACCCTAATTAACAAAATTGGGAAATAAGAAACCTAACTTTCATTTTTACATTTGAATGCCTCAATTATTGCCTCTAATAAAGAGGAGTTTGTCTTCATTCCATGTCTAGAAAAACAAACAAGGACCCGTAAGTGAAAGAGGCTTTTATTCTAATAACTTTGGAGAGTTAAAGGAAGTCATATACAGTGATACTCAGAGATACAAGTTTTCTTTTCTTGGGATTTCGAAAGCCAAAACTCAATGAAAGAAAAAAGGAAAACCTGGAAAAGTCCAAGAGAGGAGAAACAAAAGTTCATAATATTTCCTAACCATCTTGTAGGTGATTTTCACGAAGAAAGAATGACCGGGAAGGAGAGCTGGGCAACAACTTCATGAACTCATACGGTTCTTTTAATGTATGTTATAATCTCCAACTCTTTTTGTGTTTTGATTAAAATAAAAAAGGTATTTCTTGTCACCCTCTCTTTCTAAACTAAAAAAACAAAGATCACGTTTTCTAGAAAAATAAACATACAAGGCCTGGGCGGCCAAAGGATTAAATAATTAATGTTCATACTTTAGCTAACTAGGCCAAAAATCACTTACAATGGTATTTTCTTTATTGTTTTTCTTTTTTTACATCTTAACATGCTAAAACCTTTTCCTACTTTTTCTAAAATCTTTTATGCAAGGAGCTTTAGTCACATATCTTCTTTTTATAAATAAAAACTATCCCTCTTAATAATATATAAAAAAACATAAAACAAGCAAAATTCCCATAAGCTAAGACTATGTTCCAATCTTTAGGCGTTGTGGAGATGCGAGAGTTTTTTTTCTTTTCTCACACATAACTAACACCTGAACCTTTTCTTTGGAAGCATAGACAACTCTAGGTGACCAATTACACCTTCATTTTGTTTAATGACAACTCATTGTTGTTTTCTTGTCTTTTTTGATTTTATGTGAGTCATTGTGCTATTCAATTGAGTTCAAAAGCCATCAACGAGCCCAAATGACACTAAGGGATTATACATACCTCCATCATTCTGATTAGACCTAGGATAGGTCTTAAATCGAGAACAGATTTTTAGGTGATTAGTTGGTTAAATGAAAGTTTGGTGCACTTTGATCTATTTAGAAAATAAGATTTAGATTATATCCTATAATAACTCAAGCTGCTTGTAGCTCGATATTGTTTGGTTTAAGGCCCAAGCCCGAATTTTATTTTTGGTGGGCTGTACTGCTCCTCAAAGGTTGCCAACCCCCAAAAGGCGTTGTGCCAGAGTGCTTCCCAAGCCTTTCTTAAGAGGAGCACTTAGTTTTCCGCCTCGATTGATATGGGACTTTACAATCCACCTCCCTTAGTAGGCTCAACGTCCTTGCTGACACACTCGACCCAAGCTCTAACTCTGATACCATTTGTAACATCCTAAGCCATCCGTAGCCCGATATTATTCGATTTAGGACCCAAGCTCAATTCCCGATTTTGTTTTCGGCTGACTGCCCCACTCTATATTGGTCGTTAACTCTCAAAAGGCCTTGTTTTAGAGTGGTTCCCATGCTCTTCTCACGAGGAGCGCTTAGTTCTCTGCCTCAACTGATGTGAGACGTCACAAACACTTTGCCCTAGCTATCATTCTTAGAATCCTAGATATTGGTGTGATCATTTTATATTGCCCCTTGATTAAATTGATTTGTATGTATTATTTTGCTATTGATATATTCAGTTGTAGATATATTTTGTTTTGTTTTTTGTTGATCCTGACGCTAACATCCCTGTGTACTGAAGATTTGATATTTGGGTAACCTAAGGGGTACCCCAAGACGATTTGCTACTGATTCCATTGTTGGAACTAGGTGTTGTAGTGAAAAACAAAATAGTTAGAATTACGATGTTTTTGTTGCTCGTTGTACTTGTCAGGAAATAGTATGCACAGGATATGTCTTTAATGACATTGCACGACATGATACATGCATGGCACATGTGAATGGAGCGAACTACTCGATGCAGTCACTTTGAGAAGGCTCTTAGTGGTGTGGTTGCACAACAAATGTGTGTAGAGCATGCACGAGTTAACTTGCTCTATGCAATCATTCTGTGTAGCCTCCCCTATTGTTGTTTTCATTGTTTTTGCTTCACTGCTAGTGTTTAACCTTTGTTGATGTTTCTATCTAACCCCTTAGTGCCTTTGTAGATGAAATTTGATGGATAATATGCATTTGTTTTGGATTTTTCTCTGACGCGCTATTTTTAATTGTGACCCTATACATCAAGAGGTTTTATCTAACTAACTATTGTGATTGTCATATGATTTTTCTCGGTGCTGTAATGTGTATGTTATTTCATTAGTTAGGCATTGATAGGGGGTTTATACGCCCTTTTTAGAGCTATTTTAGGTTCATTTCATATTCTTTTGCTTCATTGTTGCCCAATTGAGCTATATTATCACATTTTCATGCCCTAACCAGAAAAGAGAATTTCTTGTAGTTTTTATGGTATTTTTGCTATATTTTGACAAGAATCCAAGAATCAAGGAAGAATTCACTAGATCATCAAAAGGAAGATAAAATCTCAAAGACTTAAATACCACAACAAACAAATTTAAAGCTGGTCGGGTGAAGGTCGAGTGAAGCCCAAATTACATAGGCGTCTCTGAGCCTCATTTAAGATACTTCTTTTTTGGTTGGATGAAATCCGAAAGGATTTGGTGGTGGTCAGGTGAAGGATTTTTCACCCCACTAGGTCGGGTGAAAGACTTTTCACCCAACTAGGTCGGGTGAAACTGATTTTTACATATTTAGAGTCCACAAGCATTAATGGAGAGAACATCCTTCTGGTCGGGTGAAGGTCAGGTGAAGCCATCTTTACCAGAGCAAGCCAAATTATTTTGACGATGGAATCGTCATTTTTTTAGCTCACTTATTCCCTTTTGGAGCGAAGTCATTTGAACGAAGGATAAGCACCAAATACTCAAGTCAAAGGAAAATTAATATAATAAATTTAAATTCAAAAAGGGTGTTTTGCATTGGGATTGGATTCGTTTTCGATTTAAGAGAGTGATAAAGATTAATATTTAATCTCTTTTTCAAATTCAAAAACAAGGAGTTAGAATAGAATAAACTAGGGCTATTTACTTGAGGAATTATGGAGGATTTATGCAAAATTCAAATTCAAAAATTCAAAATAAGGCTGAGGAGGCTATAAAAGGGTATTAGATCATCCGTTATTATCATCCGATTTTTTATCATTCTATTTTTACAATTCCATCATCATCTAGAGTAGAGAAAGTGAGATTGAAGAAGGTTTGGGTATCACTTAGAGCTTGAAGGCAATCTGCTTAGAAATGAAGATCAACCTTGGATTTTCTTAGTCAAAATAGGCAAGTAATCCTTTTGGTATTCTTATTCTATGTATTGTATTTCTATTGTCTTCAATCAAACTATGGAAGTTTAAAAACCCTTGATTGAGTTAAGATAAAGTTTGATGTAACAAATTAATTTATAATGTTTTAGTTTAATCTTTTTCACCTTGTGAATGTTATTTAATATCTTGGGTTAAAATATAAAATGAACTGAATCAATTCAATTTATCATCATAGGTATTTATGTGAAGTATTGGAAAATTAAGCATAATTATTGGAAAAATCAAGATACTCAAACTAGGAGTTATATAATTTGCGAAAGCTAGTGTAAAACCAACAATACCAAGTTAAGAGTAGGTATGATGCTAACTCTAAAATAAACTACCCAAATCTTAAAGGGTCATCCGTCCCTCATGCTAAGGTGTACACAGAATTATTGCACTTAGAAAAAGCTAATTCATGCATTAGAGATTGAGTATTAAATATGATCACAAGCAAAGAATTACATTGAATTAAGATATAATCTTTGAGAAAATACATCAAATGAAATTTTAACCCTAATTGCCTTTATCAATTGAATTTTATCTCTACTTTAAAAAGTTATTTTTTATCTTTCACATTCCTCAAATTAAATTGTTTTAATTCAATTCTATTTTTATAATATTCCAATCAAGAATATCTTTATAAGCTAGTTTAAAATTTTCCAAATTCTTCATCCTTCCCTTGGGTTCAATATTTGGACTTAAAAACCCACTTTATTACTTGTCACGATTCATACACTTGTAAAATGCTAATCATGTACAACTTTAAAGAGGTCCCATGTCAATATCTTACGATTGTTAAGCTAAATATAGCAGAAGCTTGAGCCCCTCCTATTGATACAAGATACTACAGTTCCTGTATTGATACAAGCAAAGACCCATTAATGATATAAACAAAATCCTACTAGTGATATAGGCTTAATCCCACTAATGTAAAACCTATATTATCATCTCTTAACCTAATCGTTATTCGAGAGAGGACGTCATAAAGGAGTAGTCATTGATTTTTTAATTTGTTGAGCTTCGTGTTAATAATTCTTACTATGAAACATATTAGTATGGTTGTCAACCATTAAATATGGCACTACAATATACATATACACTTTGCATTATGTTTATTTGTTTGTAGGATTGTGAGGAGTGGCAGTTCACCTACTAGACAATTATCTTACCCTACTTTGTTGGGTTTTTTTCCAAGTGTAGTAAACCAGGACTAGCTGAGGACCTTATAACTGGGCTAGAACCTTTCGTAAAGTATACTGATGTATATTAGACTTCATTTATGTATCCACGAAACCATGTGTATTTGAGAACATTTTTTCCTTTCGGAGAAGAGTCCATGAATAGTTGCTTTTAGTTGTTTTTTTTTACTTAAAATGATGATTATATAGATGATTATTACCTCTTCTCTATTATGCCATTAATGTTTTACTGGAAAGTACATTGCACCCTTGATGTGCAATTGTATAAGGACCCTGGATAGCACTTGTGGTGTAGTCCATATAAGTGCTAGTCACCAAACCCTTAACTCTTTGGGTGCAGGCATGGAAAGTCACTTACCTAATTTTTGGGCTTTTTTTGAATTTTGAGATGTGACAACTTGGTATCAGAACCATCAGTTTAGTTGGACCTAAGCTAGTTAAGGATAGTTTATTAATACTTAGGAGCTTGAAGACTATAATGAAGGTCCTTAATCAATGCAATCTTTATACGTGTTCTAGGTTACCTTATGGTCAGTCAGGTCACTCTAGGATACATTTGGGATTAGGTAAATTGACATACATACACATAATAAGCACTAATAATCATTGTGTGCATTACTTTGATAATTGATATGTTTTACGTTAATTATTTGAGTGCTAGATAGTAGGACATGGCTCAAGTAGCCCCTAGGATTTACTAGTTGGACAAGAAGTGTTTGCAGTAGGGGAATATAAATCTTATTGGTGCTTGATAAGGATATATAGGTTTTGATTGTTGTTTGTTGTTTTTTGGGGTAATAGACTCTAAAAGATACTTAATGTGGACCCATGGGTTATACTTGTTCGATGATAATTATCCTAGGTGATTGTTGATAATTGTATCTCATATTGTTGTTCAGTTAATACATTGATGGCCCTACGTTGGAATGATAGTGGAAAGGGTACAATTGAGGTACCCACAGCTGAGTTAGGGCCATATAGACGATAAGAGTCCCATGCACTCACATGAGGTGGAAGATAGGTTGATGATCCATATGCAAGGGTTTCTATAAGAAACCATGAGAGAAATGATATAGATTGAGATGTAGGGACGGCAACAACTAATGCGGTACCAGTAAGAAAGAGGAAAGTGGAGCAGGAGGTACACCATCGACAAATCGGGACAGACCCACCTATGACACAAGTTAATTGATAGGCCAGTTTGAAGGAAACTAGAAGCCAAAGGATATAAAGGAATGAATTCATGGGACAAAGCATATCCTAGAGTTGATCTAGGCACCCATTAATGTTCAAGTTTGATTAACCCCCCATTTCTTTCCAGAGGGCCCCGTTGATGGTGGGATTCTATAAAGGTAGTGTAAGAGAGTGAACTAGCTTGGCAAAACTTTGTTAGAATCTTTTTTTAGGAGTATTTTCCTCAATTGGTCCAAAAGGCAAAGAGGAAGGAATATTATTGAAAAGAGCGTTTGTCGCACACGCACTCCAAATAAAATTTAAACTAAGTATAGCTAGTGGCTTAACCTAGATCGTTCTCTACCGGAGGACTTATAAAATTCAATTTAATCTATTTAATTACTTGTTTAATAAAAACTAATGAAAAGAATAAATATAAAATTTGGGAGATTTTAATTGAATGCAAACTCATTAAAGCAAAGATTTTTAAACTAAGAAAAGCAATTAATCAAAGATGTAACCGGTTTAACTTCACACCTGAATGCTGTTTATCACTATCCCAAAAGATTAATTAGATAAATTATGGCCCTATAATTCAAATGCATCAAGACACCATGAATACAATCAAATTATGAATTTATTCTAACCAGAATAATTATGAATTAATTCTCAAAAGACTGCCCGTTCCCTACGAAATAAATCTTCCCACTCAGATAAAATAATAACGCACGATGAATTGCTAAATCAACACTCAACCGAGATATTAAATTAACAAATCAAAGAGATAGAGAATTAATTCATAGCACATAAAATATCAAATTAAATATTAAAACATGAATTCAAAACAAGCATCCAAAGTGCTGCGCTAAACCGATTACAAAATACTTACCCCTCCATGGGTTGGAAAAATCACAAATCTGTTTTGGAAAATTAAAACAGCAGAATTAGAACAGAATTAAGACAAATAGGCTGCAAACAATTAAAAACTCGGTCTTGAACTCGATCTAAATCTTTAATATTCGCTGCGCTATCTTCTTTAAGTTTGCTGAAAATACTGCTACCCTGGTTCACGCCTTACTGCTGCAACGTGAAGAGAGATGGTGTCGCGGGACGGCTGCTAGGTGATGCGCACTGGATGAAGATGGGCGTGCTAGGCGTCGGGAGAGATCTTGTTGCTCGTGCGTGATGTGGCGCACAATATGGAGAATGTCATGTTGCGCTGGGAGGACCTTGGACGAGTGCTGCTGCGTGGAGATAGGAGGTGACGTCGTGATGGTGGATGATGGAGAGATGGAAGGGTTGATGGAGGCTGCGCTGCTTCCGTCTCTTGGGCTGCACGGGTTGGGATATATATATAATAGGTTATGGAGAGATGACATCGGTGGGATCTTCAAACACGCAACCACGTAATGATTCTTCTTTTCTTTTTTTTACACTCCTCATGAAGCATGCATTCCATGTGTGTGATTCCATTTAATGGCCCATACCATTTAAAATCTTCCATGCTCACACCATACCTTAATCCATTGTTTCCTCTGTCTCTTCTTTCCATTTAATTCATTGTTTCCTCTCTCTCTCTTCTTTCCATTTAATTTAATGTGATCCCCATACCTTAATGCTCTTTTCCAATATGCTCTAATCTACATAAAATGCATGTAAATATAATAATAATAATAATAATAATAAAAGTGAAACACAAAAATCATTCAATAATATATTAAAATAAAAATATAATGCAATTAACCTAAAAATATGGAGAGAGAAATTATACTAAGATTAAAATTAAACCAATCAATTAAGTCCAGAGAATTAATATTAAAATTAGAATAATTAATTTAACATTAAAAACCATCAAAATTAAATTTAAATCTATAAAAATGAATAAAACAGTAAATAATTGAAATTAGGGAAAACCATTATAAAAATGCATTAATTCAATTAAAGCCCATAAATTACATGCAAATTTAATAACAAATTATGCAGTTATCAAATTCCCCCATACTTGAACTTTGGTCGTCTTCGAACAAAACTAAGATTAAGCACCAAACAAAGATTATCAAATCATGCAAATTCAAATATACAAAGAGAAAAACTTGAATATCACGAATTGAGTTCTAGTATAGACGTGAGTGTGTGAGCTCAAAATTCATCAACTTTATTCTTTCAACCCATCTCTCATTCATGACACTCAATCAAGTCACACAAATATGCAATTATCAATCAATTGGCTAATATTAAGCATACCCAAAAATTAACCATAGTTATTTCATACTCCAAATATCATGCCATTATTCATACACATACTTGAATGAAACAAATGGGTGAAGATTACTGGAGCTAAACAAGATATATGCAATGGATTGGCCAATCACTTTTTTAAATTTTTTTCTTTCACTTTTTTTTAAATAGGTAGAAAAACTTACTTAACAATAACCATCTATACTACCCATGTAGCGGAACCATCCGGCAGCTCCCAGATTATGGCGGATCTTAGGGTACCAGGTTTAAAAGCCCTTCAGGATAAATTCCGAGTGATATAGCATACTCCGCAAGTTGGCTAACCTTTTTCAATAACGCTCTTCTTTTAATTAATAACCTTACAAGGTTGCATTTTATGCTCTCCCTTGATGGATTATTCACTCTTTTTTTTTAAATATCTCACTTTATATCGACAAGCTTAGCTCATATAAAACCCAAATGCAAGAAAAACTCAAGTATTGGCATGAATAGATGTAATGATATAAACAATATTTCACAACTCATTGAATTAAAGTCCAAGCATAACTCAAAAATTAGCTAAAATCATGATTCTTACATGTTTGCACTTCCCAATTAAGGCATAAAAATCAAGATTAATTAATCAAATAATAAAGCATTAAAATTTTAGTTGTGTAAAATATATATCCATACTAGACAACTTAACTCTAACTATTCAAGATTCCCAATCATTATTCAAATATTGCACAATCAAATAAACTCAAATGGAACTAATCATTAGTGCTCAAAAATTCAAGTGTCAATCAAGTTCAAGACTAAAAACATGCAGCCTATAAATAAAAATAAAGCACACAAAAACAAAAGAAAATCTTTTTGGTTTTTTTTATTTTAAAAATAAATAAATAACTAAATAAACTAAATAAAAACACAATAACAAGCAAAAGTAAACTAATGAAAAACACAAAAAAAAAAATTTAACTAAACTAAACTAGGTGTTCCCTCCCCCACACTTAAATGTTGCATTGTCCTCAATGTAACCCAAAAATAGAAGCTATGGACATGGAATGCAATTCTAAAAGTAAACAATGAACAATAAATGAAAAGGAAAGAAATAACCTGATGGGCTCAAAGAATGACAGGGTCGTACAGTTTGATAGAATCCAACGTAGGTAGAGGATAACCCCCATAGAAGTGCTTGAGCTGATGTCCATTGACCGTGAAACTATGTCCTGATCCCTCCTGAATGATCTCCACTGCACCATATGGAAAGACACGAACTACAGTATAGGGCCCAGTCCATCTCGTCCTCAGCTTACCAGGCATAAGCTTCAATCACGAAGTATAAAGAAGAACACGCTCGCTTTCTTCGAACTCTCTCTTGTGAATTATCTTGTCATGGGCAGCTTTGGACTTCTCCTTGTAGAGCCTTGCATTATCATAAGAATCCAAACGAAGCTCCTCAAGCTCCTGAAGTTGAAGTTTCCTTTGCTCCCCTGCTTGGGTCAAGTCCATGTTGCAAGCTTTGACTGCCCAGTATGCTCTATGCTCCACCTCCACGGGAAGATGACAAGACTTCCCATAAACTAATCAAAATGGGGACATGCCAATGGGAGTCTTGTATGCTGTTCGATAGGCCCAAAGTGCATCATCAAGGCGCTGGCTCCAATCCTTCCTATTAGGCTGAGCAGTCTTCTCTAGGATTTGCTTCAACTCCCGATTGGACAACTCTGCTTGGCCATTGGTTTGGGGATGATATGGAGTCGATGTCTTGTGTGTCACCCCATACTTCTGAAGTAGTGCTCGAAAGTGCCTGTTGCAAAAGTGAGTCCCTTGATCGCTAATGATCGCTTTAGGAATGCCAAACCTACAAAAGATGTTAGTTTTCACAAAATCCACAACAACTTTTGAATCGTCAGTCCTCGTGGCTTTCGCCTCCACCCACTTACTCACATAATCCACAGCAACTAATATATACAAATAACCAAAAGAACTAGGAAAAGGACCTATGAAATCAATACCCCAAACATCAAAAAGTTCACAAAATATCATAGGCTGTTGAGGCATCTCATGCTTCCTAGATATATTACCAGTATGTTGGCAACGATCACATGCTTTACAAAACTCATAAGCATTATGAAACAAAGTGGGCCAATACATACCAGAGTCCAATACCTTCCTAGCTATGCGCTGTGAACCAAAGTGTCCTCCACAAGCAAGTGTGTGGCAGAATTTCAAAATAGATGGGATCTCATGGATGGGGACACATCGTCGAATAATCTGATCACTGCCAATCCGCCAAAGATAGGGATCGTCCCAAAAATAGTGCCGCGTTTCACTCTTTAACTTCGCTACTTGGTGCTTCCTATAATGATCAGGAATTTTAGAAGCCACCAAGTAGTTCACCAAATCAGCATACCATGGGAGGGTAGAAGAGACTGCATATAGGTGCTCATCTGGAAAGGTGTCTCTTAACCCCAAGGAAGTGATGTCCTCTGAAAGGTGGGGAAGTCGGCTCATGTGATCGGCAACTAGATTTTCAGACCCCTTCTTGTCTCTGATCTCTATGTCGAACTCTTGAAGAAGCAACATCCATCGAATAAGTCATGGCTTGGCATCTGGTTTCTTCAATAGGTGCCTCAGGGCCGCATGATCAGAAAAGACAACTACTTTCGATCCTAAGAGATAGGAACGAAATTTGTCTAATGCAAAGATGACTGCAAGGAACTCCTTCTCAGTAGTGGTGTAGTGGCACTGAACTGCATCTAAGGTCCTCGAGGCATAGGCAATGACATGTGGAACTCCATCCACTCTCTGTGAAAGAACAGCTCCCATAGCAAAATTGGAAGCATCACACATAAGCTCAAATGGATGGTCCCACTTTGGTGGTTAAATGATCGGCGGGGTGGTCAGCTGCTTCTTCAACTCATCAAAAGCTAATCTACAAGAATCATCAAAAACAAAAGATTTCTCTTTCTGCAACAATTGCGACAATGGGTGTGCAATCTTGCTGAAGTCCCTGATGAAGCGCCTGTAAAAACCTGCATGTCCTAGGAAAGAACGAACATCTCAAACACAAGTAGGATAGGGGAAAGATGTAATAAGATCAATTTTAGATTTATCTACCTCTATACCATACTTGAAAATTACATGTCCTAGAACTATGCCTTTCTCAACCATGAATGACATTTTTCAAAATTAAGCACAAGGTTTTTATCAATGCAACGACGCAAAACATTATCTAGACTAGAGAGACATTCATCAAATGAGGAGCCATAAACAGTAAAATCATCCATAAATACTTCCATGCAATTCTCAAGAAAATCAGAAAATATACTCATCATGCATCTTTGGAAAGTACCAGGAGCATTACAAAGACCGAATGACATCCTTCTATATGCAAAAGTACCAAATGGGCAAGTGAATGTAGTCTTCTCTTGGTCCTCTGGAGCAATGGGAACCTGAAATAGCCAGAAAAACCATCCAAGAAGCAATAATGTGTCCTACCTGCCAGTCTCTCTAACATTTGGTTAATGAAGGGAAGTGGGAAGTGGTCCTTGCGAGTGACACCGTTAAGTCTCCTATAATCAATGCATACTCGCCAGCTATTCTGGACTCGCATAGGAACCAATTCCTCCCTCTCATTTTTCACCACAGTGAACCCAGTTTTTTTGGGTACCACTTGGACAGGACTAACCTACTAAGAATCAGAGATAGGATAAATAATGCCAGCTGCAAATAATTTTTCTACCTCTTTCTTAACAACTTCTAGCAAAGTGGGGTTTAGCCTCCTTTGGGGCTGCCTCACTGGTTTAGCACTATCTTCTAAGAAAATCCTATGCATGCAAGTGGATAGGCTAAGTCCAGGAATATCAGCTAATGCCCAACCTATTGCCTTAATATTTTCCCTCAAGAGAGCCAACAGTTTGGTCTCTTGGTCTGGTAGGAGATTACTAGCAATGATAACAGGCAATCTATCTTCATTCATCATATATGCATATTTCAAATTATTAGGCAAAGGTTTCAACTCAAGTGTAGGTGGTTGTTGTGTGGAAGGAAGCATGCTAGGTGTAGACATTTGTGCACAAGAAGAAATAGAGTGAACATGTGCAACATCATCAGAAAATAAAGCATTCAATCCATTAACATAATCCACCTCATCATCAAAATCATTCACATCACTGAAATCAAGGTCAGAATCAATCTCATATGGTGGTTCAGTGTGTGAGAGGAATAAGACACTATGCTCACTAGAGGGATGCTTCATGGAGTCTAAAATATTAAATTTAATAATTTTATCACCAAACTCGATAGAAAGCGTACCTTGGTAAACATCAATGATGGTCTTGGCAGTTTTGAGGAATGCCCTGCCAAGAATGATAGGGGCATGTGAGTTCTCCAAGTCCTCCTCCATGTTGAGGACATAGAAATCAGCGGGAAAGATAGCATCTCTCACTCTAACGAGAACATCCTCAAGAACGCCTACTGGTCCAACTGTGGATCTATTAGCCAATTGGACTACCACCTATGTTGGCTTAACCTCCCCAATGTGAAGAGAGGAGTAGACAGAATAGGGCATGACATTGATAGAGGCGCCCAAGTCACATAAAGCATCAGAAAAGTGAAGTGTCCCAATGGTACATGGAATAGTGAAGGTGCCAGGGTCTTCACACTTCGGAGGCATGGGAGGAGAATGTGTGATGAGTGCTGAGACTATTCTCCCAAGGTTGACTCTTTCAACTCCCTTTAAGCTTCTTCTTCTGTTGATACATAGTTCCTTCAAGAATTTAGCAAATCGAGGAATTTGCTTGATGGCCTCCAAGAGTGGAATGTTGATCTCCACCCTTTTAAATATATCCGAACCTCCGCTTGAATTGCCTCATCTGTCATCTTCTTGTTTTGAATAGCCTTATATGGGAATGGAAGAGGTTTAGAGGTGGTCTCTTTCTCCTTCTTCAGCTCTTTTTCCTTGATCTCTGGTTCCTCAGTGGTTGAGGTAGGGGATGGCCCCTTGGCTAGTGGTGCAAATCCTGGTGGAGTATATGGAACCTGTGGATCTCTAGTTTGTTTGCCACTCCTCAAAGTGATAGAACTAACATTCCCCTTAGGATTAGGAGTAGCCTGAGAGGGAAGTGTGTTCTGCTGATGACTAGTGATCTCATGTACAGTAGTGGCCATCTGACTTATTTGCATCTTGAGTTCCTTCAACTCATTCTGTTGGTTGAGCACAATCTGTTGAAGGAGATTAAAGTTATCTAGTTCTGCCTTTTGTTGAGGATGAGCTTACAGTTGACCATTCGATGTTGGCCCCTCAGGCCTCTTCTGAAAATTCTGAGGATATGGAGGTCTCTGAGGTTGCCTTGTCCCATAACGAAGATTGGGATGATCTCTCCACCCTGGATTATATGTCTGTGAGAATGGATCATATTTCTGCTGAGGGGGACGTTGCTGCTGCTGCTCATATGGGCGACCTAGAAAGATGCCATTGCACTCTTCTATCTCCTGGAGTTGTGGACATGCATCAGTAGGGTGATCAGTGGTGGTGCAAATTCCACAAACTTTCGCAGGACTAGCGAGGGTTGGTAAGGCTAAGGCCATCTGCCTTATCATAGTAGAGATCTCATCAAGCTTGTGTGCCTCAAGGCTAGGCTGTGTGTTGGGGCTCACATGGTGGACTCCTCGCTGTGTAGGCAATGCTTGATCTCCAAATTGCTGCGTATTTTGTGCCATTTTGTCAATGAGAGCTCTTGCATCCACTAGTGTTTTATCAACTAGGGCTCCTCCTGCAGCTGCATCCACCATGCTCCTCTCCATAGATGTAAGACCCTCGTAGAAGTACTGGATGAGGAGTTGGTCGCTAATTTGGTGATGTGCAACCTATGTCCCTGTTTGATGCCTGAGATCTCCTTCCGGATTGCTATGGTCCTCGATGCTGGGAAGAATCGATTCAAGAGCAATTTCTTCAACTCGTTCCAACATGTGACATCTTCTGGTCGCAAGTAATACAACCATTCTTTTGCAGCTCCATCAAGTGAGAATGGGAAAGCTCTCAACTTGATCTGATCTTCTGGGACATTGCGGGGCTTCATGGTTGAGCAGACCACATTGAACTCCTTAAGATGCTTGTGTGGGTCTTCTCCAGATAGCCCATGAAACTTGGGAGGAAGATGTATAAGACCAGATCTAAGCTCGAAGTCAGTCTCCAAAGCTGGGTAGGCAATACACGTCGGTTGATAGTTGATGTCTGGTGCTGCCAACTCTCGGATGGTGCGGTTGTACTCTCCGTTTGGCCCTGTCATTGTTGGTGAGGGGCTTTCTTCCTTTACTTGAGTATGTCGAAGACGAGTCCTCAAGTTCCGCTCAACTTCTGGATCCAAATCTAGTAGTTCCCCTGAAGTGGATCGTGTCATATAACTGCAAAAAAGGAAATTAAGAGGAACAGAAGAGAAAATAAAATAAAATAAAAAACCTGCAAAAACTAAAACTATGAGAAAAAAAAATAAAACAAAACAGGAAATTTGTTAGAAAAGGAAACTTTAGAAAAATGGAAACTTTTTTTTTGATTTTTTTAATAAAAAATAAATAAATAAAATTAAATTAAATTAAATTAAAACAAAAAGGAAACCTGCAAAAAACAAAGACAAGAAACTACCGGGTAAGTCCGAACAAAATAATCAATAAATTAAAATAAAAACAAATAATAAAACAAGCAAGAACATAAATTGAATCAAATTTAATGCCTCCCCGGTAACGGCGCCAATTTGAAAAGAGCGTTTGTCGCACACGCACTCTAAATAAAATTTAAATAAAGTATAGCTAGTGGCTTAACTTAGATCGTTCTCTACCGGAGGACTTATAAAATTCAATTTAATCTATTTAATTACTTGTTTAATAAAAACTAATGAAAAAGAATAAATATAAAATTTGGGAGATTTTAATTGAATGCAAACTCATTAAAGCAAAGATTTTTAAACTAAGAAAAGCAATTAATCAAAGATGTAACCGGTTTAACTTCACACCTGAATGCTGTTTATCACTATCCCAAAAGATTAATTAGATAAATTATGGCCCCATAATTCAAATGCATCAAGACACCATGAATACAATCAAATTATGAATTTATTCTAACCAGAATAATTATGAATTAACTCTCAAAAGACTGCCCGTTCCCTACGAAACAAATCTTTCCACTCAGATAGAATAATAACGCACGATGAATTGCTAAATCAACACTCAACCGAGATATTAAATTAACAAATCAAAGAGATAGAGAATTAATTCATAGCACATAAAATATCAAATTAAATATTAAAACATGAATTCAAAACAAGCATCCAAAGTGCTGCGCTAAACCGATTACAAAATACTTACCCCTCCATGGGTTGGAAAAATCACAAATCTGTTTTGGAAAATTAAAACAGCAGAATTAGAACAGAATTAAGACAAATAGGCTGCAAACAATTAAAAACTCGGTCTTGAACTCGATCTAAATCTTTAATATTCGCTGCGCTATCTTCTTTAATTTTGCTGAAAATACTGCTACCCTGGTTCACGCCTTACTGCTGCAACGTGAAGAGAGATGGCGTCGTGGGACGGCTGCTGGGTGATGCGCACTCGATGAAGACGGGCGTGCTAGGCGTTGGGAGAGATCTTGCTGCTCGTGCGTGATGTGGCGCACGATATGGAGAATGTCGTGTTGCGCTGGGAGGACCTTGGACGAGTGATGCTGCGTGGAGATAGGAGGTGACGTCGTGATGGTGGATGATGGAGAGATGGAAGGGTTAATGGAGGCTGCACTGCTTCCGTCTCTTGGGCTGCACGGGTTGGGATATATATATAATAGGTTATGGAGAGATAACATCGGTGGGATCTTCAAACACGCAACCACGTAATGATTCTTCTTTTCTTTTTTTTTTACACTCCTCATGAAGCATGCATTCCATGTGTGTAATTCCATTTAATGGCCCATACCATTTAAAATCTTCCATGCTCACGTAATCCATTGTTTCCTCTCTCTTCTTTCCATTTAATTCAATGTGGTCCCCATACCTTAATGCTCTTTTCCAATATGCTCTAACCTACGTAAAATGCATGTAAATATAATAATAATAAAAAAAGTGAAACACAAAAATCATTCAATAATATATTAAAATAAAAATAAAAATATAATGCAATTAACCTAAAAATATGGAGAGAGAAATTATACTAAGATTAAAATTAAACCAATCAATTAAGTCCAGAGAATTAATATTAAAATTAGAATAATTAATTTAACATTAAAAGCCACCAAAATTAAATTTAAATCTATAAAAATGAATAAAACAATAAATAATTGAAATTGGGGAAAACCATTATAAAAATGCATTAATTCAACAAAATATTCAATTAAAGCTCACAAATTACATGCAAATTTAATGAAAAATTATGCAGTTATCAATTATGCATTGACTTAGGGTAAAATGATGGCAGCAAAGTATGCAAAGACATTCACTTATTTGGGGAAATATGTTGTTGATGCTTGGAGAGAGGAGGAGATTAAGGCTAAGGACTTTGTTAATGACCTACGACAAGCCCTTCGATAAGGGTTGAACATGTTGGAGTTGACCTCCTTCCAAGAGGTTGTCAACAAGGCTACTATTATTAAGAGAGACTGTTAAGCGTTTGTCGTGATTTGTCACGCCCCCAAATTCTAAAGAACCCAAAACCATGAATGTGACTTTCCCTTGCACGCACCCGAAAGGTTAAGGGGTTAGTGATAAGCACCAATAGAGACTACACTACGGGTGCTATCTCAATCATGCAAATCTATACAGCCATACATCAAGGGTAATCCTGTACTTTTCCTTACATCATCATACATACAAGATGTTAAACGGTCATACATACATCATATCACAAATAGTGTGCAAATGGACTCATGTGTGGGATATAATATATAATCAATACATAATATAATATTGTATCATACATGAGAGTAGTGGGCACGTCTTCTTGGAAGAAAGTCCTCCACTAGCCCTAGCACCACTAGCCCAACAGCTCAACTCATGCCACAGCCTATCACCACGTGCTCAGCAGCTCAACTCAGGCCTCGGCCTATCACGTTAACCACATAGCACAACTTATGTATTACAGTGAGAACACAAATAGGTCACAGAGCCCAAATCCCAAATCAACAAATCAACACAAGTGTGACACCTTCAGAGTATGGCCTTAGGGTTTCACAACATTCCCTCTATAATAGAGCCAGTCTCTACAAATCTTGACTAAGAGAGAGGATTTTCATAGAAGATGTTTTCTTGAAATAAAAAGTCACAGTAATGGTTTCTTATATCATAACTAAAATAACCTGATTTTTGGGGATTTTCTGAAAGGTCTAACCCCACTTCACAAATAGTCACCTTGAACCAAAAACTATATTTTTTCGAGATTCAGTGCTAATTCTCATTTTTCACATTTTGAAGGAGTGAGAATTTGATTTTCTAGTATTTTTCTTTTAATCCGAAAGGGGGGGGGGTATTTCATTATTTATATTATAACTTAAGTGTCATACTTAAATTTGGAGAGGTATAAAGGTTTACAATGTAAATAATCCTGCTGTACTTTGGAACTGCTAACCTAAAGATACGGAACTGCTGACATGAAGACTCAAAGCTCTGACTCAAAGGTTTGACCCAAATCTTTGACCTGAAGGTTTGACCTTCGAACCTTCGACCTTCAACCTACCGAACCTTCAACCCTTCGAACCTTCAACCTTTATAGTTCGCTAAGGGTACTGTTCATCATTGTTTTAGCCTATTTTTCGTTTGCAATCAACCTAGCAACCCCCAAAAGCTCATAAATATACTTTACTCAACAAACTACAATATACACCCTAAAACGCATGATGAATACCTCTAAATCACACGAGAACAATAATAATACACACAATACACATATATATATATATACAGATTATATCCATCTAGATCTAGATCCAAACTTCCATGGTTGACTTCTCAACCCTCATGCAATACACGATTATAAAAAACCCAAATCACATAAATACATACCCACAATGATATATATTAGATCGTAACCACACATCTTATATTAAACCACTAGATTCAACCCAGAATTAGATTTCTCCCAAAACTCAAGATTCGTGCTAAATCTCATAAGTCATAGCGAATTCATGCGTATCAAGAACAAAATCGGGATAAGAAGTTTAGGAACACCTACCCGAGTGATTCTTTGAGTTACACGAACCTGAATCGCCCCAAATCCCCAAGGCTTCAAGCTTCCAAGCTCTCTCTCAAATGCAGCAACGTGATAGCGTAAAGTGGAAGCTCTCTTTCTTTTCCTTCTATTTATATTAACTACCTTTCTTGTTAATTAATCATTAATTAATCAACATCCCAAACAATAATTGACCCTTGACCTCTCGTGGTCACAAACTCCAAATTGAGCTCAAATACAGTCAAAACACTCAAAATGACAAGCACATCACTATCTAGATATTTTTCATCCCAATTGACCACTCAAACGTAAGGTCAACCAATAAACCCCAAGAAAGTAAACAATTGAGCTACTCGGGCCCCGACCCGAAATCAGGCCTAAGTAAAGCCAAAATGCTCACATCAATAAACAAAATTTTGTCTAAATGTTGTCAGCCTCCTAAAATGGCTATCTCTCAGTTCTACTCAAATATAGGTCTTTACATCCTCCCCACCTTAGGACTTTTTGTCCTAAAAAATGAAACACATGCCCAAAAATTCAAGCTTAATCACTGCACAACAACAAAACACAAAACATGATCATAGACATGATCACTAACCACATAAGTGTGATGCAACTCACAATAAGCCAAAAAGGCACACAATATCCAACGAATAACAAGCTAAACTAAGCATAACCACATATAGTTGCAAAACATATGCAAAACAAATACATAAAACATAACTCATACCTTAGGGAAGTCCCTCACTCGAATGCTCACAAAAACATTTATAATTAACTAACTTGACCTGTATAGATAGGGCAAGCAGGGTCGATCCCATAAAGACAATGCTACTTTCTTTGGTCATGGGTATATACTAGGGGTTGACATAAATAGCAAGAAAGATAAAATAACTAAATAATAATTATCTAATCTATCCTAATTCCTAAACTAATTATGCTAATTCCTCAAACTAGCTCCTTACTAGGTCTAGCTCGGTTTCCTAGGGGCAACTTGGGCTCTCGTAACTTAAGCCTACCCTAGTTAAGTTGTGTAGTAACCCGGGTTTGAGGACTTGTGAGATAGCCCTATGATGAGATAGTTATTTAGGAAAACTAATATTAGTATAGTGATATACTCGTCAAACTAAGCGTTTTAATAATAAGTGGGCCCGATTTAGAGTCAAAGCCCCAAAAAGTTATTTTAATGATTTTTGAGTAGAAAGTATAAAAGGAGAAAGGAAGAACTCTAATCCCCAAATGTGAATCTATTCTTGTGTCTAAAAAGAGAAAGAAAGGAGAATAAGAGAGAGAAAGTGAAGAGAAGTGGAATTAAGGCGTTCCGGACTCAAATCAACCGTAATTTAGGTGGGGATTTGTGTTCTAAGCTTTTCTTTACATGTTTGGTAGTGATTAAACTAGTTTATAGTGATGAATTTCATGAAGTGGGATGTATATGGGTGGAATGACCCATATACATGTTGATTGTAGAATCAAGTATTTTTAATACATTTTGACCCATGGTAGTGTACCTAGAACTTGTTAGAACATGTTTAGGGACTGATTTTGGTGATTTTGGAGCATGATATGCAAGAAATTATGAGTTGCAACGGCTAGAAAGGGTGTCTGTTGATGACCGGTTGTGGAAGATGATGTAAGAATTCATATTTGAGTGACCTTGCAAGCTGATTTATTATTGAGGATGATAATATTTAAAATGCTATGTGATTGTTGATGTGAACGTTTTGGCTGTAAGTAGGCTTAGTTTGGACTCTAGGGTCCCGTGAGAACATTTTAGTATTTTGACTCTATTATTATTATTATTAGTATAACTATTTAATATTTTGAGTTTGTTATTATCCTTATAATTATTATTCTTAGAGTTATTAAGGTAATTGTTATTATTATTATTTATAAGTTAAAAGAAATAGATTAAATTAAAAGGTATATAAAGGGATTGAAAGAGAAAAAAAAAAGGGAAGAAAAGGAAAACCCTACGTTCCTACGTGCGCAATCCAGAGAGCACCCGTTCCTGATATTCAATCCTTTGAAGCTTAATCCAGGTAGGGGACCCTTGTCTTCTCGTTATTTGATTGCATGAACTTAGGAAGAAATACATGTTTAATTTTATATATCGATAAATGCTGAGTTATATATATATATATATATATATATATATATATATATTAAATATATAGTCGATCTCCCCTAGCCCTTCCTCCTCTTCACGTTCTGCATCTGGAGATTTGGTGTATTAGTGGTCAACCCATATTTTCTGTCACAGCTTCCGAAATCCCTGTATCCTTATTTCTTTTTAATAACCTACCTGATTATTATTATTTTCGTGAGCGGCATCATGCCAGGCCAGTCGGCCTAGCCTTCCAGCTCAGCAACCCCCGAATGTCGTGTGATTATCTGGTCACCAACTCAACAACAGAGCCATCCCCGCAACACCCTTTCTTGGTGGAGGGTGGCAGCACACGTGTTTATATATATATATGTGTGTGTGTGTGTGTGTGTGTGTGTGTGTGTGTGTGTGTGTGTGTGTGTGTGTGTGTGTATCACGTTTGATTTTCAACACCCGATTCGTGGGTTATGTAATGACCCGTGTTTGGGGTTCTGAGCGATAGCCATGTGATGGAATACACCTCGAGGGATGTGAATATCAGTACGGCGACATATGTGTCAAATAGAGAGTTTTGACTGTGAGTGACCGCGATTTCGAGTCGGATCCCCGAAAGGGTAATTTTGGGATTTTAATGAATTAAATGTGGGAGAGTATAAATAGGGCAGTGAAGAACTCAAATCTCAAATTTTGATACGTGCTTGCCTTTCTAGAGAGGGAAAGAGGAGAGGAGAGAGAAAGGAAAGGGGGAAAGCAAAATTGACAATCCAGAGCTCAAATCAACTGTAATTGAGGTAGGGATTCGTTCTTCTCACTCCTATGTCATTGATTATGCTTGTTAAAGTAGCTAAAACATGTAAATTAACTCCCAATTAATTTGATTGGTTGTTGGATTTTGATAGGTGATCGTATCGACTATGATCCGCTGATTTATGTTGAGGTGTCCATTTAACCTTGTTGTTGTGACCATAGTTATCCATAGTCTAGAGTTACCACTGCAGTTAGGTGAGTTTATGCTATGTTCCAAGTGACTTAGCAAAAGATGTGTTACCCGAATATCTAAGCCTTGTTGCGTTGGCGAGGGATCATAAATAATTTATAGAAGGATGATAACCCCCCTCTCATTATGCTGAATGGGTAGTGGATGCATTGTAAGTTCAAGGGAATATGAATCGGTGACCGTATTGTTGCTTCGTAATGGTTAATAGTATGTCCTCAAGCATTGAGCTGGTTGGTGAACCAAACGTTACCTTAATAGTACAAATGGTTACTAGTTAAGTGGGTTTTCAGATCCTAACATTGCGGTAAGAGATCCTTATCGTTAGGATTGTTGGTTGGTTCATCTTTTCGGGAACGAAAAGTCCTAAGGGAGAGAGAATGTAAGGATTATCACGATATCGTGTTATGTGAGTGTTTGTTTTATGCTATTTTTATTTGTTGTATGTTGTTTTATAATTGTATTCATGTGTTTATTTGTTGCTTGAGAGCACATGCTAGATTCTGTCTATGGTAGATATTGTATTAGCTCGCCGTTTGTGGCTTAGTAAATTTGTAAGATGGTTTGGGTGTGTCAAAATAGATGGCAATAATTGTATTTGCGTGAGTGAGGCCTTGGTTGGATATTGAGGCCTATGCCGTCTTATGGTAATAGTTGTGACATTTGAGTTGGTTGCCTTTTCGAGGATGAAAAATTCTAAAGTGGGGAAGATATAAGAACTCATATTTGAGTGACTTTGTAAGTTGATTTATTATTGAGGATGATAATATTGAAAATGCGATGTGATTGTCGACGTGAACGTTTTGGCTGTAAGTGGGCTTAGTTTGGACTCTAGGGTCTCGCAAAAATATTTTAGTATTTTGAGTCTATTATTATTATTATAATTCACCACTCTTCCATCATATGACAAACCTATCACATACCAACCAGCATAAGTGAAGGATCTGGGTAGCACTTTCAAAACTGCGAGACATAGAACAAATCAGGAACGTGCACCAGCTTTGGTAGCAATACCAAATGATTAGCAACATTGTCCATAACGACTACAATAACGAGATATGATGAGAGCTTGAACACGCGATCTCCCACCTCAAAATACATGATGATTGCTTCCTAACAACATACGACCCACAATGAATTTAGGCCCACAACATTCTATATTAAATCAACTGCACCATCACCACAATATCCTGCACTAAATCCAGACTGTCGTCTCACCAGATTATACTCGACACAATGGATACTTATAAAACCATTCATACATTTCACATATAAAGAAAATTGTATAGGGATAAAACAAACTTCATAATCAAATACTATAATCAAAGGGGTCAAAACACAACAACAATCTTATGAAAGCATTGCTAACCAATGGTTTAAAATATAAACATCCAGTTCAAATCTTTTGTCCAGCGTAGTAGGGTAAAACCTTGTTCCTGAGGACCTTGCAATTTACATCACTTAATAATGTTGCTTCAATCCGTCCATACCGCGTAAAAATAGCCACAACAAAACTTAGAACATCTAAACTACCAAGGTTCATCATTTTGAAACTCACAATGGTCACGTGGAATCATCACTGTCTCTCATTATTAGGGTATATCAGATAACGTACTACATATTATACTTACCGACTCTATTAACAATTATAACCCATTGAATAGTGTTATCTATTATATGCTCTTTCAACATAACCACACCACAAAATTTTCACCCAAGGAGATAAAACAATCATTTTATCTAGTCAATCACGACCACAACTGACACTTGCTTATGAGTCAATCAACTTCGTGCATTCCATACTAGCTTCCGAGAGCCACAATCCATCACCTCTCATGGTACATCACACTAGCCTTAAGGAAAGCATAAGAACAAAACAAACTCTCCCCACATATACACTGCCACCCAAAGACTCAGCAGAAGAACAACCAATCTTGGCAAACCCACTATACTCACTCGTAATACCTAACTCTCCCAACAAAACTTCATAGCTCAACACAATAATATTTATTTATTTATTTTATCTTAGTTTATTTTTGGCAAGACAACCCCCACATACTAGAGCAAGATTGGAACAATTTCAACCATTACCCATGAACTACATACCCAAGAAACTACTTATAACATTAATAACAATCTAACCATGAATAATGGGGTCTACAAAAGCATATAATATAGCAACAAGATACCAGAACCAATGAGAAGTACTACTAGGGATGGCAATGGGGCGGGTTATACAGGGTACCCGCCCCGCCCCGCCCCTAATGGGACGGGTTTGGGATAAGTGTAATCGGGTTCGGGGCGGGTTTGGGACGGGTATCTCCGACCCAGTTAGGATTCGGGCGGGATAACCCGTCCAAAGCCATATATATAAGGTAAAATAGCGAGTTTAACGGGTACCCACCCCGACCCTAATAGGACAGGTTTCAGGTCAATTTAAACATGTTCGGGTCGGGTTTGGGATATTGGTTTCTTAAACGGGACGGGTTCGGGATAGGGGTGACCCATCTCAAACCCGCCCCGTTGCCATCCCTAAGTACTACCAACCCAACATGCCACAACTGTGCACCACCAATGTGCTTTTTGTGCAACTAATAGATAAGTTTACCCATCCAAAACTAATACATCTACCAACGATATCCAAGAATATCCTATTCGATAAATACATGAACACTATAGGGGATCTCCATGAGTCCCAAAATACATTGCTAGCCACACAGAAATCCATAACAACTACCAAACATGATATCCACGAAATTTTAAGAACTAAACATCACTTGGAAGTGAACAAATTGACTATATTCCTAGTCTGGAGATATCATCCATACATAATGACATCCATCCTAATGATCATTCAAGTGCACACATCAAGCTATGCTCTAATCCAAACAACTCAATAATCATTGCATATCAACTACAACCATTTGTAGGTGTTACATACTAAGCCAACAAATTATCATTCTATCTCTTGAGTTCTTTAAGTTTAACTAACTAAATATAACTCCAATATTCCATATTTACACACATATTTGCTACTCACTTTACCTACAATATACCCTTAGTACCTTCTATTGTGAGATAAGACACACAACAACCTCTATCACCACTCTTGGCTTTCAAACTAACATATTAGCATACTTGAGTCAAGATACCTAACACCCAAATTACAACCGAACTAACTAGAACCCATCACAAACATGTTACTCCAGAGGCCACTACCCCCGAGTATAGCTTCATAAGCACAATGCCAACCTAATAAAAACTAGTTCACCCGGAAGTAACTCTACCACTAATGGTCAATCCCTCAATTCATGGTCTATTTAACCATTTATCATGACAACACAATAAACAATCTAGTATCAATCAAACTATTTACACATTTAAAAAAGAACATCTACCATACCCCTAACCACTAGGGTCACGATCTAACCTCACCCACTAGTGAATTCTTAATGTTTGTCTAAACTAACGTCAATCCTCCCACACATTACACTAATATCTGCTTGGAGTCCTACTTGACCGGACCTTTAGTATCGATACCTCCCGTTAGGTCTGCTACATTATAGGCTACCCCTATTTATTGGCCAAACTGGATGATAGGCATATCCTTCGTACAACCAAGCTGCTTGCAATTGCACCAATGTGTTTACTTCCTTCAAGAATCTCCCTCCACGTAACATGGTATATCTCAATCCAAGCAAGTTTTGTTTAATACTTGAAATAGATTTATTACTCAACACTTACGCAAGAGATGATAATCTCGGTGTGTCACTGACACGGAATTTGTCATTGCTCTTGTAACTCCTCTAGCATTACTCTGGCCACTAATACTCCCCTTAGGAACTGTCATATAAACTACCCACACACCATATGATGCTACCAACGGACCATTATCATATGGTTAATTAACCTAACATTCCTCATCTAAAGGAGACAAACAAGAATATTTAGCATCAACATTCAACAAAGAATAATCACAACCCATAGGTCCACACTAACCTCAGGTTATCAACCACAACAAGCAAAAAAATATCCATTACAAGTCTATGTCATAGAATATTTATGACCCTCATGTCCAAAACAATTCTTTAATATGGCTTCTGTTTCCTCTTACCAACTTATAGCTACAAATAATCAAGCATGACCCGTAGGTCCACATCAACAGATAACATGGTTCACATTATCTTTATCAACTAATTAAACAATCATCATGACCAACCAATCAACACAACAAGCATGACCCATAGGTTTTCACTAAACATTAATAGGATTCATATTCCCCTGTCACCCACTCAAGTTAACTGGCTACCAAGCCACCCATCAATTGGTAGGGTTCATATTCCCTTACCACCATATTATATCATGTCATTTTCTTTATCATGCAATGTTAAACTAGCTCACTTAACTAAAAACATCATGTGTCAACATATAACACTCATACAATCCATATCATCTCAAACAATACTTAGCAAGCAACTACTAGATTAATCAATCATCAGAGTATCATGCGCAATAAAATTTAGTGCCTATAATGTTAATGCAACATGGTTGTATATATGCACCCAACCCAATGTGTCCTAAGGTAATCTGACTGACCCTAAAGTAACCACAGACACAAATAAGGACTGCGTTGGCCAGACACCCTTCTTAATGTCTCCTAAACACCAAAGTATCAATCAACCACCCAAACTAACCTAGGTCCAACTAGAACGACAGCTCTGATGACAACTTGTCACGTCCTTGATTCCAAAGAACCAAAACCAAACACGTGACTTCCCCATGCCTACACCCGAACGGTCAAGGGATTGATGACAAGCACCTATGAGGGACATACAAAGCGGGTGCTGTCCAAATTCTCCGTACAAACATACATCAAGGGTATGGAAGTACTTTTCCAAATGCTAAACAATCATTATAAGTATACTATAAAAATCATTACATAAACTCAGTCAATTCTTACAACTATTCACAGACCTTTGTTAGGGATTATGATCCAATAAAAACAACATTTAACCAAATTCATACATTAAATAAATACACCAATAAGTAGCGCAACCCATCACTATCTCCTGTCAACAGCTGGAGAAAACAAATCAACAGGTAGGGGTGAGCATAAAGCTCAGTAGGTGATCTGCCACTCCTCACCAACCCTCAATAATGAACTACTAATACTAAATGTCATATGTACAAGTGTACATGTGTAGTGGGAATTATTAGATGTTAATGCGACATACAAAAATACAAATCAAAATACAATCCGCTAAATAGGCAACCATATCCATCATACCACCCTATCATAATATCATAAATCATACCACATTACAACTCATATCATCACATAAGTCACATCAAAACAATTCATATTCGCACTTTATCGTATTCATTGTGCTTTACCGCACCGATATCCTTGACCGGATCCATCGTACACTTTTATCCTTACCGAACCACTGTCCTTTACCAGACCTCATCACAGCAAATATAGTGCATTATATAACAAGAACACACATCAACAATATCAATATTACAAGTCCAATATATCAAATCAAGAAATCCCACATCATCACAATCATACATAATATTTGTAATATAGCCATACCATTGTACAATCATTACGAACATATTTTCAATATAAAATAAATATATGCACATCAATTATAATAATGAAAGACACCCTATAATTTTCAAATGATCCTTAGGGTTTCCCTCTAAAGGTTTTAAGCTTAAATTCCCATTAACAAATTAAAAGAAGCAAAATAGGCTAATAAAACAGTGCAGATTCTGTCCTAACTTTGAAAAATCATAACTAATTCTATGGAACTCCGATTTGCTACTAATACCCACTGTTTCGAAGGGTTTTAAATTGGTTATCCAATAGATATATCAGAAAAATCATTCGACCACATTATTGTTCACCCAACCACCACAAAATTCACCTGACCAAAAGGAAAAGTTCATTAAAATACGTGAATATTTCACCGGTATAAAAATTAGCTTCACCCGACCACTTTACTATTCACCCAACCAACACTGTTCACCAACCGAACTGTTCATACAGTTCTAGCATATGAAGAATCCACCCTAAAATGATTTCTAAATCCTCAACATCAACTTTCAACGTCAAACATCTTTATTAGGGCTACCTATCTCCGTTACATACAAAATCATTCGTTCTCTATTCAAATCTCTAATCCAGGCCAAACATAAGTCATAGGACCCTAAGAGAAATGTAGAAGGGATAGAAACACCTACCTCTAACATAGTGCAGTTGACTTCACTTGTTAGAACGCCAGGAAGTTTCAAACCACGACATTCTTCTCTCTCCCTTACTCCAAGGACGGCTAGGGCTCTCAATACGCAAAGAAACAATAGCCAACATTATCAGGCCAGCCTCCCTATTTATAGAGGTGAGCAGGAGTCCAATTTAGTTTTAACTTCTTGCTAATTAAGAAACCTAATTATACTAGATTTCCTAATGTACTAAAATTCCTATTTTAAACAAATATAAAATACCAAAAGGCCCTTTATTAATCAAAATTCATAGTTCTATTAAATATTAATAATATTAAATCATAAAACAACTAAATTGATTAATTTACCCCTTAAAAGCGCTACTGAATATTACTAAAATATCCCTTGGTCATCTACACACCAAATAAGACCCATTTAAAGTCTAAATGAGCATATTTTCAGCTACAAAACCAAGATAACATCCTCAAACCATACATAAGCTATCTTTTAGCCTATTCCGGGTATGGGATATTGCATTAAACCCCGAAGTCCACAACACAATAATCCGTAACTCAACACCCTATGCCTACTATGGGCTTTCTCGCAGCTCGTGGACCAACCTGTGGCATGGGCATGGCCCGTAGTATGGGTCTGTAGCCCATCCCATGACCCAGCCAGTGGCACAAGCCAAACCCGAGCCCTAACTCGCAATTGAAAAATAATATGGCAAAGTGATGCTAGCAGGAATTGAACCCAATACCTCCTTCTAACCACACCAATGGTCTAGCCACTAGGCTAGATGACTATTATTTATTATTTTCATGTAATAAAAGTATATACTTGACTTCCAAGTCGTATAGGTTACACCAACATACATATATAAACTCACAGATATATATATATATATATATTAACGCACACACATGCTAACACCATTTATTTTATAGTATCTAGATTTAAGATTATGATATAAACACAATTCTCTACCTCAAAAATGCTTAAAGTAGCAATCTTGATCGCCCAGATCCAACAGGTTGTCTCTCTGGGGCATTCTGGTGCCTCCACCACCCTCAAACTCTCTCACAACTGCCAAAAGCGTGAAAAAAATGGTTTAGGATGTCTTTTATAGAGTGAAGAGTCCTAGTCTCACCTTAACACTCATTACTGAAGCTTTACTTGTCCAACAAGTAAACCCTACCTTCTCAAAGTCCTAGTCCAACAAAACACCACAGACTTAACCTTTAAGAAAACTCTTAATACAACAAAAATATAAAAAAAGGTCCTTTATTAAAATCAATCTCGTTTTTCTTTTACCATAGTAAAATATTTTAACTAAGCGAAGCCAAATGACATTTTAAATGACAAAATTGCCCTCTAGGGCCCCGAACACCAAATCAGGTCCAAACATAGTCAAAATTCTCCATTTAACATGTGCATTACTATAATACCCACTAGCTAACATAAGGCCTTTAACATATGACTAACACCCAAAACCCACAGACACGGGCCCTCACACATATGACCATGGTTTACCCCATTCTAGAGGCTATGACATTATCTAGGTCATAATGGAATGATTAATGAAGTCAACCCATTTTATTCTGATTCAAGATACTAATCCAATCAAGATTTTAGGACAGAAGTATGTTAATGAAATAATAAGATTGCATGTGTTCCATTATCCATTGTTTTTTATAGAGATGCATGGCTTACATCTCAGTTTTAGAAGCAGTTGCAAAAGGCACTAGGTACGCACGTCAATTTGAGTACAATCTATCATCCCCAAATTGATAGGAAGACAAAGCGGACAATTCAAACACTTGAAGATATGTTGAGGGCATGTGGAGTTCTCCTATTATAACAGTTTAAAGGTTACCATAAGTGTAAAGACTCGTATTTGGGTAGTCTTGAGAGATAGTCATTCTATGGGAATGTAACTATCTGGACGGTAGTGTAGCCGTCAATGTGAGCATTTTGATCGTACTTGGGCCCGATTCCGAGTCGGGGCCCCGTTTGACCCGATTATTGACTTTTCGGGGTCTATTGGTTGACTTTGCGTTTGAGCGGTCATTTGGGTGTACTAATATCTGTGTAGTATTGTGCTCGTCATTTCGAGCGTTTTGACTCGTAGTTTGACTCAATTTGGAGTTCGGGACATTGGAGGTTAATTATTGACTGGGTCAATGGTTGACTAGGTCGGTTGACTGGCAAAAATATAAATAGGGGAAAGAGAGCTTCCACGTTACGTTTCGAGTTTCACGTTTGCGTTGGAGAGCTTAGAGAGAGAAAGAGAGAAGGAAGCTTGGAGGCCTTGGCGATTTGGGGCGTTTTGAGCTCGTTCAAGCATCAAGAATCATTCCAGGTAGGTGTTACATTGATTCTTCACCCTTTTCTTCTTGTTTTTTTGGATTAACATGTAAGAATTTGATGAAATCATGCAAATTCGTGTTGAACCCTAGAATTTGGGAAAAAACCAATTTTGGGTTGAATCTTGTATTTAAATGCGTTTCGAGGGGTAAGACGTGATTTAAAACCTAATATATAGTATTAGGTATGAGTTTTATGAGATTCCGGGTTGAATCCAGGACAGAAACAGGTGAAAAACGATGATGAACATGCGAATCGTGAACTGGGTAGAGAAACGACCGATGAGATCGATGGAAATTGGAAATTTCAAATGTGCGATTCGAAGGTTCGAAGGTAGGTTCGATGTAGTGTAATTTCGAGTGTCGAATGTGAAATTTTCGAGTGTCGTTTCGAAGGTTCGAAGGTACTTCGAAGGGGAGTTTCGAAGGCAGTTCATGGGTACTTCGAAGGTAGTTTTCGAAGGTAGTTCGAGTGTAGGTTCGAGGGTCAAAGGCGGTTGAAGAGATTCGAAATGGATTCGAAATGCAGATTCGAAAATGTAGTTTCACCGGTAGATTCGAAATACGTTTGACTGGACTGGACCTATTTACATTGCAACCTATACCCATCTACACAGTTAAGTATATACTTAAGTTACAATGTAAATAACGAAATACCCCCCCATTTGGATTCAAAGAAAAATACTAGAAAAATTAATTCCCACTATTTCAAAATGTGAAAATTGGGTTTTAGTGTAAAATTTCGGAAAAACCCAAAAGTTCGTAGTGGTGAATTTTTGGAAAGTGGGGTTAGACGTCTCAGAAAAATCCCCAAAAATCAGATTATCTTATTTATGCTATGGGAACCCAATGCCTGGGACTTTTGATTTCAAGAAAATAGCTGCTATGGGTACTTCCTTCATAAATCAAGGATTGAGGATTTACTTGTGAAGACTGGCTACAGTTCCAAAGGAAATGTTGAGAATGACATGCCATACTAATGTTAGTATGTTGGTGTGAGGTATTGGGACATGGACTCCGTGACTTGTCCGGGTTCTCACCGTAATGCACCGATGGTGCGATGTGGTTGACATGGCGGCATATGCACCGATGGCAAGGCCGGTGTGGCAACCGTGTCCGGGCATATAGCGCCGTGGTAGGGCCGAGTGCCCCGAGCCTGGGATCCTGTTGAGGATCGTGGACAAGCTGTCCCGTGTGGGCAAGCTAGGTCCTGATGTTTGTTTGCAGACCGAGTCCTGATGATTGTGCACACTACACGAGCATGTAGTATAGACTTGTATGTCTGCATGATGTGGAGTGTTGGGGTCACCTACCGAGCTTGTCGCTCACCCCTACTTGTTGTTTACCTTTTTCAGGTGTGACCCGAGACTAGTGGAGGACTTTCTTCCGAAGGACGTGCCCACTACTCGATGTATGATCCGATTATATTCTCGTATTGTGTATTGTATTATGTTTGTATCCCGGACATGAGTCCGTGGACGGTTATATTTGCATACTGTTTGTGGTGTGATGTCTATATGATTGTTTGACTTATTGTATGCATGATGATGTATGGGAAAGTACAGGATTACCCTTGGTGTATGACCGTACAGGGTTGCATATTTGAGACAAGACCCGCGGTGTAGTCTCTATTGGTGCTAGTCACCAACCCCTTGACCTTTCGGGTGCGGGCAAGGGGAAGTCATGTACCCGGTTCCGGGTTCCCTGGAATTCGGGGCGTGACAAGTTGGTATCGAGCATGGTCTAGTGGACCTAGGTTAGTGAGGGGTGGTTAATTGATTCCATGTGACTTGGAAAACGTAAGGAGGGCGCTTGATCAACGCAGTCCTTACAGGTATTCTAGGTTATGTTGGTGTCGGTTAGATCATCCTAGGAGCATACATAGGGTGCATTGCTAGTGGTATGATTGTGTGCATATAGGGCACTAGATTGTCTTTGTGTGTGATGTGCTCGTATGTGGTGCCAGGGATGGCACGTGGCCGTGAGAGCCAGGACTGGATGTGGTGTACCCTATGGGGTGACACGATGCTATATGCATGGTATGGACCTACGGGTCGTGTGGTGAGAACCTACAAGTCGGTTGTGCCTTTGATGGCCGGTTGTCTTATTGATCGTTTGTTGTTTGTTGTTGTGGCCGGTGTGATGGCACCACCAAGGAGAGCTGTCCGAGGCCAAGGCCCGGCAGAAGAGCCCACGATAGAGTCGGGGCACCAGGGGCAGCAGAGCCCGCAGCAGAGATCGTCGGCTCCCGTTGTGGGACCTGATTTGGCTCAGGTATTGATTCGATTGCAGGAGGCCATGCAGGGTATGCAGGGCTCGATGAGGGATATGGCTAGAGAGGTGGATGAGCCGAAGAGGCAACAGCGGCCTCGGCAGCCCACCACGGCCTCAGAAGCCAGAGGCGAGGGTGGTGCAGGATGTGCACCAACCGGGAGGTCGTGATAGAGTCGCACGACGAGGAGTGGATTGGGCCGCACGTTTTTGAAACATGCACCCAGGACTTTTGAGGATGGTTCACGGCCCGAGGTAGCCGAGGACCGGATTAGATGGACAAGAGGACATCTTTGAGATGATTGGGGTGCCAGGATGAGGAGCGGGTGCGCGTGGCGACGCACTATATCTGTTGGGTATCCCACGCAGGTGGTGGGAATCCACTAGAGCTGTCCATGGCGCCCTGGATGAGCTGGAGAGAGTTTGTTGAGCGCTTCTTTGGGGAGTATTTTCCCGGCTCGTTGCAATATGCTCGACGTAGAGAGTATTATGAGCTGGTACAGGGGTAGCATGATGTGTGGGGGGAGTATGTGCAAGCCTTCACGGATTTGGGGCGGTTTGCTCGGAGTCTTGGGAAAAGGAAGGCCGGAAGACGCAGGACTTCATTCAGGGCTTGAGGCCATCTTTGAAAAGACAGTTGGACCGGTGCCGTTGACCAGCTACCCGGGAGGCGGTCGACAAGGCGATCATTATTGAGCGAGGTCAGGATCAGGCAAGAGCTCAGAGGCCGGGCGGTTCGGCAGGTCCGACCAAGAAGAGGCAGAGTGGGGAGAGCAGTGCCGCTCGGCCTGAGAGGAGGCAGGTGCGAGAGGGTTTCTAGCCAGGCGGTGGGACCCCATGAGAGTTCGGCCGGACAGGAGGCCAGGTACTGTTGGAGTTGTGGTTTGACCGGGCATGTCTCGAGAGACTGCCCAAGGAAAAAGATGACATGCTTCCGATGTGGGAAGGTGGGACATGGAGCTAGGGAATGTGTTACCCTTAGCTCAACCAGCAGTGTAGGCCCTCGTCCGAGAGATCAGGGACAAAGGAGTGGGGCTCCATCTCAGAGGTCAGTGCCGCCGGCACAGAGCACGCAGATGCGACCTGCGGTGCAGCAGCCTCAGCGGGAGGCACAGGGTCATGTTGATCAGCGGGGCAAGGCCCCAATGGGCCAGGCTAGTGGCAGTGGACCACGAGGGAGGACTTTTGCCCTCACCAGCAGAGAGGCAGAGGTTCCACCAGTGGATGAGGCAGGAGCAGGACCTTCAGTGGTGAGAGGTACCATCATCATTTCTCATACTATTTGTTCAGTTTTGATTGATACTGGTGCTACCCATTCTTTTATTTCGTATGCTACGGTGGTTGGATTAGAGTTAGACCAGGGAGACAGTGAGTCGTCTCTGATGGTTGCTTCACCTTTGGGTGGAATTGTGATACTTGAGAGTATCTGTCGTGCTTGTCAGGTAACACTTGGGGGTGTTAACCTGTTGTGTGATTTGTATATCATGGAGTTAGATGATTTCGATGTTATCCTGGGTATGGAATGGTTGGTCTCCGTGGAGGCCAAGATTGATTGTTTTCGACGGCGTGTGACGTTCCTCACACCAGGGGGCACGCGGGGTGTCTTTGTGGGTGAGTGGACTGAGGAGGCATGCAGGTTGGGACCATTGAGGCATGGGTGGGGTGATGTGACCCACCAGTTAGCCAGCTTGACATTGGTTGACAGGAGGAGAGAGGGGAAGGCTGTTTTGCCACCCATTGTAGATCAGTTCCCGGATGTGTTTCCCGAGGACTTGGTCAGTTTGCCACCCGTGAGGGAGGTAGAGTTTTCGATCGAGTTGTTGCCAGGGACAACACCGATCAGGTTAGCGGCCTACAGGATGGCACCGACAGAGCTTAGAGAGCTCAAGAGACAGATAGATGACCTATTGGTGCGAGGCTTTATCAGGCGGAGTAGCTCACCGTGGGGCGCTCCAGTGTTGTTCGCCAAGAAGGCGGATGGTTCACTTCGGCTATGTATAGACTACCGGAAGCTGAACCAGGTGACTGTGAAGAACAGGTATCCATTGCCGAGGATCGATGACCTGTTTGATCAGTTTCGAGGTGCAAGATGGTTTTCCAAGATAGACTTGAGATCTGGATACCATCAGTTGAGGGTTAGGGAGGCGGATATCCCTAAGACCGCGTTTAGTTGTCGCTATGGGCATTATGAGTGGCTTGTGATGCCGTTTGGGCTCACGAATGCTCCAGCAGTGTTTATGGGATTGATGAACCAGGTGTTTGCTCCATTTTTAGATATGTTCATTGTGGTGTTCATCGATGATATTTTGGTCTATTCAGCGACCAAGAGGGAGCATGAGGAGCATTTGCAGGTTGTGTTGCAGACCTTGCGAGAGCATCGGTTGTATGCGAAGTTCACAAAATGTGACTTCGGTTGCAACAGTGCACTTCTTGGGGCATGTGGTATCTTCGGAGGGTATCACGGTGGATCCTGAGAAGATTGAGGCGGTCATGTCGTGGAAGAGGCCCACGAATGTGTTTGAGATTCGTAGCTTCCTTGGTTTGGCAGGCTATTATCGGAGGTTCGTGGAGGATTTTTCCCGGTTGGCGGCTCCTATGACACACTTGACTAGGAAAGGAGTTCCTTTCATTTGGTCCGATGCGTGTGAGAGTGCTTTCATGGAGTCGAAGGCACGATTGACCTCAGCACCTATCTTGATTCTTCCACAGGAGGGTGTGCCTTTCGAGGTGTATTGTGATGCTTCCAGGGTAGGACTTGGTTGTGTGTTGATGCGGACGCGCAGGTGATTGCTTATGGGTCTAGGCAGTTGAGACCACATGAGCAGAGCTATCCCACGCATGATTTGGAGTTGGCTGCAGTGATCTTTGCACTTAAAAGCTGGCAAGATTATCTCCTTGGGGAGAAGTTTGTGGTGTATACGGACCACAAGAGCTTGCAGTATATCTTCTCTCGGCGAGACTTGAACCTTAGGCGAGGCGGTGGGTGGAGTCTGCAGCATTTAGGTTTGATATGATGTATACCCCCGGGAAGGGTAACGTGGTGGCAGATGCTCGAGTAGGAAGAGCAGGGCCGTGGTGGCCCATTGTGCCATTAAGGAATGGGAGATGATGGGTCAATTGGCAGCGATGAGGTTGCGAGATGGTGACCAGGCGAGGGGCGAGGGACCCTCGGTGTTGTTGTAGCAGTCCCAGAGATGCAAAGCACAGGATCATAGAGGATCACCTGGGGGGACGTTGATTGTGAGGTCATCCGCGACAGGATTCAGACTGGGCAGGTATCTCTTCGATCGGACCGAGGATGCAGAGCACGTCTTGCGGTATAGGGGTAGATTGATAGTTCCCACTTCTCTTCAGGAGGAGGTTCTTCGGGAATTTCACCGGTCGAGGTTAGCCGTACATCCTGGTGGAACCAAGATGTACCATGCCGTGAGGAGGCGATTTTGGTGGCCAGGCCTGAAGAAGGCCGTTGCTGATTTTGTGAGGCGGTGTTTGACCTGTCGGCCAGGTCAAGGCAGAGCACCCGAGATCACTGGTGAGTTGCGGTCATTGCCAGGTGCCAGAGTGGAAATGGGACCACGTGACCATGGATTTTGTCACTGGACTTCCTCGTTCTAGGGGACACGACACTATATGGGTAGTTGTGGACCGATTGACCAAATCGGCGCATTTTATTCCGATTCGAGAGACAGACCCAGTGAGGACTTTGGGACAGAGGTATATTGATGTTATTGTGCGGTTGCATGGAGTCCCATTGTCTATTGTATCCGATCGGGATGCGAGGTTCACATCTCGGTTTTGGAGACGGTTGCAGCGAGCCTTGGGTACTAGGGTGAACCTCAAGATGGGCCTTTCATCCGCAGACGGATGGTCGATCGGAGCGGACGATTCGGACACTCGAGGATATGTTGCGTGCCGTGTCCTAGATTTTGGAGGTTGTTGGGAGACTCACCTTCCTTTGGTGGAGTTCTCTTACAACAACGGTTATCAGGCCACGATTGGGATGGCTCCGTATGAGGCGCTATATGGGCGGCCTTGTAGATCACCCTTGTGTTGGGCACGAGACGGGGGGAGACAGCGGTTCTCGGTCCCGATATGGTTCGAGAGACCACAGAGATAGTGCGGGCTGATTCGACGGCGCATGTTGACAGCGCAGAGTAGGCGAAGTCCTATGCGGACCGGAGGCGTCGACCCTTGCGGTTTGAGGTGGGTGACCGTGTATTTTTGCGGGTTTCGCCACGTCGAGGGCATCGGAGGTTTGGACGTGGATCCAAACTTTCCCCTCGTTTTGTGGGGCCATTTGAGATTATTGCCACCGTGGGCGCAGTGGCTTATCGGTTAGCTTTGCCACCGGAGTTAGCGCGGGTACATGATGTGTTCCATGTGTCTCGGTTGCGACGGTATCACCCAGATCCTTCTCATGTGTTGGACTATCGCGAGATAGACTTGGGCGATGATGGTGCCGTTGTTGAGATGCCGGCACAGATTTTGGACAAGCGGGACCAGGTCTTGCGAGGCAAGACGATCCCACTAGTTCGGGTGTTATGGCGACACCGAGGCATGGAGGAGCAGACTTGGGAGAAAGAGAGCCAGGATGCGGGTTCTTCATCCCGAGTCGTTCGAGGACGATCGATCGTGAGGTGACAGATGTGAGGACCTACCTTGAGGTATGAGTTATGTTTTATGCATTTGTTTTGCATATGTTGTTTGAGATGTGGTTTAGCTTGTTGTTTGTTGGTTGGCATCCTAGCATCGTGTGAGCCTTTTTGGCTTGTTGTGAGTTGCATTGGACATGTGTGATCGGTGATCATGTTTGATGTTTTGTTGTTGGGACATTGAGCTTGAATTTTGCTATGTCATTTGGGCATGTGTTTTATTTTCGAGGACGAAAAGTCCTAAGGTGGGGAGGATGTAAAGACTCGTATTTGGGTAGTCTTGAGAGATAGTCATTCTATGGGAATGTAACTATCTTGGACGGTAGTGTAGCCGTCAATGTGAGCATTTTGATTGTACTTGGGCCCGATTCGAGTCGGGGCCCCGTTTGACCCGATTGTTGACTTTTTGGGGTCTATTGGTTGACTTTGCGTTTGAGCGGTCATTTGGGTGTACTAATATCGTTTAGTATTGTGCTCGTCATTTCGAGCGTTTTGATCGTAGTTTGACTCAATTTGGAGTTCGGGACCTTGGAGGTTAATTATTGACTGGGTCAATGGTTGACTAGGTCGATTGACTGGCAAAAATATAAATAGGGGAAAGAGAGCTTCCACGTTACGTTTCAGCGTTTCACGTTTCGCGTTGGAGAGCTTAGAGAGAGAAAGAGAGAAGGAAGCTTGGAGGCCTTGGCGATTTGGGGCGTTTTGAGCTCGTTCAAGCATCAAGAATCATTCCAGGTAGGTGTTCCATTGATTCTTCACCCTTTTCTTGCTGTTTTTTTGGATTAACATGTAAGAATTTGATGAAATCATGCAAATTCGTGTTGAACCCTAGAATTTGGGAAAAAACCAATTTTGGGTTGAATCTTGTATTTAAATGCGTTCTGAGGGGTAAGACGTGATTTAAAACCTAATATATAGTATTAGGTATGAGTTTTATGAGATTCCGGGTTGAATCCAGACGAGAAACAGGTGAAAAACGATGATGAACAGTAACTGTCGTGAACTGGGTAGAAAACGGCCGATGAGATCGATGGAAATTGGAAATTTCGAATGTGCATTCGAAGGTTCGAAGGTAGGTTCGATGTAGTGTAATTTCGAGTGTCGAATGTGAAATTTTCGAGTGTCGTTTCGAAGGTTCGAAGGTACTTCGAAGGGGAGTTTCAAGGCAGTTCATGGGTACTTCGAAGGTAGTTTTCGAAGGTAGTTCGAGTGTAGGTTCGAGGGTCGAAGGCAGTTCGAAAAGAGATTCGAAATGCAGATTCGAAATGCAGATTCGAAAATGTAGTTTCACTGGCAGATTCGAAATACAGTTTGACCGGACTGGACCTATTTACATTGCAACCTATACCCATCTACACAGTTAAGTATATACTTAAGTTACAATGTAAATAACGAAATACCCCCCCCCATTTGGATTCAAAGAAAAATACTAGAAAAATTAATTCCCACTATTTCAAAATGTGAAAATTGGGTTTTAGTGTAAAATTTCGGAAAAACCCAAAAGTTCGTAGTGGTGAATTTTTGGAAAGTGGGGTTAGACGTCTCGGAAAAATCCCCAAAAATCAGATTATCTTATTTATGCTATGGGAACCCAATGCCGGGACTTTTGATTTCAAGAAAATAGCTGCTATGGGTACTTCCTTCATAAATCAAGGATTGAGGATTTACTTGTGAAGACTGGCTACAGTTCCAAAGGAAATGTTGAGAATGACATGCCATACTAATGTTAGTATGTTGGTGTGAGGTATTGGGACATGGACTCCGTGACTTGTCTGGGTTCTCACCGTAATGCACCGATGGTGCGATGTGGTTGACATGGCAGGCATATGCACCGATGGCAGGCCGGTGTGGCGACTGTGTCCTGGGCATATAAGCGCGTGTGGTAGGCCGAGTGCCCCGAGCTGGGATCCTGTTGAGGATCGTGGACAAGCTGTCCCGTGTGGGCAAGCTAGGTCCTGATGTTTGTTTGCAGACCGAGTCCCGATGATTGTGCACACTACACAGAGCATGTAGTATAGACTTGTATGTCTGCATGATGTGGAGTGTTGGGGTCACCTACCGAGCTTGTCGCTCACCCCTACTTGTTGTTTACCTTTTTCAGGTGTGACCCGAGACTAGTGGAGGACTTCCTTCCCGAAGGACGTGCCCACTACTCGATGTATGATCAGTTATATTCTCGTATTGTGTATTGTATTATGTTTGTATCCCGGACATGAGTCCGTGGACGATTATATTTGCATCTTGTTTGTGGTGTGATGTGTGTATGATTGTTTGACTTATTGTATGCATGATGATGTATGGGAAAGTACAGGATTACCCTTGGTGTATGACCGTACAGGGTTGCATATTTGAGACAAACCCCCGGTGTAGTCTCTATTGGTGCTAGTCACCAACCCCTTGACCTTTCGGGTGCGGGCAAGGGGAAGTCATGTACCCGGTTCCGGGTTCCCTGGAATTCGGGGGCGTGACAAGTTGGTATCAGAGCATGGTCTAGTGGACCTAGGTTAGTGAGGGGTGGTTAATTGATTCCATGTGACTTGGAAAACCGTAAGGAGGGCGCTTGATCAACGCAGTCCTTACAGGTATTCTAGGTTATGTTGGTGTCGGTTAGATCATCCTAGGAGCATACATAGGGTGCATTGCTAGTGGTATGATTGTGTGCATATAGGGCACTAGATTGTCTTTGTGTGTGATGTGCTCGTATGTGGTGCCAAGGATGGCACGTGGCCGTGAGAGCCAGGACTGGATGTGGTGTACCCTATGGGGTGACACGATGCTATATGCATGGTATGGACCTACGGGTCGTGTGGTGAGAACCTACAAGTCGGTTGTGCCTTTGATGGCTGTTTGTGCTATTGATCGTTTGTTGTTTGTTGTTGTGGCCGGTGTGATGGCACCACCAAGGAGAGCTGTCCGAGGCCAAGGCCCGGCAGAAGAGCCCACGATAGAGTCGGGGCACCAGGGGCAGCAGAGCCCGCAGCAGAGATCGTCGGCTCCCGTTGTGGGACCCGATTTGGCTCAGGTATTGATTCGATTGCAGGAGGCCATGCAGGGTATGCAGGGCTCGATGAGGGATATGGCTAGAGAGGTGGATGAGCCGAAGAGGCAACAGCGGCCTCGGCGGCCACCACGGCCTCAACGAAGGGAGGCGAGGGTGGTGCAGGATGTGCACCAACAGGAGGTCGTGATAGAGTCGGCACGACGAGGAGTGGATTGGGCTGCACGGTTTTGAAACATGCACCCAGGACTTTTGAGGATGGTTCACGGCCCGAGGTAGCCGAGGACCGGATTAGATGGACAGAGGACATCTTTGAGATGATTGGGGTGCCAGGATGAGGAGCGGGTGCGCGTGGCGACGCACTATCTTTTAGGTATCCCACGCAGGTGGTGGGAATCCACTAGAGCTGTCCATGGCGCCGGATGAGCTGGAGAGAGTTTGTTGAGCGCTTCTTTGGGGAGTATTTTCCCGGCTCGTTGCAATATGCTCGACGTAGAGAGTATTATGAGCTGGTACAGGGTAGCATGACTGTGGGGGAGTATGTGCAGGCCTTCACAGATTTGGGGCGGTTTGCTCGGAGTCTTGGGAAAAGGAAGGCCGGAAGACGCAGGACTTCATTCAGGGCTTGAGGCCATCTTTGAAAAGACAAACTGGAACCGATGCGGTTGACCGGACCACGGGAGGCGGTCGACAAGGCGATCATTATTGAGCGAGGTCGGGATCAGGCAAGAGCTCAGAGGCCGGGCGGTTCGGCAGGTCCGACCAAGAAGAGGCAGAGTGGGGAGAGCGGTGCCGCTCGACCGAGAGGAGGCAGGTGCAGAGGGTTTCTAGCCAGGCGGTGGGACCCCATGAGAGTTCAGCCAGCAGGAGGCCAGGTACCTGTTGGAGTTGTGGTTTGACCGGGCATGTCTCGAGAGACTGCCCAAGGAAAAAGATGACATGCTTCCGATGTGGGAAGGTGGGACATGGAGCTAGGGAATGTGTTACCCTTAGCTCAACCAGCAGTGTAGGCCCTCGTCCGAGAGATCAGGGACAAAGGAGTGGGGCTCCATCTCAGAGGTCAGTGCCGCCGGCACAGAGCACGCAGATGCGACTGCGGTGTAGCAGCCTCGGCGGGAGGCACAAGGGTCATGTTGATCGGCGGGGCAAGGCCCCAATGGGCCAGGCTAGTGGCGATGGACCACGAGGGAGGACTTTTGCCCTCACCAGCAGAGAGGCAGAGGTTCCACCGGTGGATGAGGCAGAGCAGGACCTTCAGTGGTGAGAGGTACCATCATCATTTCTCATACTATTTGTTCGGTTTTGATTGATACCTGGTGCTACCCATTCTTTTATTTCGTATGCTACGGTGGTTGGATTAGAGTTAGACCAGGAGAAAGTGAGTCGGTCTCGATGGTTGCTTCACCTTTGGGTGGAATTGTGATACTTGAGAGTATTTGTCGTGCTTGTCAGGTAACACTTGGGGGTGTTAACTCTGTTGTGTGATTTGTATATCATGGAGTTAGATGATTTCGATGTTATCCTGGGTATGGACCGGTTGGTCTCCGTGGAGGCCAAGATTGATTGTTTTCGACGGCGTGTGACGTTCCTCACACCAGGGGGCACGCGGGGTGTCTTTGTGGGTGAGTGGATCGAGGAGGCATGCAGGTTGGGACCATTGAGGCATGGGTGGGGTGATGTGACCCACCGGTTAGCCAGCTTGACATTGGTTGACAGGGAGGAGAGAGGGGAAGGCTGTTTTGCCACCCATTGTAGATCGGTTCCCGGATGTGTTTCCCGAGGACTTGGTCGGTTGCCACCCGTGAGGGAGGTAGAGTTTTCGATCGAGTTGTTGCCAGGGACAACACCGATCAGGTTAGCGGCCTACAGGATGGCACCGACAGAGCTTAGAGAGCTCAAGAGACGGATAGATGACCTATTGGTGCGAGGCTTTATCAGGCGGAGTAGCTCACCGTGGGGCGCTCCAGGTGTTGTTCGCAAGAAGGCGGATGGTTCACTTCGGCTATGTATAGACTACCGGAAGGTGAACCAGGTGATCGTGAAGAACAGTATCCATTGCCGAGGATCGATGACCTGTTTGATCGGTTTCGAGGTGCAAGATGGTTTTCCAAGATAGACTTGAGATCTGGATACCATCGGTTGAGGGTTAGGGAGGCGGATATCCCTAAGACCGCGTTTAGTTGTCGCTATGGGCATTATGAGTGGCTTGTGATGCCGTTTAGGCTCACGAATGCTCCAGAGGTGTTTATGGGATTGATGAACCAGGTGTTTGCTCCATTTTTAGATATGTTCGTTGTGGTGTTCATCGATGATATTTTGGTCTATTCGGCGACCAAGAGGGAGCATGAGGAGCATTTGCAGGTTGTGTTGCAGACCTTGCGAGAGCATCGGTTGTATGCGAAGTTCACAAAATGTGACTTCGGTTGCAACAGGTGCACTTCTTGGGGCATGTGGTATCTTCGGAGGGTATCACGGTGGATCCCGAGAAGATTGAGGCGGTCATGTCGTGGAAGAGGCCCACGAATGTGTTTGAGATTCGTAGCTTCCTTGGTTTGGCAGGCTATTATCGGAGGTTCGTGGAGGATTTTTCCTGGTTGGCGGCTCCTATGACACACTTGACTAGGAAAGGAGTTCCTTTCATTTGGTCTGATGCGTGTGAGAGTGCTTTCATGAGGTGAAGGCACGATTGACCTCGCAGCCCTATCTTGATTCTTCCACAGGAGGGTGTGCCTTTCGAGGTGTATTGTGATGCTTCCGGGGTAGGACTTGGTTGTGTGTTGATGCGGACGCGGCAGGTGATTGCTTATGGGTCTAGGCGGTTGAGACCACATGAGCAGAGCTATCCCACGCATGATTTGGAGTTGGGCCGCAGTGATCTTTGCACTTAAAAGTGGCAGCATTATCTCCTTGGGGAGAAGTTTGTGGTGTATACCGACCACAAGAGCTTGCGTATATCTTCTCTCGGCGAGACTTGAACCTTAGGCGAGGCGGTGGGTGGAGTACTGCAGCAGTTTGGTTTGATATGATGTATACCCCCGGGAAGGGTAACGTGGTGGCAGATGCTCGAGTAGGAAGAGCAGGGCCGTGGTGGCCCATTGTGCCATTAAGGAATGGGAGATGATGGGTCAATTGGCAGCGATGAGGTTGCAGATGGTGACCAGGCGAGGGGCGAGGGACCCTCGGTGTTGTTGTAGCGGTCCCAGAGATGCGGCACGGGATCATAGAGGATCACTGGGGGACGTTGATTGTGAGGTCATCCGCGACAGATTCAGACCGGGCAGGTATCTTCGATGGGACCGAGGGATGCAGAGCACGTCGTTGCGGTATAGGGGTAGATTGATAGTTCCCACTTCTCTTCGGGGAGGAGGTTCTTCGGGAATTTCACCGGTCGAGGTTAGTCGTACATCCTGGTGGAACCAAGATGTACCATGCCGTGAGGAGGCGATTTTGGTGGCCAGGCCTGAAGAAGGCCGTTGCTGATTTTGTGAGGCGGTGTTTGACCTGTCGCCAGGTCAAGGCGCAGCACCCGAGATCAGCTGGTGAGTTGCGATCATTGCCGGTGCCGAGTGGAAATGGGACCACGTGACCATGGATTTTGTCACTTGGACTTCCTCGTTCTAGGGGACACGACACTATATGGGTAGTTGTGGACCGATTGACCAAATCGGCGCATTTTATTCCGATTCGAGAGACAGACCAAGTGAGGACTTTGGGACAGAGGTATATTGATGTTATTGTGCGGTTGCATGGAGTCCCATTGTCTATTGTATCTGATCGGGATGCGAGGTTCACATCTCAGTTTTGGAGACAGTTGCAGCGAGCCTTGGGTACTAGGGTGAACCTCAAGCTCGCCTTTCATCCGCAGACGGATGGTCGGTCGGAGCGGACGATTCGGACACTCGAGGATATGTTGCGTGCCCGTGTCCTAGATTTTGGAGGTTGTTGGGAGACTCACCTTCCTTTGGTGGAGTTCTCTTACAACAACAGTTATCGAGCCACGATTGGGATGGCTCCGTATGAGGCGCTATATGGGCGGCCTTGTAGATCACCCTTGTGTTGGGCACAGACGGGGGAGACAGCAGTTCTCGGTCCCGATATGGTTCGAGAGACCACAGAGATAGTGCAGCTGATTCGACAGCGCATGTTGACAGCGCAGAGTAGGCAGAAGTCCTATGCGGACCGAGGCGTCGACCCTTGCGGTTTGAGGTGGGTGACCGTGTATTTTTGCGAGTTTCGCCACGTCGAGGGCATCGGAGGTTTGGACGTGGATCCAAACTTTCCCCTCGTTTTGTGGGGCCATTTGAGATTATTGCCACCGTGGGCGCAGTGGCTTATCGGTTAGCTTTGCCACCGGAGTTAGCGCGGGTACATGATGTGTTCCATGTGTCTCAGTTGCGACGGTATCACCCAGATCCTTCTCATGTGTTGGACTATCGCGAGATAGACTTGGCTGATGATGGTGCCGTTGTTGAGATGCCGGCACAGATTTTGGACAGGCGGGACCAGGTCTTGCGAGGCAAGACGATCCCACTAGTTCGGGTGTTATGGCGACACCGAGGCATGGAGGAGCAGACTTGGGAGAAAGAGAGCCAGATGCGGGTTCTTCATCCTGAGTGTTCGAGGACGATCGATCGTGAGGTGACAGATGTGAGGACCTACCTTGAGGTATGAGTTATGTTTTATGCATTTGTTTTGCATATGTTGTTTGAGATGTGGTTTAGCTTGTTGTTTGTTGGTTGGCATCCTAGCATCGTGTGAGCCTTTTTGGCTTGTTGTGAGTTGCATTGCACATGTGTGATCGGTGATCATGTTTGATGTTTTGTTGTTGGGACATTGAGCTTGAATTTTGCTATGTCATTTGGGCATGTGTTTTATTTTCGAGGACGAAAAGTCCTAAGGTGGGGAGGATGTAAAGACTCGTATTTGGGTAGTCTTGAGAGATAGTCATTCTATGGGAATGTAACTATCCTGGACGGTAGTGTAGCCGTCAATGTGAGCATTTTGACCGTACTTGGGCCCGATTCCGAGTCGGGGCCCCGTTTGACCCGATTGTTGACTTTTTGGGGTCTATTGGTTGACTTTGCGTTTGAGCGGTCATTTGGGTGTACTAATATCTGTGTAGTATTGTGCTCGTCATTTCGAGCGTTTTGACTGTAGTTTGACTCAATTTGGAGTTCGGGACCTTGGAGGTTAATTATTGACTGGGTCAATGGTTGACTAGGTCAGTTGACTGGCAAAAATATAAATAGGGGAAAGAGAGCTTCCACGTTACGTTTCAGCGTTTCACGTTTCTGCGTTGGAGAGCTTAGAGAGAGAAAGAGAGAAGGAAGCTTGGAGGCCTTGGCGATTTGGGGCGTTTTGAGCTCGTTCAAGCATCAAGAATCATTCCAGGTAGGTGTTCCATTGATTCTTCACCCTTTTCTTGTTGTTTTTTTGGATTAACATGTAAGAATTTGATGAAATCATGCAAATTCGTGTTGAACCCTAGAATTTGGGAAAAAACCAATTTTGGGTTGAATCTTGTATTTAAATGCGTTCGAGGGGTAAGACGTGATTTAAAACCTAATATATAGTATTAGGTATGAGTTTTATGAGATTCGGGTTGAATCCAAGACGAGAAACAGGTGAAAAACGATGATGAACAAGAAGCGTCGTGATGGCGGGTAGAGAACAACCGATGAGATCGACTGGAAATTGGAAATTTCGAATGTGCGATTTCGAAGGTTCGAAGGTAGGTTCGATGTAGTGTAATTTCGAGTGTCGAATGTGAAATTTTCGAGTGTCGTTTCGAAGGTTCGAAGGTACTTCGAAGGGGAGTTTCAAGGCGTTCATGGGTACTTCGAAGGTAGTTTTCGAAGGTAGTTCGAGTGTAGGTTCGAGGGTCGAAGGCGGTTCGAAAAGAGATTCGAAATGCAGATTCGAAATGCAGATTCGAAAATGTAGTTTCACCGGTAGATTCGAAATACGGTTTGATCGGCTGGACCTATTTACATTGCAACCTATACCCATCTACACGGTTAAGTATATACTTAAGTTACAATGTAAATAACGAAATACCCCCCCATTTGGATTCAAAGAAAAATACTAGAAAAATTAATTCCCACTATTTCAAAATGTGAAAATTGGGTTTTAGTGTAAAATTTCGGAAAAACCCAAAAGTTCGTAGTGGTGAATTTTTGGAAAGTGGGGTTAGACGTCTCAGAAAAATCCCCAAAAAATCAGATTATCTTATTTATGCTATGGGAACCCAATGCCGGGACTTTTGATTTCAAGAAAATAGCTGCTATGGGTACTTCCTTCATAAATCAAGGATTGAGGATTTACTTGTGAAGACTGGCTACAGTTCCAAAGGAAATGTTGAGAATGACATGCCATACTAATGTTAGTATGTTGGTGTGAGGTATTGGGACATGGACTCCGTGACTTGTCTGGGTTCTCACCGTAATGCACCGATGGTGCGATGTGGTTGACATGGCAGGCATATGCACCGATGGCAGGCCGGTGTGGCGACTGTGTCCGGGCATATAGCGCGTGGTAGGGCCGAGTGCCCGAGCCTGGGATCCTGTTGAGGATCGTGGACAAGCTGTCCCGTGTGGGCAAGCTAGGTCCTGATGTTTGTTTGCAGACCGAGTCCGATGATTGTGCACGCTACACGAGCATGTAGTATAGACTTGTATGTCCGCATGATGTGGAGTGTTGGGGTCACCTACCGAGCTTGTCGCTCACCCCTACTTGTTGTTTACCTTTTTCGGGTGTGACCCGAGACTAGTGGAGGACTTTCTTCCAGAAGGACGTGCCCACTACTCGATGTATGATCCGTTATATTCCCGTATTGTGTATTGTATTATGTTTGTATCCCGGACATGAGTCCGTGGACGGTTATATTTGCATCTTGTTTGTGGTGTGATGTCTATATGATTGTTTGACTTATTGTATGCATGATGATGTATGGGAAAGTACAGGATTACCCTTGGTGTATGATCGTACAGGGTTGCATATTTGAGACAAGCACCCCAGGTGTAGTCTCTATTGGTGCTAGTCACCAACCCCTTGACCTTTCGGGTGCGGGCAAGGGGAAGTCATGTACCCGGTTCCGGGTTCCCTGGAATTCGGGGGCGTGACAAGTTGGTATCGAGCATGGTCTAGTGGACCTAGGTTAGTGAGGGGTGGTTAATTGATTCCATGTGACTTGGAAAAGCGTAAGGAGGGCGCTTGATCAACGCAGTCCTTACGGGTATTCTAGGTTATGTTGGTGTCGGTTAGATCATCCTAGGAGCATACATAGGGTGCATTGCTAGTGGTATGATTGTGTGCATATAGGGCACTAGATTGTCTTTGTGTGTGATGTGCTCGTATGTGGTGCCAGGATGGCACGTGGCCGTGAGAGCCAGGACTGGATGTGGTGTACCCTATGGGGTGACACGATGCTATATGCATGGTATGGACCTACGGGTCGTGTGGTGAGAACCTACAAGTCGGTTGTGCCTTTGATGGCCGTTTGTCTTATTGATCGTTTGTTGTTTGTTGTTGTGGCCGGTGTGATGGCACCACCAAGGAGAGCCGTCCGAGGCCAAGGCCCGGCAGAAGAGCCCACGATAGAGTCGGGGCACCAGGGGCAGCAGAGCCCGCAGCGAGAGATCGTCGGCTCCCGTTGTGGGACCTGATTTGGCTCCAGGTATTGATTCGGTTGCAGGGAGGCCATGCAGGGTATGCAGGGCTCGATGAGGGATATGGCTAGAGAGGTGGATGAGCCGAAGAGGCAACAAGCGGCCTCGGCGGCCACCACGGCCTCAGCGACGAAGAGGCGAGGGTGGTGCAGGATGTGCACCAACGGGAGGTCGTGATAGAGTCGGCACGACGAGGAGTGGATTGGGCTGCACGTTTTGAAACATGCACCCAGGACTTTTGAGGATGGTTCACGGCCTGAGGTAGCCAAGGACCGGATTAGATGGACAGAGGACATCTTTGAGATGATTGGGGTGCCAGGATGAGGAGCGGGTGCGCGTGGCGACGCACTATCTGTTGGGTATCCCACGCAGGTGGTGGGAATCCACTAGAGCTGTCCATGGCAGCCAGGATGAGCTGGAGAGAGTTTGTTGAGCGCTTCTTTGGGGAGTATTTTCCCAGCTCGTTGCAATATGCTCGACGTAGAGAGTATTATGAGCTGGTACGGGGTAGCATGACCGTGGGGGAGTATGTGCAGGCCTTCGCGGATTTGGGGCGGTTTGCTCGGAGTCTTGGGAAAAGGAAGGCCGGAAGACGCAGGACTTCATTCAGGGCTTGAGGCCATCTTTGAAAAGACACCTGGAACCGATGCGGTTGACCGGCCTACGGGGAGGCGGTCGACAAGGCGATCATTATTGAGCGAGGTCGGGGATCAGGCAAGAGCTCGAGAGGCCGGGCGGTTCGCGAGTCCGACCAAGAAGAGGCAGAGTGGGGAGAGCGGTGCCGCTCGGCCCGAGAGGAGGCAGGTGCAGAGGGTTTCTAGCCAGGCGGTGGGACCCCATGAGAGTTCAGCCAGCAGGAGGCCAGGTACTGTTGGAGTTGTAGTTTGACCAGGCATGTCTCGAGAGACCGCCCAAGGAAAAAGATGACATGCTTCCGATGTGGGAAGGTGGGACATGGAGCTAGGGAATGTGTTACCCTTAGCTCAACCAGCGGTGTAGGCCCTCGTCCGAGAGATCGGGGACAAAGGAGTGGGGCTCCATCTCGAGAGGTCGGTGCCGCCGGCACGAGCACGCAGATGCGACTGCGGTGTAGCGGCCTCGGCGGGAGGCACAGGGTCATGTTGATCGGCGGGGCAAGGCCCCAATGGGCCAGGCTAGTGGCAGTGGACCACGAGGGAGGACTTTTGCCCTCACCAACAGAGAGGCGAGAGGTTCCACCAGGTGGATGAGGCAGGAGCAGGACCTTCGGTGGTGAGAGGTACCATCATCATTTCTCATACTATTTGTTCAGTTTTGATTGATACTGGTGCTACCCATTCTTTTATTTCGTATGCTACGGTGGTTGGATTAGAGTTAGACCAGGAGACAAGTGAGTCGGCTTCGATGGTTGCTTCACCTTTGGGTGGAATTGTGATACTTGAGAGTATCTGTCGTGCTTGTCAGGTAACACTTGGGGGTGTTAACCTGTTGTGTAATTTGTATATCATGGAGTTAGATGATTTCGATGTTATCCTGGGTATGGACTGGTTGGTCTCCGTGGAGGCCAAGATTGATTGTTTTCGACGGCGTGTGACGTTCCTCACACCAGGGGGCACGCGGGGTGTCTTTGTGGGTGAGTGGACCGAGAAGGCATGCAGGTTAGGACCATTGAGGCATGGGTGGGGTGATGTGACCCACCGGTTAGCCAGCTTGACATTGGTTGACAGGAGGAGAGAGGGGAAGGCTGTTTTGCCACCCATTGTAGATCGGTTCCCGGATGTGTTTCCCGAGGACTTGGTCGGTTTGCCACCCGTGAGGGAGGTAGAGTTTTCGATCGAGTTGTTGCCAGGGGACAACACCGATCGGGTTAGCGGCCTACAGGATGGCACCGACAGAGCTTAGAGAGCTCAAGAGACGGATAGATGACCTATTGGTGCGAGGCTTTATCAGGCGGAGTAGCTCACCGTGGGGCGCTCCAGTGTTGTTCGCCAAGAAGGCGGATGGTTCACTTCGGCTATGTATAGACTACCGGAAGCTGAACCAGGTGACTGTGAAGAACAGGTATCCATTGCCGAGGATCGATGACCTGTTTGATCAGTTTCGAGGTGCAAGATGGTTTTCCAAGATAGACTTGAGATCTGGATACCATCGATTGAGGGTTAGGGAGGCGGATATCCCTAAGACCGCGTTTAGTTGTCGCTATGGGCATTATGAGTGGCTTGTGATGCGTTTGGGCTCACGAATGCTCCAGCAGTGTTTATGGGATTGATGAACCAGGTGTTTGCTCCATTTTTAGATATGTTCGTTGTGGTGTTCATCGATGATATTTTGGTCTATTCAGCGACCAAGAGGGAGCATGAGGAGCATTTGCAGGTTGTGTTGCAGACCTTGCGAGAGCATCGGTTGTATGCGAAGTTCACAAAATGTGACTTCTGGTTGCAACAGGTGCACTTCTTGGGGCATGTGGTATCTTCGGAGGGTATCACAGTGGATCCCGAGAAGATTGAGGCGATCATGTCGTGGAAGAGGCCCACTAATGTGTTTGAGATTCGTAGCTTCCTTGGTTTGGCAGGCTATTATCGGAGGTTCGTGGAGGATTTTTCCCGGTTGGCAGCTCCTATGACACACTTGACTAGGAAAGGAGTTCCTTTCATTTGGTCCGATGCGTGTGAGAGTGCTTTCATGGAGTCGAAGGCACGATTGACCTCAGACCTATCTTGATTCTTCCACAGGAGGGTGTGCCTTTCGAGGTGTATTGTGATGCTTCCAGGGTAGGACTTGGTTGTGTGTTGATGCAGACGCGGCAGGTGATTGCTTATGGGTCTAGGCAATTGAGACCACATGAGCAGAGCTATCCCACGCATGATTTGGAGTTGGCTGCAGTGATCTTTGCACTTAAAAGGTGGCAGCATTATCTCCTTGGGGAGAAGTTTGTGGTGTATACGGACCACAAGAGCTTGCAGGATATCTTCTCTCGGCGAGACTTGAACCTTAGCAGAGGCGGTGGGTGGAGTACTGCAGCGATTTCGGTTTGATATGATGTATACCCCCGGGAAGGGTAACGTGGTGGCGGATGCTCCGAGTAGGAAGAGTAGGGCCGTGGTGGCCCATTGTGCCATTAAGGAATGGGAGATGATGGGTCAATTGGCAGCGATGAGGTTGCGAGATGGTGACCAACGAGGGGCGAGGGACCCTCGGTGTTGTTGTAGCGATCCCAGAGATGCGGCACGGGATCATAGAGGATCACCAGGGGGACGTTGATTGTGAGGTCATCCGCGACGAGATTGGGACCGGGCGGTATCTTCGATCGGATCGAGGATGCAGAGCACGTCTTCGCGATATAGGGGTAGATTGATAGTTCCCACTTCTCTTCAGGAGGAGGTTCTTCGGGAATTTCACCGGTCGAGGTTAGTCGTACATCCTGGTGGGACCAAGATGTACCATGCCGTGAGGAGGCAGTTTTGGTGGCCAGGCCTGAAGAAGGCCGTTGCTGATTTTGTGAGGCGGTGTTTGACCTGTCAGCAGGTCAAGGCAGAGCACCTGAGATCAGCTGGTGAGTTGCAGTCATTGCCAGTGCCAGAGTGGAAATGGGACCACGTGACCATGGATTTTGTCACTGGACTTCCTCGTTCTAGGGGACACGACACTATATGGGTAGTTGTGGACCGATTGACCAAATCGGCGCATTTTATTCCGATTCGAGAGACAGACCCAGTGAGGACTTTGGGACAGAGGTATATTGATGTTATTGTGCGGTTGCATGGAGTCCCATTGTCTATTGTATCTGATCGGGATGCGAGGTTCACATCTCAGTTTTGGAGACAGTTGCAGCGAGCCTTGGGTACTAGGGTGAACCTCAAGCTGACCTTTCATCCGCAGACGGATGGTCAGTCGGAGCGGACGATTCAGACACTCGAGGATATGTTGCGTGCCTGTGTCCTAGATTTTGGAGGTTGTTGGGAGACTCACCTTCCTTTGGTGGAGTTCTCTTACAACAACAGTTATCAGGCCACGATTGGGATGGCTCCGTATGAGGCGCTATATGGGCGGCCTTGTAGATCACCCTTGTGTTGGGCACAGACGGGGAGACAGCAGTTCTCGGTCCCGATATGGTTCGAGAGACCACAGAGATAGTGCAGCTGATTCGACAGCGCATGTTGACAGCGCAGAGTAGGCAGAAGTCCTATGCGGACCAGAGGCGTCGACCCTTGCAGTTTGAGGTGGGTGACCGTGTATTTTTGCGGGTTTCGCCACGTCGAGGGCATCGGAGGTTTGGACGTGGATCCAAACTTTCCCCTCGTTTTGTGGGGCCATTTGAGATTATTGCCACCGTGGGCGCAGTGGCTTATCGGTTAGCTTTGCCACCGGAGTTAGCGCGGGTACATGATGTGTTCCATGTGTCTCAGTTGCGACGGTATCACCCAGATCCTTCTCATGTGTTGGACTATCGCGAGATAGACTTGGCTGATGATGGTGCCGTTGTTGAGATGCCGGCACAGATTTTGGACAGGCGGGACCAGGTCTTGCGAGGCAAGACGATCCCACTAGTTCGGGTGTTATGGCGACACCGAGGCATGGAGGAGCAGACTTGGGAGAAAGAGAGCCAGATGCGGGTTCTTCATCCTGAGCTGTTCGAGGACGATCAGTCGTGAGGTGACAGATGTGAGGACCTACCTTGAGGTATGAGTTATGTTTTATGCATTTGTTTTGCATATGTTGTTTGAGATGTGGTTTAGCTTGTTGTTTGTTGGTTGGCATCCTGGCATCGTGTGAGCCTTTTTGGCTTGTTGTGAGTTGCATTGGACCTATGTGATCGGTGATCATGTTTGATGTTTTGTTGTTGGGACATTGAGCTTGAATTTTGCTATGTCATTTGGGCATGTGTTTTATTTTCGAGGACGAAAAGTCCTAAGGTGGGGAGGATGTAAAGACTCGTATTTGGGTAGTCTTGAGAGATAGTCATTCTATGGGAATGTAACTATCTGGACGGTAGTGTAGCCGTCAATGTGAGCATTTTGACTGTACTTGGGCCCGATTCCGAGTCGGGGCCCCGTTTGACCCGATTGTTGACTTTTCGGGGTCTATTGGTTGACTTTGCGTTTGAGCGGTCATTTGGGTGTACTAATATCTGTGTAGTATTGTGCTCGTCATTTCGAGCGTTTTGATTGTAGTTTGACTCAATTTGGAGTTCGGGACCTTGGAGGTTAATTATTGACTGGGTCAATGGTTGACTAGGTCAGTTGACTGGCAAAAATATAAATAGGGGAAAGAGAGCTTCCACGTTACGTTTCGGCGTTTCACGTTTCTCGTTGGAGAGCTTAGAGAGAGAAAGAGAGAAGGAAACTTGGAGGCCTTGGCGATTTGGGGCGTTTTGAGCTCGTTCAAGCATCAAGAATCATTCCAGGTAGGTGTTCCATTGATTCTTCACCCTTTTCTTGCTTGTTTTTTTGGATTAACATGTAAGAATTTGATGAAATCATGCAAATTCGTGTTGAACCCTAGAATTTGGGAAAAAACCAATTTTGGGTTGAATCTTGTATTTAAATGCGTTCTGAGGGGTAAGATGTGATTTAAAACCTAAGATATAGTATTAGGTATGAGTTTTATGAGATTCCGGGTTGAATCCAGACGAGAAACAGGTGAAAAACGATGATGAACAAGAATGTCGTGAACTGGGTAGAGAAACGACCGATGAGATCGACTGGAAATTGGAAATTTCGAATGTGCAGTTTCGAAGGTTCGAAGGTAGGTTCGATGTAGTGTAATTTCGAGTGTCGAATGTGAAATTTTCGAGTGTCGTTTCGAAGGTTCGAAGGTACTTCGAAGGGGAGTTTCGAAGGCAGTTCATGGGTACTTCGAAGGTAGTTCGAGTGTAGGTTCGAGGGTCGAAGGCAGTTCGAAAAGAGATTCGAAATGCAGATTCGAAATGCAGATTCGAAAATGTAGTTTCACTGGCAGATTCGAAATACAGTTTGACTGGACTGGACCTATTTACATTGCAACCTATACCATCTACACATTTAAGTATTATACTTAAGTTACAATGTAAATAACGAAATACCCCCCCCCATTTGGATTCAAAGAAAAATACTAGAAAAATTAATTCCCACTATTTCAAAATGTGAAAATTGGGTTTTAGTGTAAAATTTCGGAAAAACCCAAAAGTTCGTAGTGGTGAATTTTTGGAAAGTGGGGTTAGACGTCTCAGAAAAATCCCCAAAAATCAGATTATCTTATTTATGCTATGGGAACCCAATGCCGGGACTTTTGATTTCAAGAAAATAGCTGCTATGGGTACTTCCTTCATAAATCAAGGATTGAGGATTTACTTGTGAAGACTGGCTACAGTTCCAAAGGAAATGTTGAGAATGACATGCCATACTAATGTTAGTATGTTGGTGTGAGGTATTGGGACATGGACTCCGTGACTTGTCTGGGTTCTCACCGTAATGCACCGATGGTGCGATGTGGTTGACATGGCAGGCATATGCACCGATGGCAGGCCGGTGTGGCGACCGTGTCCGGGCATATAGCGCTCGTGTGGTAGGGCCGAGTGCCCTGAGCTAGGATCCTGTTGAGGATCGTGGACAAGCTGTCCCGTGTGGGCAAGCTAGGTCCTGATGTTTGTTTGCAGACCGAGTCCCGATGATTGTGCACACTACACACAGTGCACGAATACACGAGCATGTAGTATAGACTTGTATGTCTGCATGATGTGGAGTGTTGGGGTCACCTACCGAGCTTGTCGCTCACCCCTACTTGTTGTTTACCTTTTTCAGGTGTGACCTGAGACTAGTGGAGGACTTTCTTCCAGAAGGACGTGCCCACTACTCGATGTATGATCCGATTATATTCTGTATTGTGTATTGTATTATGTTTGTATCCCGGACATGAGTCCGTGAACGGTTATATTTGCATCTTGTTTGTGGTGTGATGTCCGTATGATTGTTTGACTTATTGTATGCATGATGATGTATGGGAAAGTACAGGATTACCCTTGGTGTATGACTGTACAGGGTTGCATATTTGAGACAGCACCCGCGTGTGTAGTCTCTATTGGTCTTAGTCACCAACCCCTTGACCTTTCGGGTGCGGGCAAGGGGAAGTCATGTACCCGGTTCCGGGTTCCCTGGAATTCGGGGGCGTGACAATAAGGATAGTTTCCTATAAGGCATTGTATAGATGGCCATGTTGCTCTCCATTATGTTGGGCTCAGGCGGGAGAGGCAATGGTGCTTGGTCTGAATATGGTTCAGCAGACTATTGAGAAGATCCAGTTGATTAGACAAAGGATGCTGACAGCTCAGAGTCATCAAAAATATTATGCAAATAAGAGGCGGTGACCATTAAAGTTTGAGGTGGGAGATCAAGTGTTCTTGCAAGTTTCTCCTCATCAGGGACATAGGAGGTTTGGCAAAGGATCTAAAATCTCTCCACATTTATGTTTCGTAATTGAGGGAATATTACAATGATCCATCTTATGTTCTAGATTGGCGTAAAATTGATTTAGCTGAAGCCGATTCTATAATTGAAGCAGCAGTTCAGATAGTAGATCAACAAGATCGAGTGTTACGTGGAAGGAAGATTCCTTTGGTGCGGGTTTTATGGAGGAACCATGGTATTGAGGAAGAAATGTGGGAGAAAGAAGATCAAATGCGAGTCCTCCATCAAGAAGTATTCAAGGATTTATAGAACTAAGGTGGCGAAGGTGTAAGGACCTCTTCAAGATTTTGGGGCAGTGTTATTTTAGCAGCCATAATTTTGTATTGTAGTTATTATAAATCATAATTATCTGGTTAATAATTGTTTGAGACATGTTGGATTTGTTTACTCAAATAGTTCGGGTAATGATTGAATTTGGATGTTAGTTCATTTTCTCCGGTTGTAGTTGTGATAGTTTGCGATATCCGTATATTATTTGTCTTTTTGAGGATGAAAAGTCTTAAGGTGAGGAATATTTAATATCTTATACCCATAATAGGCTAGGAGATAACTTATATTTGGTTTGAGGACGTCATTTTAATGTTATAGCCAAAAATATGGTTATGTTGGATATGAACGAGGTATGTTAGTAATATCCAATAATGATTTAAGGGGTAAATTAGTCAATTTGATAATATAAGGAATTAATAAGTTGTCATTAAATGGAAATTCGGGATTTAATTTAATTATGGGTGTTTTCGTATTTTAAGGACTTGAGTTTTAAATGAAAAAGGAAATTAAGTTTAAGGAAGCTACTTGTTGGGTAAGAAATCAATGTTTTAATGCAATTAGAACTCTTATAACTTTGGGGAAATGACTATAAATAGGGGCTCAAGCTTGGGAGTAGGTTGTTGATATTTTGTGCTTTGGAGAGCCCTATCCATTCTGGGAGTCGAAGTAGGAGCAAGGTAAGCGAAAAGCTGGGAGCTTTAAGGCGTTTTGAGAATCTCGGCAAGCAAGTTTGACGTCCAAGCTTTCAAGTAGGTATTTCTATCCATTTTATATCTCTCTTAGGGCTCTATAATATCAAGGGTTAGTCCAGAGTGAGAAAAGGACTTAGAACGAATACGTTTTGCATGTAACTAAGATATGATCAACAAAACTTAATTAATATAGTGGTTAAGGATTAGAGACCTTACTTTTGGGCAAAAGGGGATCAATTTTGAGTTGGAAAAATCATGGCTTAGTGGTTTGAGCAAAGACTAACAAGAAGAATTTTAGGTCCGCATCGGAACCCATAATGGTGCCCGTAGAAGTGCCTATGTTGACCCCAATACAAGCACTTGATACGGGCAATGTAGGAATCTGCAATTTGGTTTGCATTGCTAGTTTTATTCAATTAGTGATCCTTAAGAGGACTAAGGGACTTTAGGGTGAGCTTATTGGGTACAAAATGATGATATTAAAGGGTGAGCTTATTGAACGTGGATTGTGCATAGTTAAGGTTTAGGTTAACATAATGTAAATGATTATGTTATTTACATATGCGTATATATGTTGTAATGTTTGTGAATGATGATGTTATGCTAGATATTATGTTTGTGATCCTCTGTGCATAGTGTGTGGATGCCGATATGGCATGATCGCCTAGTTCGGTGGTGGCTATGAGCCCATATGGGAGGTATTCTTGATGATGTTATTTTGTCTAGGGTTGCAATCGGTTTCGAGCCCGGAGGAGGGAAGCCTCATTTGTGATATTAAATGGTTGTTGTGATTCAATATTTGTGTTGTGAAATATTATTGTAAATTATTGTTGTGTTGTTATATTGTTACTAATATGGTTTGATGTGGTATTTGTTAAGGCATAACACTACACATGTACACTACACAGAGCATATAGTATTAGGGGTTTCTTGCTGAGTGTCGATGAGGTGTGATAGTTCTCCTACTGAGCATTGTGCTCACTACTAGTTATTTTATTTTTCCCAAATGCCAACAGGAGCTGGTATTGGACTACGGTGCTATGGAGATATTTATTTGGAGTATGGACTTATTATTTTAACATTATTTCTTACTAAATTTTATTTTTTGGACAAGGATCTATGAACAGTTGTAATAAATTGATTAATTTGTGTAATGACTTTAATATACTTATATTAGTTGTTTTGGCATTTGGAAAGTACTTTCATACCCTTTATGTATGTTTGCATAGGAAATTTGGACAACACCCACTTGCGTGTCCCTTATTGCTGCTAATCACCAACCCCTTGACCGTTCAGATGCAAACATGAGGTTGTCACGTGTTCGGTTTTGGTTCTCTGGAATTCGGGATATAACAATATAGTCAAACACCTTATATTAATAACATTACATGCCCTTTCTACTTGGTATGTTCAAACTCTATCACATCCTTTGTTAGTTATCCTTCTTCATCCACTTGTGATGAATGTTGAACTCACATTGCTTGATTTCAAATCACCATCAATCTTCATCTTACTTTGAAGATTAATTTTGATATACTTTAGTTATATAGAAACTCTTCTATAAATCATCATATCTCAAAAGTAGTTGTACGAAGGTGCCACAAAGCATAATAATAATATAAAAAACTTGATCTTCATTATAGAGCTTCATATTAATTCATTGCATATTCATGACTTTGGAATTAAATTCTGCAATATGATATTAGATATATGTACCTTCTTCTGTACGTATGGTGTATATCCTAAGTCAGTTTGTGAGAGATTTTGTAAGATACAAATTCTTCAACTTCAACCACAAAGTTATTGTTGTCTTTTCTGATGACAGCTTTTGAAGAACCTCATCGGAAAAAGATAGATGCACAGTTGATAGTCTTTTGTTGTCCCTTGTCCCTTGCCTCACAAGCATCATCTATCATCGCATTTAGCTTCTTCTCTTTACCAAGCTAGGATTTCTTCAAACCATGTTGTCATGCCCTAAAATCCTTATACCATGGAATTAGTTCATGACTGCTTATGCCCACACCCGGAAGAAGGTGGTGTAAAATTCTTAATTGGGACTGTAACACGGGTGTTGTCCCAATCCATATAACAAGTTTGTACACAATAGGGATACACATTATCTTCCAAACATGATACACAACTCCACAAATAAAACATAGCTATCATTATTATCAAAATCTCATCATTGCAAAACTCAATACATACTCATAATGTGTTGTTTAACAAATCCATATTACCCGGTCCTAGGTATTACATTATCTCAAGTTCGAATAGGGAAATGCATGGAAAACAGAAATACAAAGGAGAAAACATCCACTATGTAATGTTCTTCGCCTCAGTTTAATCGCTTAACACTAGCTAGTACGTAAAATAGATTATTTCACAAGAGGGGTAAGCAAACCACAACTTAATAGGGATCAAGTCTCTAAGGCTCCTTAAACTCAATATGCCATGTGTATGTTTGTGCACATATAGTGTACATGGTAGCAAGTTAATCACACAATAAAAAAAACACATTTGTTATCGCCCACTCTAGAAGGTAGAGGACACCCACCACTACGATGGCACTATCATTTCCTTTCCAGGCGAATATTGCATGTCCACATTTGCAACATTTCGCACCCAAGACAGACATCATGATTTCGAGTCCACAGATTGTATCTCACCCTTAGGAATGAGTATAGACTTAGCCCACCATCGTGAGTACTATATCGTTCCACATGGGGGCTCAAAAGTCCTGCTAGCCAATACATATGGGCACATTATCCTACTGACCATAACACAAAAGCGTGGTAGTCCTACGAGCCACTATAAGGGCTCAAAAGTCCAGTTGGCCAAGTCACAATCACATCATACAAAAGCAAAAAGTCCATTTGACCGAAACACATGAACAATTATAACACGCAAAGGCTCTATAATCTTACTGGCCGAAACACAATAACAAACAATCACACAAGGACTCAATAATTCTACTAGTCAAAAAATAATAATACAATCACGCAATAATTTATCTCAATCACAAATCTCAATCTCAATTTATAATATTCGCAATAATCAACACAACCACATAGTCGTTATGGACACAATTTCAATCTAAAAAGTGGGTTCTCACCATAATTCTGATAATATAATCCAATGTATCAACTCACTTATTTACAACACAGAGTTCTCATATTTATAGCTTAACTCACTTGTCATACTAAAAATAATCATTAATCCCCTTTTTAGTCACAAAGGTCACTAACACACACTCACAATCAAATTTCAAGCTTTTATAGTCAAATCTTAGACTTGCTACACCTATATAGTTCTCAAAACCAAGTACCACAAATACCACACAAGGCAAAGCTCAAAGGGGGGACCTACCCATGCTGAAAACACAAGCCCATACACTACAACAAAAACAAGTTTTAACAACACTTTTTAATGAATTTTAATGACACCTTTAGAAAGTGTCGTTAAATAACAAAAATATTCACAACTCTTTGTAGTTGTATATTATTACTATAATAACACTTTGCAAAAGCGTCATCAAATAATTTATATGCCATGTACACTTAAAAAGTGTCGTTAAATCCTATTTTTGTTATTGTGGCAGTGTCAGGCACATACCCATAGCGACTGCCATGACCCATGGTACCACCCATTACAGGCTCACCATGGGCCTACTTCATACCTGCAATGGGCACAGGCGCCACGGCCTACCATCTCTCTCAACTTGAATTCTTTGTTACTTAACTCTTACTCTATTGATTCTCATGTTCAAATCCTAATTATCCGGTTTTGGCACACGCTCATCAAATCCTACCTGATTCTTCAACTTAACCACACACAATACTAACACAATTACTCAAAGATATATATCACAATAGTTTATCATGTCTCAATCCTATATCAACATACATATATCTGTATCAACGTACACAATGCTAACACATTTTTTTAATAATGGTAAACAAAGTTCCAGTCATTATCAATAATTACTCTTAAAACACAATTTATAATGCATGCACGAAGATTAGGCCCAAAACACATGAAAACTACCTCGTAAATGCTTAGAATCCAAGTCTTGACCATCCAATGTCCACAAATTGGCCTCCTAATGTTCTCTAGTGCCTCATTTTCTTTCAAACTCTCTCAAAAAAATCCAAAAATGAAATATAATGGTCCTAGGATGACCTATATAGATTTAAGAGTCCTGGCTACACTCAAATACCAATTAAATAGGGTTACTTGTCCCACAAGTAACCTACTCCCCCAAGACTTCTAATTCTATCAAGTTACTACTTACTTGCTCGCTAAACAATCTCTTTTAACTCAAGAAAAATACTAAATAGTCCTTCATAAAAATAAATTTCATTTTTCTTTTCCTATAATAAAATATTTTAATTAAATTAACTCAAAACATCATGTAAAAAGATAAAAATGTCTTCTGGGATTCTGAACTTCAAATTGGACCCAAATATAGTTAAAATGTTCAATTTAATGAATACATTATTGGACTATCATTCATCCACCAACATAAGGTCTCTCACAAAGGCTAACTTCTAGAATCCACAAATATGTGTCTTTACAATGTTATGCAAGAATCACCATCATATGGACTTGCCACAAACTGAAATTCATGTTGTCATCAAACTGTTCCCTCGTGAAATGCAAGTTTGTCATTGTTATCGTTGTTGATCTGACCATGTGTTATACGAATTAAGCTCTAATACCATTCTTGTGTTTAGTATCAAGGTAGCAATGCACCAAAGACATTTCTAGAAAATAATGAGGATAATAATTGCTTAAATCCTAAACTATTTAAACAAAATTTTCTTGGACCTTCACTTGATCTTTGTAAGTATTATGTGGAATTGTAGCAAAGAAAGAAAAATAAGAATAATATAATGTTGTTCCCACATTCCTTTTGGGTTGTCATTGTTGTCAATAGTTGTATTTAGAAGCGGGCTATAGCATACTGTACTTAGTTGGATAACTTTGTAGAGTGATCTTTTAAAGTAAGCTCATAGAGAGAGTCAAACTATGTACTTCTTTAATTTGTTCAGGGTCGAAGATCCAAATATTTGAAGACCCACAAGGTCAAAGATTCGTAGACTCAAAGTTGTTAAGTCAAAGATCTTCAGGCTCGAAGAACCACAAACTTAAAGATTCACAGGGTCGTAGACTCATAGATCTGCAAGGTCGAAGATTAAAGACCCAAAGTATTGTCGGGTGAAGAGCAATGTCTCAGAGATTCAAAGACTTGCAGAATCAAAAACTCATCGGGTAAAGACTGGTGGTGTCACAAAGTTGATACTAAAGGTCGAAGATTTAGAAACCCGTTGATGTGAATAGAGACCTATTGATGTAAACATATGATTAGCTAAATCAGGGTTGGGCTGGTCGTTGGCTTTAACCTGATCCTAAGTTTCGAAGATTCAGACTCGAAGGTCATAGCGAGTATATTATGCGAAGCATTTGTGAGGCTACGAAGTATTCATCTTTGAGGTTATAGCTATTCGTAGGGTCAAAACGCAATTAAGGCCAATGTTTAAGTAAGTTATTCGGACAACATATCTAAGCACGCTAAGTATCAGAATAAACACGTGAATGTTATCCAAGGCTGGAGTAATATGTTTTAACGATGGAGATCAAAAGTTGGAACATGTTTAACCCTAGCAAAGCAGAAGGTTTTATGCAACAACCATCCTATAAAAGAAAAGCATATGCCTTACTTCAATAGAATCATCAGAATATTTTCAGAATACGAAAAGTATCTTGAGAGATAAAAAAGATGCAGAGTAGTTTGTACTGATATACAGAGAGAAGAAGATAGATAGCAAGATAACAGTGAGTTCATCTAGCCTCATACCTCATACATTCAACGAACAGACAATGAGTTTGATGAAGGAGTGGTTGAAAGTCAAGAGGTGCAAACAGTTAATCACGCAAGAGTAGGTTTTGCTAGACAGTTCATCACAATGAGTGAGTACTGAACTAATACTATTTTTATATTTGCATTTAAGAGAGAAGAGAGTTAATCCTATTGTAACAAAGGTAAGTCCTTACTGTATTAAAAGTATATAGTGGATTAGACTCGGTGTAGGTATACCCTCACCACCGTGGAGTAGATTGCATTGATCGAACCACGTATATCGTGTGTCATTGTTTTTTATTTTCCATACATACCTGCTGTTAATTTGATCTTGCACAAAATATTAAGATACCACCCAAACAATAACCACATCTATAAAAATATCTCTGATAAGTAAACTCCTCCTTAAAATTAAAAGAATTAATTTTAAGTATACAGATTCACCCCCGTCTCTGTATATACACGCACATATTTTTACGATTTTGTTTGGACCTTGGGAATATCACAGAATTTACTTAAAAAATTCATAGATGGACAAAATCATACGAGAACTTTATATCAAATTACTTCCCACAAATTAAGATTCCAATAGTTATGAATATAATTATTTGAAAACTTCACTTTATCTTACTATAATATCCATATATATGAAACCAAGAACAAAATTCATACTTAAAATAATGCCAAATTGATGTCTTTTAATTCTATTTGTGAGCCTTTTGAGTTTGATGTAGAGATTCATATCATATGCGATACCTAAAAGTATTACATGGTAAGTCTAGATTGTTGAATATATTCAATGGTTTATATTAAAATTTTATTTAATTATAATTTTTCTACAGTAAAAAATTATAACTACTAATATAAGAGTATTTATAGTGGAGTAGTTAAAAGTTTTAACAAATTTATGTACATGGAATAATATTTGATATAAATTATACTCGAAATCTATATTTTGGTTACAAACTTTGTTAAATTTTTAAACTTTAAGGTATCAGGTAGTTAAATTTGTCTAGCAATGCCTCAAAGTTTTGGAATTTTAATAAAATTTATAGTCGAAATACAATTTTTGAGTATATTTTGTAGTTAATATCGCTCTATGTAGATAAATTTATTAAAAAATTTAACTAATCCACTACTAATGCTCTAAGAAGTTATAATTAGAAGGTATTTTGATGCCTCGATGTTTGATATTTAATAAAAATTTTAGTCAAAATAAATATTTTGAGTCTAATTTATAGCCAATATTATTTCATATATATAAATTTATTAAAATATTTAGTTATTCATGCTCTAAATACAAATTCAACGTCAAAAAATATTTCACCATGCATACTTTTTTAGAGCACTAGTATCAGATTCCTTATAGAAGTTTGTTTTCTTATATTTAGGTAAAAAAAGTTAAAAAGTCATAAAATTATTCACACAATACCCTATATTTAATTTTCTTCTTAGAATTTGTACAGTGTTTCCTAATATATTAAAAATATTATTTATTCTTTATAATTATTACATTGTATATATAAAAATTTCCCACCTCTCTTTTTCTTTCCTATAATATTTACTTGTATTTTATATTAAATTATAAAATTTTATTATTAAATAAAAAATAATTTAAATATAATATAAATAGTGATTTAGGTAATTTATTACATATATTTATAAAAAAATAATTTAAATATATAAATTTAAAAAAAATAATTAAATATATGCCGTTAGTGCTCTCATACGATATGCGATAGAATCCTCGATTATCTCTCCACCGAAGTTAGCACCATTTATAGCAGGTGCAAGGAAAGAAGCCGCGTGAAGAAAGCGTGTCCGAGCAACTGTCCGCGCAGCCTGCGCAGGTGTACAGCGCACCAACCCCGCACGTTTCCTAACGTCCATGCCGACCAGAGTTGTCCACGCATTTTCCCCCCCGGTTAATTTCTTTAATCCGATTGGCTGCCGACCCACATGGTCAGCTATCGTTTTCTTATACGTCAACAATAAGAACTATATCTGTGCATACACTGTTTTGACCAACGAGCACTGTTTAAAATTATTTAAGACTTGATATTTAATAGGAAAAAAACACTTATAATACTGGCAGTTAAGAGTTCAATCTCACTTATTTGACATTGCTGACTAGGTCCGAGCACGATCAGTTTGCCAACCCCACTAGACCAATTGTTAAAGAGCTAAACCATGATACGTACTGCATTATTAGCTGTATCATTGATTGTCAGTCTATTAGTAGCCATTACGTCCGATTCCTGTGTGAAAAGCCAGAAGCATGTACATGTTCGATCCGTTTTAAAGAGGAACAAAAATTCCCAATTCGTTTAGGATCGTATTGAGAGTGGCTAGCGGCAGTGGCTATGACTTGGCTTGGTTGTAGTGAGAATCCGCAATATATATATATATATATAGACAGGCATATAAGAAATAAGAAATACCACCATCGATGTGGGCGGCGGTCGCGCGGCGGATGGCATCAAAAGGCGCACAACATAAGAGAGTGCTGCCACTGCCTCCCTTAATACCTCGGGCCTAACTAATGAGTAGCACATGGGCGGCGGTTGGCTTAACAGTTAACACCAACCCAAACCAATCCAAATTTATATTTAATTTATTAATTATCAAGTACAACTAATAACAACCCCCGTGCCCTCCTGTCCCACCATCATTACTACATCAGTTAAACGCGTTGGTGTGGATGTGGATTGTACTAACTATTAAAACGGCAATATGGCCGGATACATATGATTAGGATTTAGGAGGTCGATTAGTTTTCGTTTCTAACATCCGTTTAAAAAAAAATTAGTAACGTGTGACTTTTTTTCAAGTTGATTCCGAACTATTTATAAACCATTCGATTCATTTACAAATATAATCATCAAGCTAAAATGGAGAAATGTTTTAATTTAATATTGTTGTTTTAAAGTTTGAATTCGGAATGAATGATATACTTTTTGAATTCGAGTTTCACAAAGTCATGTTGAGGTTATGCGTACACAAAAATAAAAAAAATCAAATAAAAATATGTAGCTTATTGTAATACATAAAATTAAAATAAATTAAAATAAACTAAAGAGTAAAGACTATACTAAGCAAAAAAAATAAAATAAAATAAAAAATCTAAAGTCAAACAAAAAAACTAAAAAAACTTTATAAAAATATAAATTAAACTAAACTATAACAAAATAAACTAAAAAACTTAATAAAAAAATAAGTTAAACTAAACTAAAACAAAAAACTAAACTAAATTAAATAAATAAAAACCTAAAATTAAATACCTTAAAAAGGTATTAATTAAAAGCTTAAATAAATAAATAAACTAATTTTTAGTTTAATTTATTTTTTTAGTCTAGGTTAAGTTTAGCTAAATAAATTAAGAGCATTTCTAACCCATCAACTAAAATATGGCTAAAATTGTTTTCCAATAATTTAGATAAATCTTTAGCAAAAGCAAAAACAAAAGCTAAATATAGCTTTTGTTTTTGTTTTATCTAATCCTGTCATGCCACTAAATAAGATGAATGTCACGCCCCAGCTTTTTGGCTCGCAGAAACCGAGTAATGAATTCTCATGCCCGCACTCGAAGGGACAAGGGGTTGGTGAGAACACCGAGAAAGAGACATTAGCACGGGTGCCGTCCCTAAAATCATATCACACAAATACAGAAATCTCATTTCAAATCACAATACAAACACACATACATACATGTTCTTTCCCCCACAGGGTTACATCATAGTCTTTCTAATCCAACAAAATAAACAAACACACACAAGTACTCCACATCTAGTGAACCTTCTAGCTCCTGTAAACACCTGAAACAAACAAAAGCAAACACAACAGGAGGGATGAGCAACCACAGCTCAGTAAGAATCCTATCACTCTACACCCTCCACTCAATACATGTTCAAAGCATAACCATACATACAACAAACGTCAGGACGCAGCCTGCAGCGAACTAAAATCATAGAGCAGATTCCTTGTTTTTAACCGCTAACTCTCCAGACAGCTCTCACAACGTACTGGTGCCATCACTGAGTGCCAAGGGATAGGTATTCCAATCTGATACCGCCGCTCTGCGAGACATGTCACTCAACCACCTCGGATTGAGAGGACTTTCAATATCATGGAACACCTTCCTGATGACAAACAGACTCTGACAACAGCGTAACATCTAAGGGGTCTCAACCACTTGTCATCAGAAGCCTCACAATAACCCATCAATATAACATTACGCCAGGACATCCCCTCCTCATCAGGACTCGGTATGTTTCCCCCACAATCCAAAATAGAATTATCAATAAATCACATCAGCAGGATAGCCTATCCTATCCACACAAGGACCCAACATGTCCACCACAACCCTAAACAGGATCCACATCACCTTAGGGCACAACGTCTATGATCCTTCACAAGATCATATCAACTCAACAAGCTCATCAGGCCTTAACCTCACCCAACAGGGTACATCATAAACCAGGGGGGCCTTAGCCACCTATCACATCCACGTAAGGTTACATCTCCACTGAGCTCAACTCAGCTCAAACTCAACCACCGAATATGCCACCGATCACAATTGACATCTCACATGGACTTAAGAGTCCCACATGTCACATAGATCTCACACACGGGTATACAAGCGATCATAACATATCACAACAGACCCAAAGGTCCCACACAGTACACATAAGTATACAAACTTACCATTTACCATAACCGTCAACATACTATGAGGCTCTCACAATGTCGACCACCCGCACCACCCCTTTGACACCATAGCCCTCATGACCCAAACCATAACATCAAACCAGCCACAATAGTTTCGTCATATAGCCTCACTAGGCTTAGTCTTACCTCTCATACATAGTATTTCCTCTCAGGAACAGTATGACCTCTCAAACATGGTATTGCCCCTCGGGCACAACATTGCCTCTCAGGCACAATATTTTATATTACCTCTCAGGTACATTGCATCTCAAATATATTACTATATTACCTCTCAGGTACATTACTATATTACCTCTCAGGCACAATATTGCCTTTTAGGTATAGTATGGTCTCTCAAGCATCGTATTGCCCCTCGGGCATAACATTGTCTCTCAGGCACAATATTCTATTACCTCTTAGGTACAGTATTACCTCAGGCCCTGCCTTACCCCTCAAGTACAATAGCCTCTTAGGCTCTGAACACCTCTCACTTCCCAGGCTCTCAATAGTAGCCTCCTAGGCTTACCAAGGTAACTTCACAGGTCCACATGACCACTTGAGTTCACAACTTTATCCTCATGTCTTGACCAAGAGAGAGGATTTTCGCAGAAGCTATTTTCTTAAAATAAAAAGTCCCGACATTGGCTCTTCATACCATAACTGAGATAATATGATTTTTGGGGATTTTTCTGAGAGGTCTAACTCCACTTTCCAAAAAGTCACTACTACAAAAAACTGCATATTTTTGGAATTTTACACTAAATCTCATTTCTCACATTTTGAAGGAGTAGGAATTTGATTTTCTAGTATTTTTCTTTGAATCCAAATGGGAGGTATTTCGCTATTTACATTGTAACTTAAGTATACCAAAATTAGCCTTTCAGGGCTCCGACTCCGAATCGGGCCCACTCACAGTCAAAACGCTCTATTCGACGCATACGTCGTCGTACTGATATTCACATCCCTTGATGCGCACTCTATCACATGGTTAACTACCGGAACCCTAAACACGGGTCATTACAATGAAATTTCATATTCATCCTGCATTCCCGTTCCCGTCCCCCTATGTTCCCCCTATCGCACAGGCCCCTACATGCCCCCCGTCGCTCGTTCCCCCGTCACCTGTTTCCCTTGTCGCCCCCCCCCCCCTCGCCCGTCCCCCCTCGAGATCGGTGCCCCCTCCCCCCCATTGTCGCCCGCCGCCCGTTCCCCCCGTCTCCTGCCCCCTGTGAGATCGCCGCCCGTCCCCCTGTGTTCCCCCCATTGTGCACCCCCCATGTGTGCTCCCTACCCCAACATTAGTTCAGTCATCCATTATGGATTTGGAATTTGAAAAGATAGTGAAGGGGTAGATTGAAAAAAAATAGTTGTTAAAGAAAAAATAGATAGTACATCATTGAAATGTTATTAATTAAAGCCTCACTGTAGTAAGTTAAATATAATTTTAGATAGTCAATTTAGCTTGCTAGTATTGGAGATGTTCTAATAAATTTTATTTCATTTTAGTATAGCTTTTTAAGGTATTAGTTTTTGGTTTTTTATTTAATTTTATTTAGTTTAAGTTTTTATATAGGTTTAGTTTAGTTTTTGTTTAGGTTTAATTTAGTTTATATAATTTTAGTTTCTTTATTTTAGTTTAATCGAGTTCAGGTATATTTTTTTATCTTTAGGTTTTTTGTTTTATTTTTGTTTTAGTTTAGTTTTTAATTTATTTTAATTTAATATTTTTGGTTTTAAGTTTTATTTTATGTACCGTAGCGGGGGCTACATATATGTACGAATAATGTGTATCTCTTTTGGTATTGCGATGGTACATAACATGTATAACCTAAATCCGATTTTGCCAAATAAGAGCTCAATTAGAATTCAACTTCGTTAAACTTGGATAAAAAAGTATACCGTTTTTTTTAAAACAAAAGTTAAAATTGAAAGTTAAAAGTATAAAAAATATCACTTTTGGATTGAAAATTAAAAACTATAATATTATATTAAAACATTCTATGTACTCATATTTTGCTAATAATTTGTCGTCATTGCCATTTCTTTTTGCCATTGAAAACAATATTCACATGCAATTTTATATTATTTTATAGCAACAAATGAATATTTTCCACCCCAAAATATTTACGTGTAATTTTATTTTTTAATTGTATATAATTATCATTTTTCAATTTTTTTAAAATATTTTTTTTAAAATAACTTATATACAATTTATAATAAATAATTACATGACTTTAGCTGTTACAATAGAATGAAAACTTTAATATATATTATGATATCAGTTATAATATAATATTAGAGCAATTCTAAGTGGCTCTAGTCTCTGTAAATAAAAAGTAAAACTTAAAATTCGATTCTAATAAACTCTTTATCTCATCCTAAAATAAAATTTGTTATAGTGAATGTTAAAAAAAATTACTATTTACTTTCTATATAGTATTATATTATTTTTCTATTCTCTCTCTTCTCTCCTCCCTCCTTACTCATTATTTTTTATTTTAATAAAAATAAAATTAAAATGAAGATAATTAGAGAAAAAAATCATATTATTATTATTGGAGTTGCTTTCGGTGTGCAGAACATAAAATTAGTTTTATCAAATTTATACACTATTTTTTTAAAATAAACATAAATATGATATATGATATACAAAGTAAAAAAACAATTAGTCATTATTTAAAATATATTAAGTATATATATATATATATATATATAATTTGCTAATATTAAATTAATATATTTAAAAAACCAACAAACTTAAAAACACACACACAAAACAAATCATGGATTTAGATTAGATGCTTGCCGACAGTCAGTTGATGTCCAAATGAAATGAATGCGCGCACGCGGTAGTTGCGTGGTGCATCCCTGATGTGGGCGAGGGACGTGGGTGAGACTGTGCGTGGACAGTCTGGGTCTTCAAGCTTTGTGTAGCAGCCAAGCCACGGACAGGGCCAGATTGAGATTGAGGTGACAATGAATTCACTGTTCTTGGTGTGACTCGCTACGTGTGTGTGTTCTTGGAGTCGTTTTCTTGTAGAATTGCACTTGTAGTGCCACACACGTGCACGAGGTGATAACCCCTCATCAATGGCCCTTTGTCCTTATTTGCAAAAGGGGTAGAGTTCCCTCATATTTATTCATTTATTTCTTTATTAGCTAGCCTCTTTTTCTTAATTATGACAACATGTGGATGTGGGCGATATACATATATATATATATATATATATATATATATATATATATATATATATATATATATATATATATATATACATACATATATATATATATATATATATATATATATATATATATATATATATACACACACACATATTCCTTCAGCCCCAAACCATTCTTTCACTGGGTTTGGGTCCACCCTAGGCTGCATTATTTGGGTATAAGGGTATGGACCCGGAAAATACGGACTCTTTCACTGCCTTGTTGTCTCCACCCACCACCCTACAACTTTAGATCATTTCAGATTATACGCAATCCCTTGTCCATAAACTTTCTAGTTTAATACCACAAATGATTTATCTACGTACATATCTATTTATTTTATATCAGACATTCAAAGCTTTCATGTGATCATGTAAAAACGTGTAATCTGCATCATAAAATATAAAATTCCCACCCTGTAACTAAAAACTTCATAATTTACGGCCTGGGTTTTTTGTATTACCTCATTCGTGTTCAATTATTTTATATATCATACAGTACTCGCCATGCAAGTACACAAATACATATCGATTAGGGTAACCTTACAAAACTTTAAAGCCTATGCCACAAAAACTTCCACTGTCAATGCCGTCAGAAGCAAGGTCCTCCACCTGTGATGTGGGGAGACAAAACGAGCGTGTGACCCGCTGCTCCACTAATAATAATGAGCACCATCATCTAAGAGTCCACTGCAGACACAGATATCCAAATAACGGTAATAAAATAATTTTAACATTATGGAATGAGTTTGCGGATAAAATCATGATTTTTGGACCAAGCATCTTAATTAAAAAACGAAAACCCCCTCATCCAGCCTCATGGGTTCATAGACTCAGGGGATCAACATGTTTGTAGCCTACTTGCATCAAAAATTTTGTTTTCTTCCCTATTTCATTTTATTTATAATTATAACTACTAGCTAGACAGGGAACGATGGGAAATTCTAATACAAAATATAACTCGAATGATTTCACAACTCAATATAGAGTGTCATTTGATGTAGCGTGAAATCAAGCTTAAATGATGGGTACTTGCTGTTTATGGTTTGAAACAGCTTAAATAGGAACTCAATGAGCAGCGCCATAGAGGTGCAGTCCAATTCACCTGCTGACATGGGTAAGTTAGGGTGAACCATGTGCTTCAGCATCTCTTGCTGTCTCTCTATGTTTGTTGGTTGAGACGAAACGCTCACTGCAGTAGAGTGCACCTCCATTGATATGTCTGCAGCAGCACGCTCAACTGGTCTACTGATTTTATTAGAAGTTCTCATTAAAATTAAAATTTTAAGACCAGAAAATCATTTACTCATGTGTTCCTAGAATTCCAATGGATGAGAAAAGCCATGCCCCTCTGATAAAGAATCCAATCCCTCTCAAACCGGGTGGGGTGTGGTGGTGGATAATACATCGAAGTTGCTGACATTTTATTTCTTCAGAAAACAATTTAAAAAATGGCATACTTCAAGTTTTTCCCTTTTGTAGCAATATTCCTCGTTCCGGAACAGCTGTTAATTACGTCTAAGAAGAACCTCATTAGGCTAGTTCCACGTAAAAAGTAGAGAATCCTTACAAAACACACTACAGAACAAAACTTAGCCTGTAGGTGTGAGGTCAGATTTGTACTGGTCATCTGTGTATTGTGTAGTAGCTAGGGTGCGTTTTGAAACACAACCACACCAAACCCAAAATGAGAACAAAGAAAGGGCCAGTGCCTTTATGGGTAGCTGTACATCCATGTCCCACTCCAAAACGTCTAAAGAGCAAAAAAAGTTTCTTACAGTTCTCTCCCTTAATTAGAAAAATAAAATAAACTAAAACTCTTCTGATTGATATTTCAGTCGTATATTTATTTTATACTTTCACTCCAAAACGTCGTATATTTATTTTATGAATATTCATTAATTTGAGTATATATAGAATGGAATGAAAGTATTTTCGGTCACTCATCATGATGCTGGAATAGGAAAATAAATAAAGTAATAGAATAATTATGCAGTCTGTCCTAATTGGCTTCTTAAAAAAAACAAAAACCAAATCTTCGGGCCACAAATCTCTCACTCATCTTCATCCTATATATACATAATAGCCTTGAGGTAATCCAACAAGCAACTTACAGTTGCGTCAAAACCCGTCATGTTGTGGAAAAAAGTGGGTGGGTCTGGTCTGGTGATACACATTTATGTAGATAGGCTACATCTACAAACCAAACCAATGTGGCATTAATCATCAAATAATTAATTTAGGCTAAACATACGACGCCACACCTAACATTGCATACAAACACAGTTTCAATGATTGCTGCCCTGGTCCACCTTGTTTGTGGCACATACTAACTAGATGGATCACGAAAAAGAAAAACAATGAATTGGAATAAAAATTTTTTTGAAGGATCGCGACTGTACCTTTCAAAAAGTACAAAACTAATGAAAAACAAAAAAAACTTTAACTTGGAGATTTTATGATTTTTCTACATTCCATTCCCCAACTTTTTTCCATGATCCAAGCATGGCCTCGAAGCCTACCAAAACCCCTGCATGGTGAGTAGCCTTAAAAGTTACAATAAGCCAACGACCCAGAAAATTATTTTTTCAGTTCCTGGGAAGGAGGGGAGGTGGGAGGGGGGAGGGGGAGGGTGGATGTTCAACAAGCAGTGGGACCCTCTATAGGGTCACTGGCCACCCATCCACCAATCAGAAACAAAACAGTGCTAATTCATACAGGAAACATAAAAAAGTTATTTATTTATTTATTATTATTAGTTTTTTCAATGCAGCCGCTATCTTCCACTTCGGACAAGATATAAAAGGCGACAAATCCTATAAAGAAAAACTAACCGCGCCAAAATCCACATGTAAATTCACATTATCTTTTAAGACAGAGTCCGAGGCAATGATGCACATGCATTATTGTATTGCGTAGCAAATAAACTAAGACCAGTGGAAAAAAAAAACATCAAAAGCCCACATGTGTACCTGCAGAGATTTTTGATAATTGAGGTCCTTGAGGAGGATCCAACAAAGGAGCGTACATATGTGAGTCAAATTTCAGATACCTTGTTTTCTGTTTGATGGGTCGCTCTGGTAGTTACCATAACACACAAAATTTTAAACCACCCAACAAAATCCTAATAAAACAAAAACGAGAAAATTAAAGAAAAAGAGAGATTAAGAATACCCAAGGATGAGGGAGAAGAACGATGCGTCTTATTAAGTTCAGGTAAATGTGAAGGAAAATTAGACATCAAGGGAGCAACTTGTCTGATTTAAGATATGGCAGCAACTTGTCAATCTTAAACAATCTGCTCTGCTTACGTTAGGCTTGGTGAGTCTACGGCGTTGGACTCCATGATTCATGAAGTTACCCCTCAGTTCTCCCCATTATTTTCACCATCAAATTCGTGGAGATTAAGGAAAACTGGGGTTTATAGTATGTGTGAGAGAAGGCTTAAGAAAAAGGCAAATCGAGCATGAATTAATTTTCTGGTTCAATGGATGGGTTGCGTTGAGCTTATCCAATTCTTTTGAAGGAAAAAATTGTATTACACGCCCAAAACTATTTATTATTTAAAGGTATTTATGGCTGTGTTTATTATTAATTGCATGTGGTCACTTTTATTTGACTTATTTGTTTTGCAAACAGTTTTATTATGATGGTTTCTGTAACTTATATATATATATATATATATATATATGTGTGTGTGTGTGTACACATTTTAAATAATAAACAAAAAGGATATTATTTTTCATATATCAATTAACTTGATATACGGTCCAGAGCCGAGTGCATCTTAAATTCTTTGTTTTTTTTAATAAATTGGTATCAGAGCAGCGTTCCTGCGACATGGCTGAAGGAACACGGCTGTCACATTTGTCTGAAACAGTAAGCAATTTACAAGAAAGTAATGCTGTCTTAAAGGAAGAGCAATCCAGACATAGATTGTTAATGGAAAACGTGTTGCAGCAACTCAATACATTATCATCAAGTTATAATAGTTTGGTACAAATTACAACCAGGCTTGGATTAGGGGAAAAAGTTCTAATGATTCAAAAATACATGTTAATCCCTTGTTAGTCGGACAAGGCAGCATCCAGGCAAGAACGCTTCGGTTGGATTTTTTTTTACTTTGATGGAGGAGATTCTAGTGAACGGATCTTGAAGGAGCAACAATTCTTCAATTTCCACCGGAATTGAAAAAATTTGGGCCCCTGCTCAATTATTGTTCTTATAGATATTGGAAGTACTCATAGTTTTATTGATGTGAGTATAGAAAAAAAAGCCTAAATTACTGGTAGAAGAAAATCACTTGGCAGTCCAAGTGGCTAATGGAGACACCTTTCCTTGTCTTGGGTGTTGTAAAGCTATTCTTTTGGAGATGCAGGGCTGTAAAATTTTAGCCAACTTATTTCTATTAACCTTGGGAGGCTGTGATGTTGTCTTAGGAGTGGATTGGTTAAGAAGTTTGGGTACTATTCAGTGGAACTTTACTGATTTGAGTATGAGTTTCCTAGTGGAAGAGGTAAATGTATTTTTACAGGGCTTGAAGCTGCCTAAGAAGGCCATAGAAGAAAAACAAAGAATAAGTAAGGCTACCCTTACTGAAGGAAGAGGAATATGGCTGCAGCTTATGGAAATCAAGATCCAGCAAGGAGGAGTACCAATAAAACCTGCTATACAAGAGGTTTTAAAAGAATTTGAAATAGTTTTTGTAGAACCTAATGGACTTCCACCTCCTAGGAGTCGCAACCATTAGATTTAACTCCAAGAAGCAGCTAGACCAACATGTGTTCAACCATATAGGTACCTATATTACCAAAAAGAAGAAATTGAGAAGTTGGTCAAGGAGATGCTTAAAGTTGGAATCATCCAACCAAGTCAAAGCCCGTATTCTTCACTAGTTCTATTGGTGAGAAAAGCATATGGTAGTTAGCGAACGTGCATTGATTATCGAGCCCTCAACAAAGATACCATAAAAGATAAGTTTCTTATCCCTCAACATAGATGAGTTTTTGGATGAACTTAATGGTGTTGAATTATTTTCTAAGCTTGACTTAAGGTCTGGTTATCATCAAATTAGGATGAAACTTGAGGATGTACCAAAAACTACCTTTCATACACATGAGGGACATTATGAATTTTTAGTGATGCCTTTTGGGCTCACCAATGCCCCTTCAACTTTTCAAGGGTTGATGAATCAGATATTCAGGTCATATCTTAGGAAATTTGTTTTAGTTTTCTTTGATGATATACTTATGTATAGCAAATCTGTCGAAGAACATATGGGGCATCTTAAAATTATTTTAGAAATTTTAAAGCAACATCAGTTGTATGCTAAAGCCTCAAAATGTGTTTTTGGATGTCAAGAGGTGGAACATTTGGGCCATGTAATATCCAAAGAAGGAGTTAAAGTAGATCTAGTAAAAATTGTTGCCATAATGGAGTGGCCTAAACCTAAGAATCCTAAAGCTTTAAGGGTATTTTTGGGTTTAATAGGTTCTTACAGGAAATTTGTAAGGAGATATGGAAGTGTGGTAGCCCCTTTGACTGCATTACTCAAGAAAAATTCTTTTAAGTGGAGTGAGGATGCCAACCAAGCATTTAAAGCATTGAAGTTAGCCATGGTAACTCCACCAGTGCTTGCATTACCAAACTTTTCCAAGATATTCATAGTTGAATGTGATGCTTTTGGAAGTGGATTGGGAGCTGTTCTAATGCAAGAAGGAAGGCCTCTAACTTATTTAAGTCAAGCCTTAAGGGAAAAATCTGTTTTTATCCATTTATGAAAAAGAATTTTTAGCTATTGTATTAGCTGTTCGGAAGTGGAGACATTATTTGTTTGGCAGTAAATTTAAAATAAGGACTAATCAACAAGCCCTTAGATACCTTTTAGAGCAGAAAGTTAGAACACCCTTTGAACAAAAATGGTTAATAAAGCTATTAGGCTTTGATTTTTATGTTAAGTACATAAGTGGCAAAGAAAATAAAGCAGTAGATGCCCTTTCTCGAGTGACAGATCAAAGCCATAATTTTGAACGAGATTTGACTTTATCTAACCTTGGAGAAGCAAAGGCAGTAAGCATAGTGATGGTTAATTGGTGGGAAAGTCTTCGTCAAATATATCTACAAGATTCCCAAATCCATCAAATACTAAACCATTATCATCAAGGAAAGCTGGATCCCCTTAAATATCAGTTTAAAGGAGGATTTTTATTTTATAAAGGGAGGTTACATTTAAGAACTTTAAAGATACAACAAGAGCAAGTCATGCAACAATTCCATAGCAATCCCATAGGGGGACATACTGGTTCGTAGAAAACTTATTCCCAACTCAAGAAAGAATTTTTTTGGCATGACATAAGAAAAAATATCAGGAAATTCATAAGAGAATGTGAGGTATATCAGAGAAACAAAACAGAAAATCTCAAATCAGCTGGAGCTTTACAGCCCCTACCAATACGCAAAAAAGTATGGGAGGATATTAGTATGGACTTCATAGAGGGACTTTCTCTATCTAAAGGATACAATGTCATTGTGGTGGTAGTGGATAGATTCAACAAATACAGTCATTTCATACCAATGACACACCCATATACAGCAGCAGTAGTGGCAAAAACATTCATGTAAAATATTTTCAGGTTGCATGGCATACCACTAAGCATAGTCAGTGAAAGAGATACAATATTCACAAGCAACTTTTGGAAGGAAAATTTCAATTTAAGTGGAACCAAACTATTGATGAGTTCAGCATATCATCCTCAAATAGATAGTCAAACCAAAATAATGAATAAATGGATAGAAGGTTACCTGAGGTGTTTTACTGGTGATAAACCCAGCTGGTTAGCTTTAGCCTAGTGGACATACAATACTTCAAAGAATTCTTCCACTGGGTTTTCTCCCTTTGAGGTAGTCTATGGACAAGAACCTCCATGCTTCCTCCCTTATGAACCAGGAACTACAGCCGTACAAGCTGTTGATGATGAAATGAAGAATCGAGACTTCATACTCACTTTCACACGAGAGAACCTGCAAGAAAGTCAAACAAGGATGAAGCTGTATGCAGATAAGAAAAGAACAGAAAGAGAATACAATGTGGGAGATTGGGTCTATTTAAGGTTGAGATCATATAGACAAATGACGATAGCATTAAGGAAAAACTTGAAGCTTTCTCCAAGGTATTTTGGGTCGTTTCAAATCATTCAAAAAATCAGAAAAGTTGCTTATAAACTAAATTTGCCCGAAGAATCTAAGATCTATCTTGTATTTCACATATCTTGCCTCAAAAAGAAAATTAGGAATAAGGTAAATCCTAACCCTAGATTACCAGCAATGATGGAGAATGGTGCCATAGCTCACAAACCCGAAAGTATATTATAGAGAAGGCTTAAGAAAAAGGGAAATCGACCAGGAATTGATTTTCTAGTTCAATGGAGGGGTACCAGCAAAGAAGATGCAACCTGGGTTGATGCTGAAGAGTTGTGTCGAGTTTATCCCAAACTCGTGGGTGAGTTCTTTTGAAGGAACAGATTGTGTTACATGCCCAAAACTATTTATTATTTTATTTATTATTTAAGGGTATTTACGGTTGTGTTTATTATTAACCTCATGTAGTGGCACGCTTTATGGTTTGACTTATCTGTTTTGCTATCAATTTCATTATGATGGTTTCTATAACTTATCTATATATGTGTGATCATTTTAAATAATAAACAGAAAAAAGATATTATTTTTCATATATCAATTAACTTGATATACGATGGAGGATTGGTCCCTCAAAGAGTCAAGTGCATCTTAAATTCTTTATTTCTTTAACAGTATGTTTGATAATTTTTTATTTGGATTGGGTTGGTTGGTATTGGAGATTTTAATTGTTTTTTTTCTTGCCAAAAACTGAAACTCCTTCACCACCACTGATCAGCACCATGTGTCAATGTACCAATGCCAATGTGCCACCATTGAAAAGAGTCACGTCGTCCTATATTATTGGGAGCATTCATAATAGGTTTGAAATAATTATTTTTTTATAATTTTAAAAAAACCTATTAAAAATTATTTACATTATATTTCCTAAAATAGGATAGAGGAATAGGGAATAAATAGTAAATCTCTATATTTGGAGATTTATTATTCATCCCCAAATGTTTTTCCTATAATTTTTTAATATATATTATTATACTTATAAATTTTTGATTGGTTGTAATAAATGAATAAGAGAAAAAAAATAAAAAAAAATTAAGGAATAAATGTAGATGAAAATAGAGAATGAGATGTTTGATGTTTTGAAAAAATAAGCAAATTATAAAGAATATATATTATTCATATTTAAAATAGGAATAAGAATGCCAAATCAAATGTGAATGCTCTAACTCTATTTGTTGGTGGTACTGGTAAGCATAATTAATATTAAGTGGGTGATATAATCGAATTATATAACTCAATGACTAATCGTACATTAATTTTGCTCGACAACTATATTTTTGAGTATTTATTGTGTTTGATAATACAATTTTCGAGTAAAAATAAAAGTCAAAGAATCTGCTTGAAAATCAGGTTATCGAGTATATATTGTACTTAAAAATATAATTATCGAATAAAATTAATTTTCAAACAAGTTTCCATGTATATCCGGCTATATAATCTGATTACGTAATTCTATCTCATATTAATCCTCTACCAACAAATCTGTAAAGGGAACTAATATCATTTAATTGGAAAATGTTAATTTAAAAAAATAGATTCTTAATCATCGAGCCATAATTTGCAATAGTAATACAAGTTTTATTTTGTTTGCATGGGACTTATATGTTAACATAACAAAAATAGATGTAAATAAACTTATATGTTAACATAATTTGCATGACACTTATAAATAGATTTATGAAGGTATGTAAGGCAAAGAAAATTAGCTATTTCAAATGTTTATGTGGTTTATTCACTTAAACATGAAAGTGACTTGAGTGTTGATAAGAATCTAATCTCATTTAAGTCATGGAATGTAACAATTCTAAAAAGTAGTTTGATATGTAAGAAATTTACTACAAGATCGATTCATGCCTAGAATTATTTAATACAAATTATAAGTCTTAATCGGAAGCATACTTAGATCCATAAGTGAATTAAAGGCATTAATTTTATTATCTTTCAACTTCTCCTTAATGGTGTTCTTTGATGGAGAAGAACTACTGTCACACCCATATTTTGTGTCACGTTAAACCCTAGTAAAGCGAAAGAGAAGGGATACATTTATATATATAATCCTACTATTTCCAATTTTCTATTAAGCTCAATAACTATCATACTGAGTCTTCAACAATTTAAAAACAATCTTTTAATTATAGTAGTCCATTAATAGCATGTAAATCCTTTAATTTTATGAGCTAAATAACAAATTATTAAAAACACAATAATAATCTAACAATCTCCCACTTGGCCCATTTCAAGACTTGGTGATTCAACAACTTTAAGTGAGTACCTTTCATTGAATCAATCAAAATATCTGTAATTAAATTAAAATGATTGGATCATGGTGGTCACAAGTCTTCAAACGACATGATTCCTTCCATGTATCATAAAACCAACTCAATTTAGAATCTTTAATTGGGATATACTTTAATTATTGCATTCATTGTTATCTACTAAAACAATATTGTATACAACATAATGTGAGTAACAATTAAATAACCAAAAACATAACTTTAATCGAATTCATAAATGTCAAAAGCTAATAACCAAATGTACACATCTAAAATACCTATACTTCTAACATGGCCGATGAATGTTTTGGATGATAATCCTTTAGTTAACAAATCCGCTATCATCAGATCAATACCAATATGTTCAATTGATACTCTATGTTTTTACACCTCTTCTTTATCTGACAAGTATTTCAAATCCATGTGTTTTGCACCTTTAGAATACTTGTCATTCTTTGAAAAGAAAACAACTACAGAATTATCATAACAAAGTCTCCACGGTTTAGCTATACTGTCAACAATGTTTAGACCTGAGACAAACTTTCGCAACTATAAAGCATGAATAGTGGCCTCAAAGCATGCCATGAATTCTACCCCCACAGTGGAAGTAACAATAACGGATTATTTTCCACTTTTCTATGATCCAACTAATAAGAATATATAACCAAATGTAGATTTCCTTGAATCTACACAACCTACATAGTCGAGTACATGTTTGGATATATAATAGGCTCCCATCAATTGACGAATATGGAATAGACTCTATTATCTATTGTTCCAAATCATTTTTAAGACATTGAATCTCACTAAACTTGTCCCATTAATGAATTGGAACTATCTATGCAGAGCACTTTTCCATTTTAAACCCCTTTAATACTTTATCAATGTAAGCCTTTTGAGATAATCCTAACAATCCTTGTGATCTATCATGGAATATTTCTATTCCTATCACATAAGATGTCTCACCCATATCTTTCATTGTAAACTTATTAGAGAGATATCCTTTTGTAAAGACTCGTATTTTGGTAGTTTTGAGAGATAGCCATTCTATGGGAATGCAACTATCTGGACGGTAGTGTAGTCGTCGATGTGAGCATTTTGACTGTACTTGGGCTCGATTCCGAGTCGGGGCCCCGTTTGACCTGATTATTGACTTTTCGGGGTTTATTAGTTGACTTTGCGTTTGGGCGGTCTTTTGGGTGTAATAATATCTGTTTAGTGTTGTGCTCGTCATTTCGAGCGTTTTGACAGTAATTGGGCTCAATTTGGAGTTCGTGACCTCGGGAGGTCAATTATTACTGGGAGGCCAATTATTGGCAGCAGTATAAATAATTAAGAAACTGCATTATCCCTTTATTTTTGCTTGGTGCGTGCGTGTTTGAGCAAGAGAGAGAGAGGAGGTGAAGAGCTTCACTTGGCGATTTTGGGGCGATTGGAGCTCGTGGATCGCAAATAATCTTCCAAGTAGGTGTCCTTGAACCTCCTATCTCGATTCTGTCTTGGAATATGCGTGAATTTATCATGAATTATGAATTTGAGCATGAACCCTAAGTTTTGGGGGAAACCCAATTTTGGGGTTAGATCTGGTGATTTAGCATAAAATCTGTAGTTAAGAACTGATTTATATCAGTTTGGGTACGTAATTTGGTACTCTGTTTAGTAAAACGCGTGTTTGTGAGTGCCTGGGGGGTTGCTGGGTTGATTCCAGATGAAAATCAGGCCAAAAATGATGATGAACAGTACCCTAGGCGAACTGCAGGGTCGAAGTTCGTAGTCAGCAGCTTCGTGGTCAACAGCTTTGTAATCAGCAGCTGTGGAGTCAGCAACTTCGTAGTCAGCAGTTGTGGAGTCAATAGCTATGGAGTAGTTAGTCCGGAGCAGTTAGTCCGGATCAGTAGTCCGGAGTAGTTAGTCCGGATCAGTAGTCCGGAGTAGCTAGTCCGGATCAGTAGTCCGGAGTAGTAGTCCGGAATAGTTAGTCCGGATCAGCAGCAGTGTATCCGTAGCATCCTTTCCGTAGCAGTGATCAGCAGCAGTGTTCCGCAGTAGTGCACTGCACTGGACATTTACATTGTAAATCATTATGCCTCAAGTATTGTACTTAAGTTACAATGTAAATAACAAAATACCCCCCATTTGGATTCAAAGAAAAATACTAGAAAAATTAATTCCCACTCTTTCAAAATGTGAAAATTGGGATTTAGTGTAAAATCTCGGAAAAACCCAAAAGTTCGTAGTGGTGAATTTTTGGAAAGTGAGGTTAGACATCTCAGAAAAATCCCCAAAAATCAGATTATCTTATTTATGATATGGGAACCCAATGCTGGGACTTTTGATTTCAAGAAAATAGCTGCTATGGGTACTTCCTTCATAAATCAAGGATTGAGGATTTACTTGTGACGACTGGCTACAGTTTTAAAGGAAATGTTGAGAAGGACATGTCATACTCATGTTAGTATGTTGGTGTGAGGTATTGGGGCATGGACTCCGTGACTTGTTTGGGTTCTCACCGTGATGCACCGATGGTGCGATGTGGTTGACGGGGCAGGCATATGCGCCGATGGCAGGCCTGTGTGGCGACTGTGGCCGGGCATATTGCGCTGTGCCGTGGCAGGCATATGCGCCGATGGCAGGCCAATGTGGCCACTGTGTCCGGGCATATAGCGTTGTGGTAGGGCTAAGTGCCCTGAGCTGGGATCCTGTGGAGGATCATGGACAAGCTGTCCTATGTGGGCAGGCAAGGTCCTGATGTTTGTTTGCAGGCTAAGTCCTGATGATTGTGCACACTACACAGTGCACGAGTACACAGAGCATGTAGTATAGACTTGTATGTCTGCATGATGTGGAGTGTTGGGGTCACCTACTGAGCTTGTCGCTCACCCCTACTTGTTGTTTACCTTTTTCAGGTGTGACCAGAGACTAGTGGAGGACTTTCTTCCAGGAGGACGTGCCCATTACTCTGATGTATGATACAGTACTGTATTGTGTATTGTGTATTGTATTATGTTTGTATCCCAGACATGGGTCCGTGGACAGTTGTATTTGCATACTGTTTGTGATGTGATGTCTGTATGACTGTTTGACTTATTGTATGCATGAAGATGTATGGGAAAGTACAGGATTACCCTTGATGTATGATCGTACGGGGTTGCATATTTGAGACAGCACCCGCGGTGTAGTCTTTATTGGTGCTAGTCACCAACCCCTTGACCTTTCGGGTGCGGGCAAGGGGAAGTCATGTTCCTGGTTCCGGGTTCCCTGGAATTTGGGGGCGTGACACCTTTAATATTATATAACAAACCAATAAGACCATTGTCAAAATATCCTTTCATTGTAAGAAGGATATCATCAACATATAAGACTAATATAATAAACTTACTCCCATTGACCTTCATATAGGTACACCAGTCAACAATGTTTTCTATAAAATCATATGACATAATAGTATCATTAAACTTAAGGTACCATTGATAGGAAGCTTATTTTAGTTCATATATTGATTTCTTTAATTTACACACCAAGTGTTCCTTTCCCGTGGTTATGAAACCTTTTGGTTGATCCATATAAACTTCCTCCTCTAATTTAATGAAGCTCTAAATTATAATGAACCACCAAAGCCATAATAATCCTCAAAGAATTCTTCTTTGAAATTGGAGAGAAGGTTTCTTTATAGTTAATGCCATCATTTTAAGTATAACCTTTAGCACTAAGCCTGGCCTTATACTTTTTGATGTTACCCTTTGAGTCACGCTTGGTATTAAAGACCCACATGCAACCCACTTGTTTTGAATCTTTAGGCAAGTCAACTAAATTTCAAACTTTACTGTCATACATTGATATTAACTCTTCTTTTATAGCATTAAATCACTTTTCAGAATTGTTACATTCCATGGCTTGGATAAATGAGATTGGATCCTTATCAAGACTCAAGTCACATTCATGCTCTAGCGAATAAACCACATAATCATTCAAAATAGTTGGTCTTATTTTCCTTACAGACCTTCTTAAATCTATTTCTTGTGGTATCACTTTCTCATTTATAACTTGGTCATTATTAACTAGTTCATTACTAATTTATTCATCTAGCGGATTCAGGATATTATTTTGTTGCTCTAACATGTTGTGAGACTGTGAAACAATAAGAGGAACAACAATTGAAGAAGAAACAATAGGTATAGAACTTTCCACCCTAGTTTTTTTAATATCCCTTACATGATTCACCACTCCCTCTAGATTGACCATACTTAATAAACCTAGCATTACCAGATTCAACTATTCTAGTACTATGCTTAGGATAGTAAAATTTATAACCTTTTGACTTTTCAAGGTAACTGATGAAATAGCTACTAATGGTTCTTACATCAAGCTTCTTTTCATGTGGATTATATATCCTTACTTATGCTAGGCATTCCTAAATATGTAAGTGCTTTAAACTGGGTTTCCTCCCTATTCACAATTCATAGTGTTTCAAGAATTACTTTTACCCTATTAAGCATATATGCAACAATCTTTAATGCATGCAGCCACAAAGATAAATGTATAGTATTGTAATTTAACATGCACTTAACCATATCTATGAGAGTATAATTTTGTCTTTTTGTTACACCATTTTGTTGACGTATACTAAGCATTATATACTGTGCACATATGCCTCGACTTTCAAGGAACTTCAGAAATGGACCTAGACATTGTCCTGTTTCATTAAACTTACCATAATATTCACCACCTCTATCAGACCTCACAACTTTTACCTTTTTGTCTAGCTGTCTTTCAACTTCATTAATGAATACCTCTATGATGTCTACTGACTCAGACTTTTCATGCAGCAAATACAAATAATCATAACGTGAGTAGTCATTAATAAAAGTGATAAAATACTTTTCACATTCCTAAGACGAAATGTCAAAAAGACCATAAATATCAGTGTGAATTAACTTTAAAAGTGCATTACTTTTTGTGGTTGGATTCTTTAATATATGTCTAGTTTGCTTACCTTCAATGCAATCTATACATACATCCTAATCAACAAAATCCAATTGAGATAATATTTCATTTTTTACTAACCTGAATACTCTTTCCTTGAATATGTGACCTAACCTTTAATGTCATAGAAAGGCTGAATTTTCATTATGTGCACTATGTTTATTTCCTATACTATGATAAATATGAAACAGGGATTCAACAAAATTAACATTAAGATTAAAACGATATAAACCATCAATTAAAGTACTAGAATCATAATAGTACTTTTGTTTCTACAAAGAAAAACCATTATTTCCAATCTTAAAATTAAAACTCACATAATCCAGCTTTTCAACAGAAACCAAATTTTTAGCACAATCAGGAAAACAAAGATAGTTTTCTAAATCCAAGTGGTCTTCAGTATTCAGGATAAATATATACGTTCAAATTCCGTTTATTCGTGCCTTTATTATGTTACCCATATACAAAAACTTTTCAGTTTCATTTATGGGTCAGATCGTAACAAATCCTTATGTAACATGTGATACATGAGTAGTTGCACTAGAATCTAACCACCAAGTATTATTAGGCACCTCAATAAGATTTGATTTAAAACACATTGAAATATAGTACTTACCTTTCTTTTCGAACCAAATTTTCCTTTTCGGGCAGTCTTTCTTGATATGACAATCCTTCTTACAGAAGTAGCATTTCACCTCATTATGGATTTAACCCTCTTTAACATTTAGTGGGTTTTATCCTTCCTTTTATCCTTCTTTCCCTTGTTGCTACTGGATCCATAATAAAATGTTAGATGGATAGAATGATCCTTCATTATCTTTAATCTCCCTTTCTCTTAAACCAACATGGCTTTAGTTTCTTTAAGGTTCCATAATAGTGTTATAATCCATCTAGAACTGGCCAAACTCATGAGGAAGTGAGTTAATAATAAACTGTACTAAGAAAGATTCATTCACATCTATCCCCCTTTAATTTCAACTTTGCTACCAAATTTACCATGTGAGTCACATGATTATGAATGGGCTGTGACTAATTAAACATTTTAGTCGTTAGTTCACTCATTATGGTTCCTACAATAGACTTGTTAGTTATATCTGATTGGGAGTATTCTTTAATCTTTAACATGAACTCCTTTGCATTATTAGTTTTGGGCATTGATGGTTTTACATTTTTAGCAATTGACATCCTCATCAAGTTCAAACTCAGCCTATTAGACCGCTCTCAAATCTCATTGAAAAGAGTGTTTGTCGCACATACACTTCAAATAAAATTTTAACTAAGTATAGCATATGGTTAACCTAGGTCGTTTACTAACCGGGGGACTTATAAAATTTAATTCAACTTATTCTTCAAGAAAAATAAGAAAGAAAATGCTAAGTTAGAAAATTGGTGGTGTTTTTGTGCAAAATTAAAATAAAATTAAACATGTAAAGAAAATTAATTAACTAAAGATGCAATTGATTCAACCTCTCATTTCAATTATTATTTATCATTATCTTCTAAAAATATAATAACATATTTAAGGCCTCATAATTCAATTAAACCAAGACTCCATGATTATAATTAAATTATGAATTCGCACTAGAAACCAGACTTGAACTCGTACCAATCCTAGGAACGATTATGTTTTGCATTCGGAAGACCAAATCGAACACTACGAATAATAATATTTACATCTCAAAATTAATTAACTGTAACCGTGAATTAATCACAATTAAAAATCATGCTTTAGATAATCTAAAATTAACTACAACCGCAAATTAATTACAAAGAATTTAAAACAGATAGAGGAATGAATTGCAAATCATAACACCTAAATAAATTATTAAGACGAAGAACAGAGATTCAAAATAACAATTGAAGTTTGAAACTAAATCAAATACAAAAAATTATTTCATAAAAAATAAAATACAGGAACAGTCCTGTAGTGTCGTTCCGAAGGCCTTGCTTAAATGTTAGCTCTCTCACTCTGCTCTACCCTACCTGATGTGGGACTTGCTGCGGGCGGCACTGTGTTGGGCGTGATGGGACAAAGAGCACTGGTGCAGATGGTAGTGTGAGAGATGGTGTTGTTGCCGAGAATGGAGGTGGGCATGATTCTTTTTTTGGGGTCGTATGGGTGTTGTGCATAAATAAGCAAAATAATTGCCTTATTTTTTTCTCTCCTTAAATCACACAACCCCACATTTAAAGTTTCCTCTTCTTCTTTTGTCATGGGCAATCAATTCATAATAGATTGCCCCTTGCTTCTCCCTTTAATCACAATAATAATTTTATGGGCCAGGCCTCTTAAATACTAAATGTCATCTCATATTTCTAATTCCTACGTAACACGTTGAAGTCCACATTTTCCATGCATTAATTAAATGCATTAATTCGTATATAATGGCCACAATTCTCGATTTAAAGCTCTCAAATTGCCTACACCCCAAAACTGCATGAACAAGCTGATTTTAAATATCAAAATTGAAATCATTAAATTGATAGTAAAATTTACCAAAAATTGATACTAAATCTACAAAAGTGATTAAAAGCCTTAAATAACTAAAATAGGGGAAAACATTATAAAATTGTATTAATTCAACAAAATATTAAATTAGAGCCTATAAATTACATGCAAATTTAATGACAAATTTTTCCACACTTCAACTTTGTTCATCTTCGAACAAATACCAAGATTAAGCACCAAACAAAGATTATCCAAAAATGCAAATTCAAATTTATAAGTAAAACAACTCAAGTATAACGAATCAAGTTCTAGTATAGATTGAGTGTGTGCACTAAAATTATTTAACTATCACACCTTCTCAATTTAAACCTTCATTCATAGTACTTAATCAAGTTACGCAAATATGCAGTCCTCAATCAATCAACTTAAAAAAACATGCCCAAAAAATTAATATCATAATTTCTTTACACTTGAAATATCATGCCATGTATCATATCAACACTTAAAGATAAAAAAAATCGGTGATATACATGAGGAACTAAACAAGATATAAGATAAATGAATTGTTATCTCTCTCTCCTTTTTTTTCTTTTTTTCTTTTTTCATAATTTGTAGATTTTGTGTATCACTGCGAGTTGAAAAGAGCATTTGAGTATCGTTTAAAAACAATTATGCTTATTTTAAACTTGAACTATTTGTGCTTATATTAGTTCTAATTTGAGTTTATTTGATTATGCATTGTTTGAATAATGATTAAGAATCTTGAGTAGTTAGAATTAAGTTATCTAGTATGGATACTCACATTGTTCACAACTAGAATTTTTAACTTCTATACTTGATTGATTTAGCTTGAATTTATGCCTTATTTGAGAAGTACAAATTGTACAAATTATGATATTACCTGTTTTTGAGCTATGCTTGATCATTAATGTCATATATTTTGACATAATTTAGATATCATTACATGTTACTCATGCCTCCACTTGAAGTTTTTCTTGCAAATTGGAACTATTTTGAACTAAACTTGGGTGCTTAAAAGAAAAGAAGATGAAAAGAGAAAATTTTAGTGTCAAATGAAGGAATTAATGAGAAAATATCACCAACAATTCATTTTGATGTATTTGAGCAATTAATGAACAACCCCTTTGTAAAAGTCTTTTTGTGGTGACATTCACACCATTATCAATTATATGAAAAAAACAAATGATAAGAACAAAATCTAGGAAACTATTATTCAAATTTGAAATGACCAAAAGAAACGTTATCACTCATATTGAGTTCTTTCAACTCTTGTACTAGTTTTGAAACGGCATTTGAAATTGGTTTACCAAATGAATTATTGCATAATCCAAATCCAGAACATCTAGTTGATCAACGAACCCTCATGATGCACCAATCCATGTAGTTGAACCTCATTAAACTGGATCATTCGATGCCCATACAAACATTTTGAGAGGGAAATGAGTACAAATTATTATACATGCACACACATTAATGCTTTAAGAAAACCTTAATCAGATTTAGACAAACAGGATAAAGTTTAATTACATATTCAAGTTCACCTTTGAGAGAGAACTAAATATATAACATTAACCAATAATGATGCAAATAATAATACACTTTAACCTCAAAGTATCAATTATATTAAAGTCAATTTTTATGTCATTTCTTTTGGATAGTTAATTTGATATTAACTTAATATGTTTATCAAGTCACTATAATGTTAAGCAATGGTCTACCTTTAAGTCACCTCTAAGCAAAATAATTAGATGAAATTTAATTATAACCGGTCATTTAAGTGACTTGACTAAATACGATTATAATTAAAATATATAATTAAATATCTAATATCTTGATAAGGTTGGTGTGATGTCAACTACACTCAAACAAGCTTTCAAGCACTAATGAGCATTTAATTATACTAAATCTTTAATGAGATATACCTAAAATCGCAAAGGTGTTGGGTTTTAAACAAAAAGGGAAAATTTGAATTAATATGCCTTAAGAACAAGAGATTAATTAATTACATTGATGAAATCCAAATCCCTAATTTCTCCTATAAGAACATTTACATTGCTTTGTTTATTTAAATTACAACATTCAAATTGCTAATGATACAAAACCAACTTTAAATACATCATGGATTTACAAAATGAGCTTTTTACTTGATCACTTTCCCTGTGGGTTCGACACTCGGACTTTGAGTCCACTTTATTACTTGTAACGATCCGTACGCTTGGAATTGCTAACAAGTTTTTGGCGCCATTGTCCGGGGAAAGTAACAAAGTTGAAAGTACATTTTGTGATTGAAGTATGGAAGCATACTTGTTGTAATTACCAAACTCCAGGTGTGCGGTATTATGCTAGGTATGTGTTCATTGTTGTTTTTTACAGGTGTGAATGAATGAGCAAGCGTTCATCAACGTTTAAAGATTTGTTTGATCCTGAGCCAGAGCATACATTCTTTGCTAGATTGAGAAAGCAAAGGGAGTATACAACAAGCATTGAAGAATCAAATTCCGTTCCTGGATTTTGGAGTAATCCAGAGTTTGATTCTAGAATTTGTTGTGGGAACAAGAAAGTGTTGAATCGTGTTCGGTTATGGAGGAACAACAAGCCAACCAAAGGAAGATAATGGGTCGGATCTCAGGTCGGTTAAGGGAGCATCATACTCCTGATGTTTCGATATCGGAAATCATATCTATCCACCACCTCTCTTGAGAGAAAATTTTGAGTTTTCGCCACGGCTCATTAATTTAGTGGTGCGACAGGGTTGGGGGGAACACCTTTAGAGGATCCTCATCACCATTTAGCCAGATTTGTGCGGATATGCGAGAATAATGAGAAGACAAGGAGCGTGCTGGAGGATTTTATCGCAGTTGGAATTATTCCCTTGGTCTTTAAAGGAGGATGCTTTGATCTGGTTCAATTCTTTCTCAGAGGGACATTTCACCAGATAACGATTGGCCCCAGGAATTTCTCACTAAATATTTCCCAAGAGGAAGAACAGTGAAGTTGAGAAACAACATCATTGCTTTATCCCCAAGTCCACTGGAGAAACACTTGGTGAGGCATGGAATAGATTCAGGGAATTGCAGAGAAAATGTCTCAATCATGGCTTAGAAGATTGGTTACTTATTGAAGTGTTTTATGGAGGCCTTACAAGTGAGGAGCAATACATGGTAAATCGTTGCAAGGAGGTGCTCTGACTCCAAGATTGGAAGAAGCTAAAGAGATTATAGAGAACTGACAAAAGAGCAAGCTAAGTGGCCCTCTAGGAGAATAGCTATGAAGAAACCTGGTTTAATTGAGGTGGATAATTCCACAATGCTAAATGCTAAGTTGGAAGCTTTGACAAAACAGGTTGAAAAATTAAATGTTCAGGAGAGTAGCAAAGGTTAACTCCCTTGCCAAGAATGTGGAGGCATATACATTCCGAATGAGTGTCCATTAAAAGCTTCTATCTGGAAAGGGTATTCAGCCAACATAGTGAAGAGGTTAGCTATATAGCTAACCAAAATAGAAGCGCATATAACCCTTTTTCCAATACTTATAACCCTGGATGGAGGAATCATCCAAATTTTTCATGGGGAGGACAGAACAATCACAGAGTAATCAAGGTGGAAATAATGCAAATCAAGTGCCGAATAATCGAACAATCAGCAATTCAATATGAGGTCCCAACCTAAACCGCAAGGAGTTATGGTGAGAAAGGCAGTCTGGGAGTTTGCAATTGAGAATATGGCACGAGGACCTGAAAGAGATTGAATAAGTTTGAGACCGATATTGGTAGCAGGTTTGACAGACTTGAGACTCATAACAAGAAGTTGGAGACTCAGATTGCACAAATTGCAAATGCTCTTACTACAAGGAATCCTGGTGAACTTCAAAGTAAGATTGAGTCAAACCCAAAGGAGTATGTGATCTGTCATGCTAATAAGTGGAAAGGAGTTACGAGAGGGAAGTTCCTCAAGTGGAGGAAACAACCCATGTCAAGAAGGATGAAGGTGAACTTAATCCCGAGGAGGAAAGGGAAGAAAAGAAAGAGGAACATCCCTGAAGTTCCTAAGGTGGTGAAGAATTATGCTCCACCAATACCTTTCCCTCAAAGATTGAGACAAAGAAAGAAAGATGAACAATACAAGGAAGATTCATTGAACATCTTAAGGAATTAAAGCTTACCATTCCATTTTTGGAAGCATTGGCTCAAATGCCTTCCTACTCCAAGATGTTGAAAGAGATGTTGAGTAACAAAAAGAAAATTGAAGAGAATGGAACAATTGCACTTACAAAGGAGTGTAGTGCAATTATTCAGAGAAAACTACCTCAGAAGATGGGAGACCCAGGAAGTTTTTCTATACCTTGCACTATAGGGAACGTTACTTTTGATTCACTCTCTGTGACTTGGGAGCTAGTGTGAGTTTAATTCCATCTTAGGTATGTAGCAAGCTAGGTCTTGGAAAATACGTCCCACATCGGTGACCTTGCAACTTGTCGACAAATCTATTAAGTATGCCACTGGCATTATAGAGAATGCACCGTTACAAATATTGGAATTTTATTGTCCCAATTGATTTGATAGCTTTGGATATGGAAGAAGGTGGTTCTTTGCCACTTATTCTTGGTCAGACCATTTTTAGCAACAAAGGGCAATCATAGATGTCAAAAGTAGGAAATTGGAATTACACATTGGTGAAGACAAAGTGGAGTTCAACTTATATAAGAGTATGAAGAATCCTCAAGAGGTTGAACATGAGCAAGGTTGTCTTGTGGAGATGTTAAATACTGCGATTGAAGATTATGCTAAGGAATTTCGTGATCCCTTAGGGTTATGTTTGGGGAATGTTTCTTCAACTGTTAATGAAGACATTCAAGAGGTGAGAAATGCTTTAGAAGCCACACCAGTCATTCATTTTCAATCAAAAAAAGGATTTGAAGATATTGGAAGAAATTCTAAACCAGTCCCATCGGTGGAGAAGGCACCAAAGGATGAGTTGAAGATTCTACTAGCACATCTAAAGTATGCATTCTTGGGAGAAGAAGGAGAATGGCCAGTTATTGTAGCCGCTGAGCTACAAGGAGAGCAACTGGACCACTTGTTGAAGGTTTGGAGAAAGAGAAAGAAGGCCTTTGTAGAACTTGCAGGAGTCAAGGAGATTCTTTACCTTGCTCCATTTCCAAATTAATCAAGGAAGAATGTCAAGCTACCGACATTAAATGCAGCGCTTCCGGGAGGCAACCCGAGTTATTTGTGATTATTTAATTGTTTGTTTGAGTTTATTGATATTCGGATAGAGCACCCCAAGCATCGATTGAAGGAAGTTAATTTTGCGTTTTAGGTGAAACTGGTAATTTTTAGTGAAGTGGTCATTTGAAATTTAAAATGACTAAATTGAAATGACACACCATTTGAAATGACTAAGATGTCCCGAAGGTTGACCAATTAAAAATTGAGTTGACAAATCGATTGACTAAGGATACTCATTTAAAAACAGAGGGTCAATATTTAAGCCGAACTTCCTTTGCACGAAATCTACCAGCTCACTCCTCCAGTTCGCGAATCTCGCTCAGCTCCCTTATCTCTTAAAGGTTTGTTGATTCAGATTACCTCCAACCAAGTTGAACACTCGCTCGTTCTCTTCGTGACGGTTCACATGGTGAAATCAAAGGCAGTTGTCAGAGAGGTGACGCCAGGACTGGTGTTTCCATGGGAACTCTTGAATAACCCTAGAATCTCATGGGCAGCCGAAATGCAGAGAATACTTGAAGGGCGAACTTGCACAAGGTATGTGGCGATCCTCGCCCTCCGTTGTTGGAGTTTGCGAGAAAATTTTTATAATAATCTGAAAACAGAGGAGAATTGCATGATATGTACAGTAGGGGGGAAAGAAGGTAGTAATTTCTGCTGCCAATATTCGAAAAACCTTCAATTTCAGAGCAAATCCTTCTCTTTACCTGACCTAACTAAAGAGGAATTTAGTGAAGCACTTGACTACTCCAAACCCAAGGGGAATGATAAGAAATATCATAAGAAAACGGGGTTTTCGGGTTATTTGAGGTTTTTGGCTATTCTTTTTGGTCGGTGCATATTTTCTCGGATGCTAGGAATTGATGCAGTCCCCGTTGCACATTTACAATGCATATATAGCATCAAGGCGGAATTATCCATAGACCAGGGAAATGATATTTCAAGAGTGGAAGAAGTCGGTGGATAAGAGGGGATTTGTGCGAATTTTAACAAAAGTGGTGCAACACTGTTATCCTAGTATATATAGCCATCGCTAAGACCCCTTACCCAAACAATTTGATTATAAAATGTATCATCGAGGAAGGGACTATAGCCAGGTTAAATTGGTGGGGCCCCGTATTTCATAGAGCAAAGCAAATATCTCCTGTAAAAGATGGTTCGGCTCTCCCACTTCGATTTCTTCAACTGATGAAGAGAATACCGAAAAGGAAAATATGCAGAAACCTGAGAAATATGAATCTTCCGAGGAAGATGAAGAAACCGATGTACGAAGTTCAAGTGAGGAATCAGCCTTACTTAAGCTTCAAGGAGATGTAAAGGTCGCTTATGAGAGCCACATGAAACAAATTGCGGAATTGTTGGAAAAAGTGCAACAGAGGAAAAAGAAATCAACAAAAGTCCAACCCGCATCGAGAAGGAGCAAAAGAAATCTGAGGAAGAAGTAGCTTCCACTCATGTGGCTACACCGGAACCAACAATTGAGAAGCCGTAAATCAAGAAGATGAGGAGAGAGAGATCCTTCTCCTCTAACAATACAACTTTTCCCACCATTTGAGATAGAAAGCGGTTGCATCCTGCAGTCTTGTTCGAAACGCCCAAAGAAAACTAGAGCCCTAACAAGAAGAGCTCCAACAAGAGCTCAAAAGAAAAAGAGAACCGAGCTATCATTGGATTTGCTTACAACTCCTCTATGGTCATTGTTGGACATACTTATCCCCCTAGGGCTGGAAACAATCGAATCAAGAGAGAAATATTTCCAGTTTAGAGATTCTAATCAAGAACTTTATAGAACATTTGGACATTTAGAACATTTCCGGCGAGGAGGACTTGAGGAGAATTGTTGGTGTTCGAAATTGGATTGAGTCACCTGATTTGGGCAATTTCATTTTTGCCTTAAGAGATGCTTATAAGAAAGGAACCCAGAGATTTTTAAACATGGTAAGGACTATGAAGTATTTCCCTTGCTTGCAAATTCTTCTCTCCTTAAGCCAGAGGCGTTGTCGCATATATGATAGGGAGTGAAGAAGGTTTCCGACCGTGGGTAGATTTAAAAGTCGTTTCGATCCCCATTCATATCTCAAATCATTATATCCTATTGAAGTATACAATGGGGAATCGTGTTATCCATGTCTATGATTCCTTGGGAGCAAATAATCGCATGCATTAAAAGAGTTAGCGCCTAGGGTTGGAGAATCTTTGCATCAAGCTATGAAGATAGCTCAAATTTATACTCATTTTGGCATGGAGGAACCAGGAGGAACAATTGTCCTATTCAGTCCAACCATCACCTCTCCAAGTTGACAATTCAAGTCGTGGGCCTTTTGTTTGTTACTATCTCGACTGCTCTCATGCAAGAACATGGAGGAAAATGGGACGCACCAAATTCAAACCCGATTTCTGTACTAGCCCTTCGTGAATTGATGGCTCAAATGATGTATTATTTTAGTGAGCCAGCCTCTCCTCGTAAGAAAAAGAAGAAGAAGGTTTGAACAATTCCCTTCTGGTGTATGTTTTTGTGAATATGTAAAACTCCAAGTTTGGAGTTGTTTGTGAAGATGCAATGGAATTAATGATGATATGCATTGTTCATATATGAGATTTGGTTATATTGTGAAAGGAGTTACATGATTAAAAGATGAATTCATGAGGAAAATTTTTGAAATGTTTATACATAACATGTTTAAGAATGAAATACTTTTGAAACCAATGGTTACTCATTAATCCCATGCATGAAACTCATGTACTTGGAATGATATCATCATGTGTTTGAACAAAGACTTGGATCCATAATGAATTGACAACTTTTGAATAAATAACTTGATTCCTTGAATGAGTGAGAACATAACTTTATTGAGAGCTATATATTTTGATGAGTGTTCACTTCATGGAAATTAAACTTCAATAAGTTCTTCTATAGTTCTACATTGGTGATTGGATAGTTGGAATGGTGGAGTTGGAGTCATAACCCACTTTGTTTAGAATAAGTACAATGTTCCAAGTTGTATAAAGTGTTATATAAAGTGTGTATAAAAAAAAAAAAGAAGGTTATGAACTGTGGAGATATATAATCCATCAAGGAAAACTTTGTAAGGTTATATAGACTACCGTAGCATAAGCCTTGGAAAAGAAAGAAAGAAAGAGAAGGTTATGGACTGTGGAGACGTATAATCCATCAAGGAAAAAAATTATAAGGTTATATAGACTATTATGAAGATAATCCTTGAAAAAAAAACAGATTACGATTGTATATTTTAAGAGTGCATTGTACATAGAACTTACTTGTACATTCAAAATAGATAAGAAGTGTGTTGGGCATTGTTACTTTTACCATCATTGTGGTCTATGACAAAAAAAAACTAATTGGGTAATGGAATGATGTTTGAATCCCCAAAAAGGATTAGGAAGGCACTTGTTTTAGTTTTAATTCCATGAAAGATTGAGAGAGAGTGAAGTGAGATTACCCTATGAGTTAAGGCTTTGCTCATTGTGAGATTACAAGGAATTAGGAAATTTGTTTCGAATGTTAGTGGTTCAATTGCTTCTTAGTCTTCTGTAAAGAGAACATATGATTGTTGGACTGAGAATACAAAACTTCATACATGATATTAAGAGTTAAACCATATGTTTTATGGATGTTTTATTCTTTCACATGCTCTTATATCAATTCATTGTCTTACTTTTGCTATGCCTCATAATTCTAATTGCCTCGGGACGAGCAAGTTCTAAGTGTGGAGTTGTTGTTAGGGGGTTTTTCTAACACATTTTAGTGTCAAATGAAGAAGAATTAATGAGAAAATATCACAACTTCAACTTCATTTTGATGTATTTGATCAATTAATGAACTAACCCCCTAACATGGTACGAGTAGATCCTTTTGTGGTGTTTTTGTGTTGTTTTTGAATGGAAAACAGGTCGGGCACAAGGTCTAAATGAAGAAGGAAGGAGCAAGGGACAATCAGACCGCGGTCATTTCAAATTTGAAATGACCAAAAAGAAATGACGGGACCAATTGAGTTGACCGAAGCTCCCGAGAGCTTGGTCATTTGAAACGGTCATTTGAAATTGAGTTGACCAAATGAATTGGCCCTGGGCGGTTCAGACAACGTATTCTGCGATCAACGAACCCTCATAGATGCCACGTGTACCACTGTAATCCTTCATTAAAGGATCCTGACGATGCTCCATCAACCTTTTTGAGAGGGAAACGAGTTTGAATTAATGGAGGGAATAGTTCTAACGGTTAGGGGATGCGGTTATACGTAATTGTAAGACAAAAAGGGATTTTTCATGTAATTTGGGGGATCGTTCATTCTAAGAGAGAGAGAGAAGTGTATTGGGTTCTCATAGTAAGAACAATGGTTTTCTTATTTGCTATGGTAGCTTAAACCTCCATGGGAGGAGGATGGATTTGATGTAAGTTTTTAATTTCATTTCTTTTGGCTAGTTAATTTGAAATTCCCTGTTATGTTTATCAAGTCTTTTGAGTTAGCATGTGAGATTTAAGTTCGGCCACCTTAAATCTTGTATAAGGTTAATCAATTATGGATCGAAAGAAGACATTGATAACCGGATAGTTAAGAGACTTGACTTGCTAAGATTATAATTTGCGAAAGCCAGTAATCTTGCTTGTAACCTAGTTAAGGTTGGTGTGATGTCAATCTACACTCAAACAACTTAAGCACATAATGGGTTGCCCGTTCCCAAGCTAGGGTATACACACGGCTAGATCACTCGAAAGAGGCTAGTACATGCAAAGGTGTTGGGTTTTAAACAAAAAGGAAAAATTTGAATTAATATGCCTTAAGAACAAGAGATTAATTAATTACATTGATCAAATCCAAATCCCTAATTTCTCCTATAAGAACATTTACATTGCTTTGTTTATTTAAATTACAACATTCAAATTGCTAATGATACAAAACCAACTTTAAATACATCATGGATTTACAAAATGAGCTTTTTACTTGATCACTTTCCTCAGGGTTCGACATCCTGGACTTTGAGTCCACTTTATTACTTGTAACAATCAGTACGCCATGGAATTGCTAACAGACTAAAAGAGAAAATTTTGGATTGTGGGGATGCATAACTCACCAAGGGAGAAAGGAGCATAAAATGCACCCTTTGTAAAGCGTTGCAGTACATTCACACCATTATCAATTATATGAAAAAAACAAATGATAAGAACAAAATCTAGAAACTATTACAAATTTTAACTGTCAAATTTTACAGTTATCACTCATATTCAGATCTTTCAACTCTTGTACTAGTTTCAGTAATGGCTTCAGGTTTATCAGAAACTATTGCATAATCCAAATCCAGAACATCTAGTTGAAACTGAACTTGCTCAGACCAATCCATGTAGTTGAACCCATTGAACTAGATCATTCTGTTGCCCATAGCAAACATGTTGGTAGAAATTACAAATTATTATACATGCACACACATTAATGCTTTAAGAAAACCTTAATCAGATTTAGACAAACAATAAAGCTTAATTACATATTCAAGTTCACCTTTGAGTGATCCCTAAATATATAACATTAACCAATAATGATGCAAATAATAATACACTTTAATAAACTATCAATTATACTAAAGTCAATATTTGTGTCATCTTTGGATATATAATTATATTAACTTAATATACTGATAAGTCACTATAATGTTAAGCAATGGTCTACCTTTGGGTCACCTCCTAGCAAAATAATTAATAAATTTAATTATTCAGTCATTTAATTGCATCACATAAATACGAGTAATTAAAATATATAATTAAATATCTAATATCTTGATAAGTCAGGCTACTTTAGTGACTAACAAGCTTTCTATACAATGAGCATTTAATTATATAAATCTTTAATGAGATATACCTAAAATCTCAAATAAATATAAATATATAACTAAATGTTTAAATATCTTAATAAGCTAGGCCACTTTGGTCACTGACAAGCTTCCATGCTATAGATATTTAGTTATATATTTATAACTAATCAAAACTTAATAGACACGCTATAAGATTTAAATAGTAAATGATAATAATCATTATTAATTTCCCTATTAATGTTTTTACGACAATGAATATGTGGGTGTTACAATACAATTCTGACAACAACAATTCTTTCCTCTTTACTTTTAATTATGTGCAATGATTAGGGAGAAAATTCAATGTATCTTCAATTTCTAGGAGGGAGCTGGCCTTATGAGCAATAAAAAAAATACAAAGCTTTCTGACATACTATTATAATAATTCGGGATCCATAAAATTGCATAGACAAGGATCAAACAATTAATATGTGTGAGGACAATTTACTGTAAAATCAAATCAAATAATTTTAAAAAAACATGCTCCGATACCAATTGTAAGAAATTTACTACAAGATCGATTCATGCTTAGAATTATTTAATGTAAACTATGAGTTTTAATCGGAAGTGTACTTAGATCCATGAGTGAATTAAAGGAATTTATTTTATCACATTTCAACTTCTCTTTAATGATATTCTTTGATAGAGAAGCACTATCGCCACACCTATGTTCTGTGTTGCGTTAAACCCTAGTAAAGCAAAAGAGAAGGAATACATGTATATATATAACCCTACTATTTCTAATTTCTATTAAGCTCAATAACCATCATACTAGGCCTTCAATAATTTAGAAAGTCTTTTAATTACATGTGGTCCATTAATAACATGTAAACTCTTTAATTACATGGGCCACATAATAGAATATTAAAAACACAATAGTAATCTAACATGAGATAATATAAAATAAAAGTTAACATTAATGTATGACATTAAGGTTTGAAATCTAGTTGAGTTGCCTAAAGATTTAAAACAAATGAGTGATAAATGAGTCTTTAGCACGGAACATGACTCCAAAGGCAACACTGAAGGGTATAAGACCAAATTTAATGCTAAGGTATAATAAAAAGGATGGTATTGATTATAAAGAAATATTCTTTCTAGTTTTAAAGAAGAATTATTTAAGATTTGTTATGATTTTAGCGGATCATTATGATTTAGAGCTTCATCAAATGGATGTTAAAACTTTCTTTCTTGATGGTGATTTAGAAGATAAAGGAACATTTAGTGTGTAAATTAAAAAGGTTCATATATATTTAAACAAGTTTCCTAATAATGTTACCTTAAGTTTAATGATACCATTACACCATATAATTTGGTAGAAAATACTGTTGATCGATATATCTATATGAAGGACAGTGAGAGCCAGGTTATTATGTTAGTTCTATGTGTTGATGATATACTTCTCCCTAAAATTGATATTGATTTGTTATATGATGTTAAAGTATTTCTATCTAATAATTTTTCAATGAAATATATGGGTGAAGCATTTTATATGATATAAACAAAAATATTCCATGCTAGATCGCAAAGATTATTAGGTATGTCTCAAAGGGGTTTATATTGATAAAGGGATTTAAAATGGGAAAGTGTGTTACAAGGATAGTTCCAATTTAGAAAGAAAATAAGTTTAATGAGATGTAATGTCCTAAAAATGATTTAGAACAAAAGAAAAATAGAATTTATTCCATATTCATCGGTTATTAGGAGCTTAATGTATGTTTAAACATGTACTTGACCTAACTTAATCAGTTATGTTATTGGAATGTTAGTCCTATATTAAAGTAATCCAGAAATAGATAATCAAAATGTTAAAAAAAAGTTCTTATATATTTACAAGACCCTAAAGATTACATGTTCATATATATAAGAAGTCCAACCACCTAGAAATGATTGAGCATTCAAATTTAAATTATGTAGGCTGTGTAGATTCAATGAAAAAGGTCTCATGTTTCTATTAGCTGGTGGAACAATTTCATAGAAATGTAAAAAATAATTTGTCATTGCTAGTCCCAATATGGAAATTGAATTCATAGCATGCTTTGAGATCACTATTCATGCATTATGGTTACAAAAATTTGTCTCGAATCTAAGTATTATTGATAGTATATCTAAACCATTGAGACTTTATTGTGATAATTTTGCATCTAGGACAAGTTTTTTAATAGTATTAAACACAAGTATTTGAAATATTTGTCATTTAAAGAAGAATACAAAAATATATAATGTTAGTTTAGGATATTATTAGATTATTATTTGTGTTTTTAATAATTTATAAAGTGGTCAATGTAATTAAAATAATTACATATTATTAATAGACCGTATAGTTAAAAAATTGATTCTAAATTAATAAAGACTCGGTATGATGGTTATTAGACTTAATATATAGGATTAACACGACATGAAATTAAACGTCATAGTGATAGCTCTTTTCCATCAAATAATGTCATAAAGCGAAATAAAAAGATGATAAAACAAAATAAGTTACTGGATTCATAGATCAATATATACTTTCGTGTAATCTTCTCTTCAAATTAAATGGTTAATTAGTAAAAAAAAAAGACCTTACAGTGAACTTTCGGCCACCAGAAAAGGCTTACAGCCAAAATTACTATAGAAAATCTAATAATTTATGATATTAATGAATAAAGTGTTCTTCTTCATATATTAAAAAAATCAAAATCAAAAGAACAGAACTCTTCCAATTCACACTTTTAAGGGTGAAGCAATGGCTTTTTTCTTTTGGTTATAAAGTGCTGACAAATAAAATTATATAAATAACAAAATAAGTACAGAAATATACAAAAATGGAAGCGTGCGTGTGGGAGTGTCACTTGAATAAAGTAGCAATTCTTTTCTGTATGAGACTCCATACTTAACTTGCTACCAACTATATACGAAAATGACACCCTCGAATAGCTAGTAATGTAGATTGTAGACTAACCCAAACAATCAAGATTAACATACTTCTTGAACAAATTCAACTCTCAATCCACTGCCAACCATACTAATATGACGAATTAAGCAAATACCACACATGATGCCACACCTAAAGCATGTGCAGCTACATCAGGGCTGCATAGCTGCTCGATCCATATGAAGGAAATGCCTAGCAAAAATGTGCATAGACAGCTAGCGTTACGTAAAAACAAATTTCAATGATAAACCCCCCCCCCCCCCCAACCCCCCCCCCCCCCCCTCCTACACAGTTTATTTATCCTTAAAAAATACAAAGGAATCCAAAATTTAAAGACCAAAACTATATATGTAGCATATTAAAATGTACAAAACGTCATGGCTGTCAATACACACATCAAGTCGTTCACATGCATACTTCAGGTTTCCCCCTTTTATAGCCCTCCTAGTCAGGCGCCAAATCATAGAATTCACTGCATGGTAAGTTCAATAACCACAAGTTATAGTAACTGCAAACATTTTGCATTCCTTTAAAATTACACTAGCTAGCCCGTGTTTGGAACCAGCCAAAAATTGAAATACGGGTCCTGATTCGGAAAGTCTGAACAACGAAAATTCTTTATACAAACTAAGAAATTATGATGCTAAAGAAGCAAACAACAGAACGCTTCCAATTGGCATTTTATGTGGAGTACTGATATATTGCGTCATTTTGTGTAAATTTGTATTTAATTTGCAAGCTTTAAATAATTATTTTAATTAAATTAAATATATTTTTATAATGTTTTCCTTGTATTTAAATTTGTATTTATTTCGTAGAATTAATATTAAGTTTTGGTGAATTTCTGCTTTGGATTATATTATATATTTTACTTTTAATATTAATTGGACTATTTTACATTTCATGCAATATTTATGCTGAGTAATTATTTATCCTCGTTCATATTCATTGTTAAATAGAATTGACATTTATATATATATGTGGGAAGGTTGATGCATATAAATGTTCATCTTAAATTAAGTTATTATTTGATGGAAATTTGTCATTGCATGAATTTAGTGACGGTTTACATAAAGCGCTACTATATCAAAGAATTAGTGGCCATTTACGAACCGCGATTAAGCATTTTAAAGATTTATAAACGTTTTACCTTTACCGGGGTTTAAAACTGCACAAAAGTTTATTAAAAAAATTAACTTCAGATCAAAATTATATTATTTTAATATATTTTTAAAAAATTACATATGAAAATAGTATAATTTTAATATAAAAAATATTAAAAATGACTGAAAAACTCGTAATAATAGGCGATCCTACTTCAAAAAAAAAAAAATTGTGCACAAACTTGTTTTATGGACCACGCGCATTAATTGTTTCTATTCGTGAAACTAAGTACGAAACTCCAACTCCATGATGTACTGCAAGCGCTGGCTCTCCTCTCCCTACAGGCTACAGAGATGCCTCGTCTGATCCATCAAAGTGCTCGATTGGAGATTCCTCGTCTCCGGTTGCCTTGTGTCCCAATTCCCCAACCTCACACATGTTCAAATCGTCCACGCCAGTCTGATTCGCCGAATCATCAGCACTCACTCAGGGTTTTGCTCAATCATAGAATAGAAGTATACAACGTACTATCACCATCTTGCTCTCGGTCTCTACTCGCGAGGATTCATGTTTGGGTTTCAGAGCCCCTGGGCGGGCGTGCATTGTTAAAGTTGGAAGACTTGTTTGTGTGCGCTGCGAAGGTGGACGTACGAAGCGCTGGATGTGGGTACCCCAATAACCTCCGCAGGCTCGCAGCGAACCGAGGTGGCGAGGCTGGTTGCTCACCGTCGGGGAAGCTTGTTCCAACCTACATCACCTAGAGCTCCAGACTGGTTCATGGTTTGGTTGTTTAGTACTGCTCTTGCATTCTTGTTTATTTTTATTTTTATTATTATGCTCTTGAATTTGGTTGAGCTGAGCAAGGCCTGCTTAAAATTCGTGTTTTCAACATCATGTGTTGGCTGCTGGCTGGCTAGTGAAGTTTTGTTTTTTTCATCTTCCCTTATATTCCTTTTGTCTACGGTAGGGGATGCTCTAAATTTTTATCGTTTGCTGCAATGGAAGAGGGAAGGACTTTTGTTGCTGGACTGGAGAGGGATGTTTTTCATGCATATAAAGTAGATATATCTTAATCTTGTTTTTCTTAGAAGAAGAGGTAGTTCTAACATAAGCTGCTGTGATTTTGTCAGTTTGCTTGGATAGCCTTTATAGCCTTATGCATTTATTTAGTTTGAAAAAACCAAATATATTAACTTAATTATTTTTATGATATTAGTATCATTTTATTAGAGCACGTACTTCCTATGGATCAATTCGATCGTTCTTAGAATCCTTTTTTTCCCGGTGATGTTTTCATTATTTTACGCTTGGAATGGCTGGTTCAACATAGATATGCACGTGGTATACTGGGATGGAGGCTACTACTTCTGCAAATTACAGAGTCGGATATTTTTTATTGGTGATTTCATTTTCTACATGCACTTTTATTCGGAAAACATTTTATTGGGTCTATTTGGCTCATGTTGCATGTAGTACAACACCCAGGGGTATTAGGGGGAACCATTTCTGAATTCTAGTTTACTTTAAGCTCTATTTGCCTGATTACAAGCTCTTTTCTGGGTTATTTTCTTGATAGTTTCAAGCTTCTGTTTAGAACTTGGCATAACCCATGCCCAAGCATAGTGAAAATTGTAGTTTGGGGAATCATTGCCGATCGGCCAAGGTGTTGACATTTTAGACATAAAAAAGTTGTCATAAATGTGCCCAGTGGATCTGGTAATTAAGACAGTCATTCTAGTAGTCTACAAAAGATCAGGCAAAAGCCAAGAACCATTATGCTTTAATGAAACTGAAATTGCTTAGTTTTCTAAGCGCATGGGTACCAAAAGGACAGGTTACTAGGATATTATTCCTCTATTTGTACCTTATGGTCTGAGATATAGAAGAATATGTACCCATAACCCCGACCGAACCGGCTATCAGAATGATGCCAACAACGCCTACCAGCTCAACCACGGAATCCCTGCTCACCCCAAAGATCTTCAAGTAGCAAATGCAAGGCAGTAAAAATGAAACACAGGCAATGAGAAGAGACCCGGTAAGTGAGGCCACCGACTGGAAAGAGGGGAACAATATGGCCATCACCACAGTGCTTATGAGCAGAGCCATTCTGATCAAGATGGCGGCCACATTGCTGTCTTGGTAGCTTGGTGGAATCCGGTCTATGATGACGGTGGCAATAGGCATCACTGTCAGGGCATATTTGGCGACTGGTCCGGCCAAGATAGTGTATATGGCGACTTTTGTGCCAAGCTTGTCCATGGGAAGGTTGAGCGTAACTTGAGATTGCACATTTTGGCCATACATAAGGTATCCCAAGATGGCCATGGAGAAGTAGATGATGGTGCAGACTACAAAACTTAGAAAGAGGACCTGCAATTGGATTTGGATCAAGTCACATATAATTTCACACAAATAAGCAAGGAAATGCCAACTTATATATATAATTGGTATGAAGGTGTTCAGCAAGGAAATGACACCCTTCAATTGGAGGGATTATGCTTTTTCATGTAATCGGAGAAAGCAGTGCTGATGTTGAGCGATCACAACTGCACGGGGGATAGTCGCTGCCCTGCATTTGATGATATAGTGCAAGAGTTTGTCACTTCCTTTATAGTGAGGCCACGACAATAAATCGATCAGGACTAATTACAGACCTCTACAAGGCGTAATCCATATTATCCACATACTCACAAGACTCTTGTAACAAAGCTGTCATGCGATGTTTCAATTCACACGTGAAGGGAGCTAAGCCTTCCTGTAACACGGGTTGCGCGCCATAACATGACACTTCAAAAAAGTGAACATTGTAATGGTTTGAATTTATATTATGGTTATTTCTTCCTGAAGGGACAACGTAATGGGGACCGAGCTCCGCCTCTCCATTCGGCCAAGCTTCACAATTCAGGTGGAAAATATCACTATATTATGGTCATATAGATCATTTGTGATTTTAGCGTCTCCCAAGAAACTGAATCAGAGTTCAGATCTTCTATTATAAAAATTTACTATTGTAGTCCTATAGCACAAAAATGGAGCAAAATTGTGTATTTTTGACATGAATTTATGTTTTTTCTAAAAAATAATATACTTTCGGGATTAAATAGCATATTTTAATATTCTACGTTATGGTAGAAGATTAAATAGCATATTTTAATACCACCTATTTTGATCGAATTATTAGTACATGTAAATAAATTTATTATTGAATCTTTTAATTTCAATATAAATGCTCTTAATATAATCAATATAAAAAATAATAATAAACAAAAAAAAAAAGATGTAATTTTAACGTGTATAGCGCAAGGTGTGTTAAAAGTTTTAAATTTATGCAACCCCTAAAAATTATAATAGAGAATTTGAGTTGTGGTAGAAATAGTATACCATAGGAAACTGAGTTTTCTTTCTCATGGAAGAGTAGATGGGAGGGAACACAGCATGGGCACCGTAGCAAAAAGTATAGAGACTCAGCGCAGTTGGCATTCCCTTCAAGTCAAGCAGCCTCCCCTTCTCGTGAAACCCAATCCCCTTCGACAACCCGATCGACAAAACGCAGGCCACGACCACCAGCGAAGACAACACGCCACCGAAGGAAACATACGAAAGCAGACCCAAGTCGTTGAGCAACATGGTGGGCAAGATAACGAGGCCGGACAAGATCACGAAGGAGTGCCGTCCGGTGATCCGGAGGTTGCCGAGGTCGAGTGCGAAGTCCGGGGACAGCTTGTGGAGGTTGTCGCCTTCTAGGATGAGGAGGCCAGTGGCGACCAGGTAGAGCTCGAGGCAGACGAAGAGGGAGGCCACGACCCGGCCCTTAGGGCCGAAAGCGCGGCCTGCGATGTCCTGGTAGGTGGCGATGCGTGGGTCGGAGTCCATGCAGCGGCGGATGAGGAGGCCGGTGAAGTTAGCTGCGGCGGCGATCACGAATAGAAGGACCAGGCTCGCCCAGCCGCCGGAGGAAAGTGCGTATGGGACCGACAGTATGCCAATGCCTTGATACAACCCATCATCACAATATATCACATATATGCAGATATATATATATATATATATATATATATATATATATAAATCAGCGTGTGTGCATATATACATATGCGTGTACAAGCCTTTTTGCAGGGCTCCCAAATATCGGGTGTGCACGAAACCTAGGTAGGAACGTACCAGAGAGAGCGTTGATGCCATTGATGCAGGTTTTGAGGAAGCTCACTTTCTTTGGATGCACCAAAGTGCCTGACGGCGACGACATGGCCCCTCTCTCACTCTATCTACGCCGAATTGGGTCAATCGCTTTAACTACTGTTTCTGATTTGAGGCTAATAATATATGTATGCATATACACACACGTATATATAAAAATAAATTAACTGGATTGGTTCGCTTTAATCTTGTATATTAGGAAGATTAAATCTACCAATTTATCGTGTTCATTTTTTTTTTGTTTTCGCTTTTATTTATTTATTTAGTGTTGCAAAAATGCGTAGATGTGTCTATTTGTCCGGGTTGGTTGGGATCACTTTATAGGAAAAGATTTACATTGGAAGCTGCTGGAAATAATCTAAGATGATGCTAATTTCGGCATCATGTAATTAATATCAATAACAATAACCTATAATTATTGTGGATTTTAAGAGTTTTCTCATCATTCTGTTGACCAACGTAACCATTAAATATATATATATTATTATTATTAATATATATATATATATATATATATATATATATATATATATAATTACATGTACTATCTTTGTTGTCCATTGGCCCCGTACGTGTTCCGTCTTCTGTTGTATGACTACTGTGTTGCTCTGTTGCATAGATATATTAGTATAGCAGATTTGTAGTCGGTTTAATTATATTTAAAAAAAATTAAAAGGTTATAAAATTATTTTTTTAATGTATTAGAAAATATATTTATTTCCTAAAATTATTAAATTACATATAAAAATTTTCTTTCATCATTTTTCATAATTCTTTTATATCAAATTATAAAAAAATTATTATTAAATAAAAATATAATATAAAATATTATTTTAATAATATACCGAGTGATCTAGGGAATATATTATGATATATATTTGTATAAAAAAAAAGTTTGTTCCCTAGTAATACTCTCTTTCTCTTTCTCCCTCTCTACATTTCTCTTCCTCATTTTTTTTCATTATGATATATAGATTATAGAGTATATTATTATACCCATATATTTATTATTTATAACACATTTTTAGCATGATCGCTCAATCTGACAATCGCCCTAATTGAAAAGTATAATAGCAGCAAACGCTTTAATCACCAAAACTCTTGATGATAGTAAGAGGTATTTTTCGATTTAGCTTATTAATTGTTTTTCTTCACATTAAACCAACTTTAATATTGTTATAATTGCAACCATAATTATATATTCCGTTGATTATAAATATATATTAAAAAGGATTTTACCTTAATGGTTAGCTATTATATATATATATATATATATATATATATATATATACAATGATTATATATATTATTATAAATACATATATTACATACTAGTGAATCTTAAAGATCCTCATACAAGTTGGGATTAATTTTAATATGTGAACTCTAAATTTTAATTTATATGTATTTTCGCAAGAAAAATTTATTAATTGATTAACATGAAAACAACCTATGTGAAATATTTATCTGGTAATGTAAAATTTTTATTTTTTTTATTTTTTTATTTTATCATATTAATAATAATTACTGATTTAATAATGATTACTTCTTATAAATTTATTAATTAGTGTTGATATTAATTAATTATTTTATAAATTATATTAATCAAGGACGGATCTAGGAAGTTCTGTGAAGGGGGGGGGGGGGGAATATATAATGTGTAACTGATATTTAGAAATTATTATCTAAAACTGTTATTAGCATTATAGGTGAAACTCTAAACCAACAAATCATCTAAACCGATCCGCTAAAATCGTCATTTTATCAAATCACCAAAACCAAATAAAATCGGTTTGGTTAATTTGGAATTTCAAAATCATGGTTTAAATCGAGCCAGACCGAATAATATTATATTTATTTAGTTTTTATTTTTATTTTATATTTTAGAATTTATTTATTTAAGAATGATTGATAATATTTGATATGTTGTGTTTGTAAATTATATTATTGAATTTTTCAACTATTAAAATTATAAATTTAATATATATTATTATTGATATGCTTACACACAATTTATTTTTTATTTTATAACATTTTAAATTTCAAGAACTCAAAATTTGATGAATTAAAATAACTCAAACCGATTCAAATAAACAATTTTTCAAACTGTTGGTTCAAACCGAATTAATCCAAACCGAATCGGTTCATTCCGATGTGATTTATATCACAAATATTATAATACAATAAATTATAATACTAATTAATTATAATTATATATTATATATAACTAAAATTAATATATATATATATATATATTTAAGAAAAACAAGATGAAGGGGGGGCCACAAATATACCACTTAAAAACCTATAAATATATTTTCTAAGAACAAATCCAAGAGAGTCTATTTTATACAAATAAAGACTCAAACTTAAAAAATTCACTCTAATAAACTCTATTAGAGCATCCATATTAGTTCCTTTTTCTTTATTTTTATTTTGCAAAATATACAGTAAACATTTAGAGATTTTTAAAAAATTTCACACATTAGCTCCTTCATCTTTATCCATATATAATAAAATAATATTTCTAAAATAATTATTTATTATTTTTTCTCTCTCCATTATCTCTTATTACGCTTTGAATTCATAAATAACCATTATAATTAATGTGCAATGAGTATATTTTTTAAAATGAAAATAGGATTTGCATGTGAACAGTAAATCTCTAAATATGAAAATTCACTATAACAACTCTATTTTTAAATTCTAAATTTTAAAGTTTGAAGAACTTTTTGTAAAGTAATTTTTAACCAAAATTTAATTTTTGTAAAAAAAATTAAAGAAAAATATATTTTTAGGAAAACTAATATGAATGCAAGTTTTCTATAATCATTCTTTAAAAATAAAAAGTAACTTAATTTTTTATTTTTTATTATATTATTTACTTTTTTCCTTTCTTTTTACCACCGGAAAGCACTATCTCAACCAATAAATTCAAGATTCACAGAGATTAAAGGATATCATATATAATTTTCTACATTGATCGGGACAGAGGCCAGGGAGGGTATGTATGCAAAATTTGCACTCTCGCATGCACGCACACTACTTAGCAACCTCTTGTCCCAAAACACACACAGAAATAAAATACGAACCTTGTTAGAATTGCTCTAAGAGCACTAGTAAATGTGACCCTTTTAAAATGAATCTAATAATAGTTCAATCATCATTTTACAATTTTCTTTCAGCCATTTCAGAATCCAAATCGCAGCCAATTCTAGCCATCGTAAAATCTCTGATCTCACTTGCCTTTTCGTGAAGGAAGATTATTAGAAGCCAAAGGAAGCAGTGCAGAGAAAGAAGCCAGGCCACTAACAAAGTGGAGTAAGAGAAAGATAAAGGCCCGTAATTCTGTAGTCACCGTCAATTTTGTAATTGTGATGAAACCAGTAAGACAAAATGACATAATTTGCTATAATCAATATCAATACAGTTTTAGCATAAGGCCCTAATGATTTCTACTCACAATCCTACGGGAAATTCGAGTCATGTAACAAACTCAGGAACTTCCTAAATCACTTATTACTTTTTCTTATTGTGGGCGTGCGAATATGTACCATGCGAGCAATTAGCAACTAAGTATAAATAGTAGCTAAAAAAAGTAAACAGTAAAACAAAAGCAGTAAAGAGATCCACATATTTACAAAACTAAAACAAACTCCAAATCAAATTAACAAACACACCCTACAATATAATGTGGAAAAGTTCGGCCAAGAGATCCACATATTTACAAGAGCAAAAGAAGTAACGCAGGATAGTAAGCAGTGACTAGCACATAGAATGTGACAGAAATAAAAGTAATCAGTAATCTCTCTCTAAACAACTAAAGCAACGATTGCAATCTGAAATTGCAACTGAGTTCAGGGATATGGCTTCCTGCTGAAGTAATTGTCCTCCCTGTTGTTCCTGAAAGCGCAACATCCGATGGAATACACGATAATGAGGAAGATGAGGAAGATCACATTCACCACAGCGACTTTTTTCCAGTCACTCTTGATGCTGTCCAACAACCCAGCCTTGCATGACTGGCAGTTGTAACAGAGAATGCTCGCGTCATTGCTCCACAAGGCACAGTCTGAGTTTGTGTTTGAATTATTTGCCGTCCCAGTCCACTGGGTTGGGCTGACATAGGTGAAACCGCACTCATCTGATGGTTTGCAGCAGCCAGACTGCAAAGAAGTCGACACAATGAGCTGACCGTTGTTTGAACCACTAAAATACAAACATGTAACCAACAATTGCCCAGGGAAGACAAAAGATTATATAACCTTATAATAGGAAATTGGAATTGAAGAAAGCTCTAAAACTGACGAGAGAACAATTTGGAGACATTCACTGATTGTTACTGTTCAACCTTTGCATGGAAATGATATACGGTGGTAGCATAATACTAAAACACAAAAATGCATCTCATCCTGCTAAATGGCAAAAAACTGAGTTCACCTGGAGAACATTTATGGCAAAATACGCTGCCACATTATACGTGATATCGTAGGAGCCTCACATATATTTTTTTGTAAGGCAACACAATAACCGCTTGATTTCCAAAGGAAAAAAAATAAGCACACCAAATGAATTTCAATATTAACTATTGTGTAGCTAATGCATGAAAAGGCATCTTCTTCACAAATGTTAATAATCTCAATAGCACTTGCACTTTCTGTGTGGTAGATAACCACCGTGTTGAATAAGAATGGCAGGCTATCTTCACGCAAGTTGAAATCTAATGCCTAATGACAATTTTCTGGATCTGAAGTAGGTGAGTGACGGTGCTTGGAAAGACCAAAACTTAGCCATTGGGAGAAGCTTTGGATACAAGACCTAATGATAATTAGAGCCTGGATTATATTAATGTTTTTGTTTGCACCAACTTACATGCTAGGCTGCAATATTGACCACAGAACAGGTGCTGAAGTCATTCTGATATGATTACAAATGTTATTGAGGTTTTGGGATGTAGAAAGTAGAGACAGAAACTCAGTGATGTTAAAATGTGGATACACATTCGACCAATGATAAATTAAGAGAGCACTAATATAACTCCTTAAACACGAGCTAACACAATGGTTTTAACCACAATTTATATTCATAATCATAATCATTACAAATGCAACTATAAAACAAAAACCATAAAAGGATACACCATTATGGACAAAAAAAGTAATGTAACCTAATGAATAAAAGCTATTTCATAAACTAGTTCCATTGTGATTTGTGAGTATACAATAATTCAGCACGGAAAAAGACAAACAAACTGAAAAGGAACCAGAAACCCCAAAGCCTGTGTCAATAACCACTCTAAAAGTCATATAAACTGAAACGGTGGGGGACACAATTGAAGCCATCAATGTTTATGACAAAAAGCAAGTTATCAAGGAAATGTACAATTCACAGACTTGCAAAGTTCTTTATCCATTATAAAGTAAAAAGTTAACCACAAAAGGCTTGATTAATTCTTCAAAAACAATTATACCACCCACCACACCAATCACAAATTCAGATCAGGAACCCCAAAAAAGAGGGATGGAATATAACACTTTCTAAAAATCCAGATGGAAAAACTCAGATATCTAGTTTCTTTTTTGGGTATATATTTTGGAATAATGAAAAATCACAAAAGGCTTGATTAGTTCTTCAAAAAATATATATATATACAACCCACCACACCAATCAAAAATTCAGATCAGGAACCCCAAAAAAGAGAGATGGAATATAACACTTTCTAAAACTGGAGATGGAAAAACTCAGAGATCTAGCTTCTTTTTTTGGGTTTATATTTTGGAATAATTAAATATCAAAGCCAGATATCCAGGGTTTCTGGTCACAAACAACAATCAATTAACACATACTATTAAACATTGAATCAATGATAGCTTTCAAATAACATAAAAAAAAAACACTGAACAAACACAGGAACCATAAAATTAGTGAAAAAAGTTACAAACAATCTGCTATTTACTGTGATCTATACCTGAACGGAAGACAGATGTTCCTTGTAAAACTCGGCGGCGGTGCTGCTGGGGACCCCATTGCCCATGGACTTGCACACACTCGAGTCCTTCAGGCAACTTTGAATTCGACGCCAGTTATTGGTGTTGTTGACCCTGTCCTGCAACCAGGTGGAGTAATCACCGAGCCTGTACTCCTTGTAGCCCTTCCCGGCCAGGACCCGTCCTGCGCCGTGGTTGGTGACCAAGAAGGCAAAAATGGTGAAGCAGAATAGAAGCACGATGAGCACGAACATGACAAGGAGGTAGGTCCAGAGGAGGCACGACACTCGACAGCAAGAACCGACGAGGCCTGCGATGGACACAGCCATGAGGAAGACGCCGATGACGATCACCGGCTTCTCCAGGAACTTCTCGCAGTCGGTGGTGGCGCGGTTCGCGAGCCATATGCCGGCACCGAGGATCGGCACCGACAGCAGGAACGTGAAGAAGTTCAAGATCCCAACCAGGTTGTTGCTAACCCGAAACATCCTCGGATCGAATCGAAGCGACACAAACACGGAGAGACAGAGAGGGTGAGAGTTTTTTTGTGTGTGTGTGTGTTTTCTGTATGGAGACGAAGAAGATGGATCGATTTAATAGATCGTAGGACAGTAGAAGACGAGGGAGTATTTATATAATTAATTACCTGACAGCGCCGGTGCCAGTGAGGACTGAGGAGGAGGGGTGTGAGGGTGTGTGTGGCGAGATGTAGTTTCTCAGGGGAGGGAAGTTGCGAGGAAGGCGCGTGGGGATTGTGCGTATCGTTTTCACGCGCTTTGAGAGTGGGTGCGCGCTTCCAAGCGTCGGAAACGTGTTTATGGTGTTGTTGACTTGGTTACCTTATCTCCCTGTGTGACGTGGCTTGTAACGGACGTTTGGTGCCATCCACCAAGTCAAGGTGGACTGACGACAGTCAGACGGAGGGGAAAACAAATAAAAAATGGTAATTAATGAATCATTTGCTAGGCCATCTTAAAAAAAATGGCAAATTAACATAAAAGGTAATTAAAATAGTAATTAATTAGCTAAATGCTGTTTCCGCGATTCCAGAAGCAATATTGATTCACTGAAGGGATTTTGTGCTATATTCAGCCTACGAAATATTCTCTTTGGCCGCGCTTAACCATACGGAGATGGGGGAGCGTATATACGGAAATAAATGGACTTCGAAGTGCTTTTTAAAATCTATTCCATGGTTATTTGATTTTAAAAACTGTTTTATTTTTAAAATATTCCATGGTGAATCTGTTTTATTTTAAAAACCATTCTATTTCAAGGTGAATTTGTTTTACTTTAAAAATATAATTATTTTTAAAAATTATAAGTTTAAATATAACTTTAAAAAGTATAAATATTTTAAAATTCATCATATTTATTATTTTAAAAAATAATATTATCATATCAAATAACTCCTTAAGCTTAGGTCAAACCTTCTTCCGGCCAATAATTGATATTAACTTTTTTTCTTTACTAAGAATAGCTAAATGTTACTTGGTAAAAAGTGCCAATGAAATTTATTGGAGTAATTAATTAAATTAATTGATATGACTTTAAAAATTAATTTAATAAATATAAATACTACAACATAGTAAATAGCTTCATGACTGGAAGATACAATACCATCAATGTGCAGTCTGTAAATAGTGTTGACATTCCTATGAGAGTTAGCCATATACTGAAAGAATTTGGAGTTCTTATCGCCCTCGCACAGCCAAAGGTTCGAGATTTCTGCCGCCAAAAGATCTCGTCCATCAAAAGCAACCTCTCAAGCGACGAAGCCAAGGTAACTTGGCACCTCCTCTCCTCCTTCGATAAAGGCCGAAGCAAGGCCACCTCATCTAGAGCGCCCAAATCCGCCTGCAAAGAGTGCTTCCGAACACCAACCCGTCCAAAGATAGTAGCATTCCACAATTTCAAATCCCCCTTTAACAACTTTAACTTCGAGGCCAGCACGTGACTCAGAGTGCCCTCCACACGATAAGACTCCCACCAAGATTGCACTTTGTCCACAAATCTGTCTGCTAGAAGCCACATGTTCTCAAACGGGAAGGGATGAACGCACAAAGGCGAAGGACCACAATCCAGGAGAACCGGAAAATGATCAGACCCCAACGACTAAGCCGTGACTAACGAATATGCACATACCGCCTAGCCCAATCCACAGAAACCAAAAACCGATCAAGCCAAGAGAAGGAAGGCTGTTGGCGGTTATTGGACCACGTAAAATCCCTACCAACCATCGGGAGATCCACCAAACCCACGACAGCAACAAACTCAGAAAACTCAATCATCGAAGGAGTAAACCCCATCGAACCCATCTTTTCAGACGGAAAACGCACCACATTGAAATCCCCCCCCATACACTCTGGCACTCGCCCCACCAACTATGCAAACCCGCAAGCTCATCCCACAAAAAATGACGATCACTGCAATTTGAGGACCGTACACCCCGAAAAACATCCACACACTATGGTCCCCAACTGACTGAAACTTGCAAGACAACGAAAACTGGCCTACAGCATCATCCAGTTTGCGAACAAGACAGTTGTCCCACATTAACAGAATGCCCCCTGCCGCCCCCACAGAGCCAAGAAAGAGCCAATCCACAAAACGACCAGGCCACAAAGGCCTCATGAGGTCCTCCGACACAAACTCCAACTTAGTCTCCAGTAAGCAAATGATGCCAGCCTTCCACTCCTGAAACAAATTGCTAAGGCAAAGGCACTTCGACCGATCATGCAGCCCTCACACATTCCACGACAAGAGTTTCGTACTCATTGGAATAGCTCAAGATCCCCCCCAAACTGCCAAAACATTTCCCGGGCCCACCCAGGAAAGCCGAGAACCTCTTATATCATAATTAATCGAAGATGCAAGTCCTTTAAGCTCCCGCACACACTTAGACCCCGCGCCCGCAGGCTACCTACCGGGGGAAGCAGCCTTTCGAGCGAGATGTTGAGCCTCAATGTCGCGTAACAAATCTGAAATAACATCTTTACACCCCTCATAAGTCACCCCTAAGAGCTTACCAATGGCCTTATGCTTCGTAAGACCCACTCCGACTCCGTCGGGCAACAAGGTTGCACAATGAGAGCTTTAGGATGATCACCAAGACCACCCAGCTAAGCCTCCCTAACCTGCACCACCAGAGCACCAACAAAATCCATATCGACCTCCCCCACCACAGGAACAGAGCATCTGCCACCCCCATACGAAACACATCCCCCTGGGGAAACGAGCCCCTCAAAGTCAACCTCACCCGTCAAGGCAACGGGGCAGCCCCCCCTAGGCAGGCGATCCCATCTAGAGTCATCACCAGCCACCACGACCATGGCCCCCACCTAAGTGGCCCCCACCCACATCCTAGTTGACTGGGCACGCTCAGTAGTAGAGGGGCTGCGCCCACTACCATCACCTTGCTTGAAACACCACAAACGAGGGGACCCCCATGTCAGCACCCCCTTGCCAACAGCGTCATGATCCTGCCCCCATGAACCAGCCAGTCCCGACGCTCCCTCACCCATCCAGAGTGGGATGACCGGCCTCACCTACTCAGAATCCCCTTTAAAGGGAGGCGCAAGAGGAGAAAGCACGGGAGACCCAACCGGTGGCGAGGGTTACACAGAGGCGGCGACCACGAACCATTCACCCCATTGCCCAATGCCTAATTTCACCTGGACGGATAGGTCGACAAAGTCCCCACCATGGCTGTTGTCTGGCCGAGCTACAGCAATGTAGCCAGATACCACGTCACGATACGATCAATCATCATGCTCGGAGGTGCCCACGAAAGCTCGTGCAAAGCCACTCACAGAGATGCGAACCGAGACTCCCACCTCTCCGATGTCACCCCGATGTCCCCCAAACCCCATACCTAGCAAGCCACTTAACCCAATCCACCCATGAGCGTCGTGGCTAACAGGGATAAAGAGAGTCCCCTGAGACCGAGACAGACCAGCGATAGAGAACGAAATAATGTTCCGACGCCATTGAGCTAGGTAAACCGTAGCTCCCTCATAGAAAGAACACACCTTGAGCCAGGCTAGAGGAAGCCTAACCATCTCCCCCAATATGCAACCCAGCCCAGACACCATGGCCCAACTTAGCGAGACTACACTGATCCATGTCCAGCTTTGCTTCACGATGCGAACTTCCCGTCCAAGGACTTTCACCTTGAAGGACTTTGATTCCACGCACAGAATGCACGAGGAAGAACGCACATCAGTGCAGACGCTAGCAGCCGCCACGATCGGACCCCGACCAGCAGCGTAAGGAAGCAACATGACGTGACCATCACCTCTATGTTGCCCTAAATCATGCGCATGTCACACGTAGTCCATCATAATTAGGCTACTATAGATCTACACATCAACTATGTACCAATAATATTATTCACAACATTATGCTCTATATGCATAAAGTCAATTTGATGACGAAATTGATGGTATCTCCAATATGGTAGATTGGAGAAAATATTTCTTTTCTTCCACGGATTTGAAGGAGTACCTTCAGTTTGGGCTAAAACATCATCCCCAGATAAAATCTTAGGGTCTAGAGCAAATTCTTCAATGCCATTAAATGAATTTTTATCCTTTTGAAATACATGATTCACATCCAAAAACTATCTATGACCCATGTAACAGTACTTCTCACCATTTCAAAGTCGATAAAATTTGGTGTCATGATTGTAAGAAGGGCATGCAAAGACACATTTGGTATTCCAACCCGACAAACCACCATATGTAGGGAAATCATTAATCGTCTACATCAATGCTTCATGCAATCGAAACATTTTTTTTAGTGGAAACATCATATGTATGTATACCATTGTCCCACAATTCCTTTAACTCCTCACTAATGGTTGTAAAAAAACATCTATTTTTGTTGGAGGAGAGTTTGGGCCAGGAACAAGGAGAGACAACATCATTGACAACTGCTTCATGCATATCTAAGGAGGGAGATTATATGGAATAAGTATTACATGCCAAATACTATAATTGTTACTCATATTTCTAAAAGGGTTAAAACCATCACAAGCAAACCCAAGTCTGATATTCCGAGGATCCGCAAAAAAAATCTTGAAATCGATTGTCAAATTCTTTCCATGTAAGTGAATCTGCCAAGTGCCACAAAATACTATCACCGGTCTGCTTTTCATCATGTCAAACCATTTGAGAGGTTGTTTTTGAAGACATAAATAATCTTTGTAATTGTTTCTTTAAAGGAAACCATTGCAATACCTTTGCTGCCTTTTTTTCTCATTATCCTTCTAAATCCACCTAGATGCACTACAATCAGAGCAAACCTCATCATTTCCTTTCTCTTCCCAAAATAACATGCAATTATTTGGGCAAGCATCAATTTTTTCATAGCCAAGGCCTAAATCTTTGATAATAGTTTTCCCTTCAAGATAATCCTTAGGCAATTTAGCATCCTCCAGAAGTAAATGTTTGAGAAATGATAACAACTGATCCCTTGAATTATTGCTCCATCCATTTAAGCCTTTCAAATGATTGAAACAAACAACTGTCTCTAGTTTGCTTAGTTTGCATTCTTCATACAAAGGCATTTACAAATCTCTCACTATCTTGAAGATCTTATTGTTTTCTTCATTTAACTCTTCCATTGGTTCTTCAGTTTTTCTAATTCCATTATCTTGGTACAGTTCGTGTAACATTAAATCCAAACCACCTTGATCCTCATAATGATCATATGTATTCGAATTTTCATTAGTGGCCGCTTCATAAAAAGATTCACTATGATGAAACTAATGGTTATAACATGAACTAAAATCATATTCCATCACATGATCAAATACCTCTGATATACTTAACACATATGAGTTTACACACTTGACACAAGGACAATCTAGCATCTCACAAACACGCTTTTTTGAAGCAAACTCAAAAAAGTTGTACACTCTTTGTCGATATTCAGCACTCAATCTAGGTTTTTGCATCCAACTCTTATCCATAATTAGTCGTCCGGTTTTGAAGTATATTAATGATGTAAATGAATGGACATTAGTCATTAATTCCTTTTATTCATTTATTAGTTAAAGCTAGTGTATGTTTTTTCAATTGAAAATTTCTATATTTTTCGCATTATCAAATAAAATATGTATTTCCACACTGAGATGATTTTGAAATTTATATAAAATAGTTTTACAAATTTGAAAAACCAAACTTACAAACAAAACACACAAATAGTGGTGCATTCAAAATCTGCATTTTCACACAAAATGGAAAAAGCAAATCTGAATTATTTAAATTTGAACTTTTTTCCAAAAACCAGATTTTCACACAATCTGAATTTTTTTCCCAATTGTTAGTTTTCTAAATCAAGAAATGCAATTTCAGCTTATTGTTAAAACAGGCATTGGAATTATATAGAAGTTAAGTAAACTTTAAATTTATGCAACTAACAAAATTCAACTAAAAAAATCTATAAAATCTAATAATTATTCTAGTGTATATAATAAATATAATAACAAATCATAAATTGAATAACTATATTGTAGGGCTGCAAACGAACCGAGACGAGTCGAGTATTAAGGTATTCAAACATGTTCGTTACTATTCCTTAACGAACTGAATCAAATACGAGTTTTAAATTATGATGCTCATGAACGTTCATGAACATGTGTTCATAAACTTGTTCACGAACGCTTACGAACACAATTATAAAATCATAAAAATATGCAAAAAGAATTCATACCGTGAACTTATCTAAAAAAGTATAATTAATTAATTGTCAGGTTGTATTATCTTTGTTTAATATGTTCAAATAATTGTTATATATAGTTCACGAAAATATTATAATAATAGTAATCATATACAAATAAACAAAAAACATATATTTTTTAGTTAATAATAATATAAAAGTATATGTTTATTAAAATAAATTTAATAAAAATATATTTATATTTAATGAAATAACTTTTATACATATTAATTAATTTATTAATTTTCTATTCACGAATTATTTTCATGAATACGAACGATATTCATGAACTGTTCGTGAACGTTTACGAATATAACAATGGTGTTCGCGAACTGTTCATGAACAATATTATTCCTTAATGAACGAACATAAACGATCTTTTACCGAGTCGAATGCGAGCTTGTTCATGAACATTGGTTCATTTACAGCCCTACTATATTGAGAAGTACATAACTAAATAGTTTCTGCATGTGTACCTTATTCATAGCACTAGGATTTCAACTCTTCTCAACCAAATAGTCAAGCTTCTCCCCTCGTGCAAAAACATTGTTATAAAGAAATTAGCATAAGCAAATAATAATGTTTTGTTTACATGTCAAACAAAAAGTTAAACTATCAATAGAAGAAAAAAAATTTCATGCCTAAATAGGAGAAAAACTTGCAGTGCATGGAAAAAAATAAAGAAAAAAAAACTTCAGCCTAATATGACAGCATCTTTATCTATACTATCCTGCCACACCAATATCTCTACCACTTGTAGGGACAGACATATACTATCTAGTTAAGAAAAGACAAATTCCAACCAACGAAAGGGGAAACAAATATTGTACAAGAAAGGCATATACTGTCCAGGCATATACCATAAAATGTTGGTATCCTTTTTCATGCCTAAATAGGGGGAAAACTATAGTACATGGAAAAAAATAAAGAAAAAAAGTATTATAAACTAATCTGACAGCATCTCTATCTCAACTATCCGAGCATTCGGGATGTTTCTCGGTGGCACGATCCAGAAATGTATTCGTGCTACTTGTAGGAGAGGGGCAGGTTGAAGCATAGACGGTGCGCAGCGGAAGGCACCAGGCAGTTCGTGTGGGAGAATGGATGGAGCCCCTTCGGAGTTCAGACATGCTGACTCGCTTGAGTGCGGAGAGCACGCCGCTAGTCAAGGACTTGACGTTGAAGAAGGGATTTGGCCATCCTTATACAAACTGGTCGAGAACTGGAGCCGTTCTCCTGATGAGCCCGATGACAGAGCAAAATCAATCAACATGCGCTTCAACCCTCAAAGGCTAAACTTAGCGGACGGCGTAAAGGAAAGCTAAGTGCTGCAATGGGTTGAGAGGTGCAAGAAATTTGACCTCGTGACAAGTGGTATCAAAGCAAAAACTGGATCGTATCCTGAAGACTCACTGAGCACTCGCATAAGTAACGTGATCCCGATGTGGGAGCTCACAGAGGTGAGTTGACCAGAAGTATCTTGCACGTATTCGCGTCCATAGAGTTGGAGTATCCTAGAGTGTGATATAGAGTTAGGCAAGGGAGTACGAAGGAGCGCGCTGAAGTGGTCTAGGAAGCCTCTTATTCGTTGGACATTGGGCGAGTAGGGAACATTTGGGTGAAGGTGTTGCAGCTTGCGGGGAAACAATGTCCAACCAGTTGTCATTGGGCAAGCGGGGGGGGGGGGGATTGTCAAGGAGAAGATGTCGTAGCCTGCAGAGAAGCGATGCTAACAACCGCAACGAGGGTATTGCGAGGATTGGGTGGAAGAGAATGTCACGCCCCAAGAATTCAGGACGTTTCTCGGTGGCACGATCCAGAAATGTATTCGTGCTACTTGTAAGAGAGGGGCAGGTGGAAGCATAGACGGTGCCCAGCGGAAGGCTCCAGGCAGTTCGTGTGGGAGAATGGATGGAGCCCCTTCGAAGTTCAGACGTGTCGACCTGCTTAAGTGTGGAGAACACGCCGCTAGTCAAGGGCTTGACATTGAAGAAGGGATTTGGCCACCCTTACACAAACTGGTCGAGAACTAGAGCCGTTCTCCTGATGAGCTCGATGGCATGACTTCAACCCTCAAAGGCTAAACTTAGCAGACTACGTAGAGGAAAGCTAAGTGCCGCAATGGGTTGACAGACCCAGGAAATTTGACCTCGTGACACTAAATAGGGGGAAGACTACAGTACATGGAAAAAAAATAAAGAAAAAAGTACTACAAACTAATTTGACAACATCTCTATCTCTACTATCCAGCCACACCAATATCTCTACCGCTTGCAGGGGCTGTCATATGTTGTCTGATTAAGAGGAGACCAATTCCAATGAAGAAATTAGTAAATGGACTTTTTTTATTTATCAAATGCAGTACGATGACGCATTCAAGGCATTTTCAAAAATCAAACCTTAGAAACAAAGACAATTCTGTAAAGTATAAACAATTTTTATGAAATAAGAATATAAATATAAGCCATAGCCTCTTTGTATTCATTGACTTTTTTGAAAAAAATATCATACGGCCTAAATCTAAAATCCTCAAACATATAACTCTCAGACCATACCTAGGTTTAGTTTTGTAATTGGAATCGTTTAATTTTCTAATATATTGGGGTTCATTTTCTTGGTATATTTTAGTGGCATAAAATATTTCAAATGTTGGATTACAAAATATTTCAGGTGCATCACTTTGGGTTATAAAATTGGATACAACAGTCAGATAGTAGCTTCAGGTGACCTCGCCAATATCTAAAAATCGTTTTAAATTTGTTTTTCACTGTTGTTAAAAACATAATGAAAGATAAAAGAAAATTCCATGAAGCCACTAGTGAATAATATTTTAGATCAAAAGAAATAAACAAATAACAGTTGATCATGACGTGGTGTAAGCATATTCAACATATAAATAGAGAAAAACATACACAAAGATAAAGAGATAAAAATCACGATCTTGACCGCAGAGACCGGAGATCGGCGTTAGATGAAGTTGCAGAAACCAGAGATCAGCAACAAAGTCGCTAAGATCGTCGGCGACGAGCAAGTTGATCTAGCTAGGGTAGCAACTACTCTTCAAGCATATCGTCGACCAAATATATTTTTGGACTTAAAAGGATAAGTGTGTGTGTTTTTTCTATGGGTAGGCATGGTGCCACGTAGTGCAGCACGACTTTATTTTAAACAAAAAGAAAATTATCTACCAGCGGTTGTGATAATCTGCCATACATATATATATATATAGGGTCGTTTTCGTAAATGCCGTGTGTCTATATCCCGACGTTCAATTTAAAAAATGGCGGTATAAATTTTAACAGGTGATGTTTTACAAAAAAAAAAAAAAAAAAAACCGGCATATGTTGCCTACGCTAGCGTTTTTGTAAAACGCCACCAAGAAAACGCCGGCATAAATTAATTTTCTTGTAGTTTGCTCCTCATGTCGCCCAGGGGCAAGGGAAATGGGTCACGTCGCGCTTACTTGGGGGCAGATTGGTCAACGTCGCTAGGCGGGGAGGACATGGGACGTCGCCAGGGTGGGGGTTGGGATGGGTTGACGCGTCGCCAGGCGCAAGAGGGGGATGGGTTGACTAGCGCCGGGGAGGGGCGGGGGGGCGATGGGCCATCACCGAGGTGGGAGATAAAAATGTGAATTTGTTTTAATAAATTTATAAAAATAAGAAAAATTCATCAGATTTTGGCCAATGCCAGTACCAGTGCTCGTATACGTCAGCGTCGAATCAGCTGTGAAGGTACTTGAAGCAAGAGGCTAAAGTTGGCAGATCAGAAAAAGTAAAAAGAATAACATAAAAGACACCAATATTTATAAATTCTAATATAATTACAATTCAAAGGAATGAATTTGGCAATTTAAACCCTTTAAACCAAAAAAAAAAAAAAAAAAAAAATTAAAATACTTACCCCAAAGAGGAAGAATTTGATGTCTATGATATGCCTAACATTCTCCAAGTTTATTTAAATTCACAAAAAAAATGTTTTACACGACGAAGTATGTTTCTAAAACCTCCTTACAAGCCACACACATCACTTATCTTTTCAATTGTTCTTGCTACTCCAGCCTCTGTTCTGCAGACTACTACTCCTGTTTTGCCTCTACAAGTTCTTTTACCTCTGTTTTCAAAGGCAAAGGAAATAATGCACGACGATCTAACAGTAAGAAGCCCCTTATTATCTGCAGTTTCTGCAAGAACAAAGGTCATTCTATTGAAACCTGTTATACTTGCCTGTGTATTCTTCAGAACACTGCTGCCTTGACTCAGTCTGAACTCTCAGCTATGGAATCTCATTCCAAGTCTGGTCCTACTTCATCTCTCCCTATGGCAGATCTCCAGGTTATGGTTAATTAGGTTCATCTTCCATCTTCCAGTGTATCCAACAATGCTCTTTCGACGACATCAGGTGATTCTCCCTCGCGGCTTCTAGATTCTATTAATATTGTTGGGAAGTTACCATAGTATAGTTTAATATAGATTAAGTAGCCTCTCCTACATCTGCTCTCTCTTCTCATATTGTCTCTACACATACAATCACTTCTCTTCCTAGCTATCATATATATATTGCAAATGGTTTGCCTATGCATGTTACCCACCTTCGTAACTCAATTTATGAGAGTCCCCAACTCAATTTACTGAACTTGGTTTTTCTTTAATATTTTCTTCTACTAGTGTTGTTGTGCAGGATTCTCAGACGGGATAGATAGTTGGGACCGCCTGTAAGTTTGGACGCCTGTTCAAGCTCATCTCTCTCCATCTACCATCTTCTGGTCTTTCTGATTCTGTTGTGTCTGGACCGAACACCTCTCTTCTCCTGCTTTATGGCATTCTCGTCTCGGTCATGCATCTATTTGTAGCGTTAAACAACTTGTTTTCTCGGGGTCTGTTAGGTTTTGTTTCGAATTAAAATTTTGTCAATTTCGCAAACCAACTGCTTTACCTTCTAATAAGTGTTTCTTTCCCATGCTCTTACCCTCTTGATCAACCTTCTCCCATCGCTAGTCAGGGTGGGTCCGTTATTTTGTTATTTTTGTGCTTGAATTTATCTCTTCAAAAATCGTTCTAAACTTTATTTATCGTGACTTTACTAAAATGATTGAAACACAGTTTTCTAAACCCAATTAAGTTTTTAGGTTTGATAATGCCCAATAATATAAGGCAAATGAATTTACTGATATTCTCCATCACTTTGGTACTGTTCCTCACTCTTCTTGTGTTGGCACTTCCCAGCAAAATGGAAGATCCTATTCTTGATAATGTTTGTGCTACTACTATTGTGGCTTCCGGGGAAACTGATCTCACGGCCTTTTACTCCATCAATCGGTGTCCTCCCATTCTTCAGAATCAAACTCTTTATCATCTGTCGTTTGTTCTTCTCCTTCACATGACGTCCTTAGAGTCTTTGGATGTGTCTATTCTGTTTTCTTCAAGATCATGAACCAAAAAAACTTCAGTCTCCTTGCTAAAATATTATCATTTTACTATATAATTTGGAGAGTGTGGAAAGTTGGAGGGAGAGCACGAGGAAAGAGAATTAACCACAAAAATATAATTTGAAAAGAAAACACTAGATATGCAAAGTTGTACTGTTTATACACTAGATGAAGAATCCAATGCAGGTTAGTTTATGTTAATTTCATACAAAACTAACTTCGCATATGTGGATGCATGGAAGAAACCTCCTACTCCAAAACATATTCAAATAGACTATGATCATCCAATGTCTTTGGATAATATGGTCAAACATTTTGGAGGAAACTAGGTTCCATCCAGAATCCTCATCGCCACTACAAGTGTTGCAGGATTGCAATAGTTGATAGATAGGGACGGAGCATACTAATTACAGAAATACATTTTAGAAAGATTTTTTTACCAAGTTTCCCTTGAATGGCTTATCATTGGAAGACCAATAATCAGTTTTTTTTAAATGAAAAGCACTATATTGTGATCATTTGTGTATCATTTTATTAGAGAGAGGGGAAATAAGTAAATGAAGTGATATCAGTACTGTTTGACAATAGAAAGGCTAAAGTCAATTTGCACAACAAAATGAGATGAAAATAACATAGATTTGACAGCAATATAAGAAATTAAAGGCACTCATTTCAGAGTAAACCCAAAAACAAGGGAGAAAGAAAAAGAAAAAGAAAAATTGCTCAATTCTTAGAAAAAATTGGTTTTAAATAAAACGCTTCTTCCTCTGCCGGCTGGACTTTTCTTTAATAAAGTAAAAAAGTAGAGACATAAGAATGAATAATTTTCTTCTATACCAATATTAAAGATTATAATCACATATATATACAACTCACTCTTAAGTTAATATATAGATATCGCACATGACCAATTTAGACAAAGATGTATAGAATAAAACACTAAAAGCTTCATGAGTCATTATATCAACACGTTGATTTGCACGCCTAATACAGAAAAACTCCATCCATCCAAAATTGAGATTGTCTTTGATGTAAGTACGGTCAAGCTCAATGTATTTCGTCTGATCATGTTGAACTAAATTATTAGCAATTTCAATAATAGTAGTATTATCACAAAAAAGCACCATGAACTTCTTGGGTTTATAATCGAGATCATGCAAAAGAATACGTAATCATGTAAGCTCTTTCGTGACATGATAAAAGGCTCAATATTCAGTTTCAGCACTAGATAATGAAATCACATTTTATTTTTTGCTTCTAGTTACCAAATTACCATCAACATATGACACGTATCCAGAAGTAGACTTTCTGTGCAATTTGGACCCAGCAAAGTCTGAATCAGTATATCCCGTAATATTAAGGTGTCCATGCTTAGAAAAGAGAATAACTTTTCTTGAAAAATATTTCAAATATGCAAGAATGCAATTTATATCGTCCATGTGTTGATCACTCGGATTATATATGAATTGACTAATAACACTAACTGCATAAGAAATGTCAGATCTAGTGTGAGTCAGGTAGATCAATTTTCCTACCAACTTTTGATATCTCTCCTTATTTATTGAAACTTGATTAGTATAGATGGATAGACCATGATTCACTTCAATAGGAGTGTTAACTGGTGCACAAACCGAATTCCCAATCTCAGTAAGGAGATCCAAAACATATTTCCATTGAGATAGAAAGATTCCTTGCTTGGAACGAGATACTTCAATTCCAAGACAATACTTCAAAGTTCTCAAATCTTTCATTTCAAATTATTTCGTTAAATAAGAACAAAATTTCTCAATCTCTATCGGATTATTGCCTGTAACAATCATGTCATTAACATAAACTAGAAGCAAATTAATATTATTAACATTATGTTTATAGAAAAGAGTATGGTCAGCCAAAGCTTGCTTGAAATCATATGCCTACATTGAATGGCTTACTCGATCAAACCAGGCTTTCGAGGATTGCTTCAAACCATATAATGCCTTTTCCAACTTACATACTTTCACTTTTTTGGGGTAAAACCTAGAGGAGGATTCATATACACCTCTTTCATCAAATTACCATGAAGAGAGACATTCTTAATATCAAATTAGCGTAATGACCAATCAAGGTTGATTGCAAGAGAAATAATAACTCTAACAATACTTATCTTAGCCACAAGAGCAAAAGTGTCTTGATAGTCTATGTCATATGTCTGAGTGTATCCTTTGACAACTAATCTAGTTTTATATTTTTCAACCATCAAGTTTGACTTATATTTCACTGTAAATATCCATTTGCATCCTACTGTCTTCTTACCTCAGGGTAAATCAATCATTTCCCAAGTGAAGTTCTTCTGAAGGGCGTTCATTTCCTCTACTATAGCAAACTTTCATTTTGGGTCACCAAAAGCTTTCTGAAAATGAGTAGAAATAGGCACAAAAGATAACTGAAGAACAAAGGACATATGAGATTTAGACAAATGGTAATAAAAAACAAAGTCAAAACTAGAATAAGCAACATTAGAGGAGGATGTCGAAAAACGAAAAACCAAATCTATCAAGCTCCGTTCAATCACATAGAGGATATCTCTGAATCATTGCATTGTCTAAACTTATAAGTTAAGTTAGAAACTAAGATATCAGTATAATTGGAAACAATAGGAGATGGGATAATTACCTCATTGGGAAGTTGGTCAATCACAGAAGAATCATCCGCTAGCATGGTATTAAAAGGAGGATTAGAGTTGAGAGTAGCATTCTTCCTTGTATAATACTTGTCAAACACCGGCCTCTTATTCTTTCCTATATCAGCAGAAGCAATAGACTTCCCGTCATTGGGAAGAGTGGGAGCATTAGTGGGAAACTCCCCCTGTGTTGGATCATCTTCATGTTCCCCTAAAATCCATATCATTTTTTCATCCATCCAGAATCATTCTTCTTCCTTACTACAAATCTCCTCCGGACGAGGAACAAGAAAAATATGGCCAGAAAAATAAAACACATGTTCACAGAATTGAACATTCATAGACACATAGTATTTTCGTAGGATAAAAACACCAATAGCCCTTTAGAGAATTAGAGTATCATATAAGGAAACACATTTGAGGGCATGAGGATCAAGTTTATCCCAATGGAATTTGTGCACATGAACATAGTACACATAACAAAAGACCTTAGGACAGATGTTAAGAGCTAAAGGGATATGGTGGAACCAAGATAACATCATTAAAGGGGTTTGATAATCAATGATATGAGAGGGTATTTGATTAATAAGGTACACTACAATTATAACAACATCATCCCAAAAACGCTTAAGAACGTGCATAGTAAAACACAAAGCCCAAGGCATTTCGAGAAAGTGTCAGTTTTTACATTCCACTATGCCTTTTTTTGTGGTGTGTGAACACATGTGGTGTGGTGAAGGATATCATGTGTTTAAAAGAAAATAGCTAGAGATTGATTCATAAATTCACGACCATTATCAAAATGAAATACCTGAACAGTAGAATGGAATTAGGTAACTATCATTTGATAAAACTGATGTATGATATTGATGACATCATTTTTTGATTTCATCGAGTATATCCAACTGACTTAGTGTAATCATCAATAAAAAAACATAAAATATTTATGGCCTGAAACAGAAAAAATAGAGAATGATTCCCAAACATCAATATAAATGCATAAAAAAGGAGTAGAACTTTTATTGAAACTAACTTTAAATGGAACACGATGATGTTTAGCATAAATGTATTATTTACATGTCAAACTAGAAACAGAAATATGAAAAAATAAGTGAAAAAATAAATGCTCCAAGTATGAAAAAGAAGAATATCCTAGATGATAGTGCCCTATGAGTATCTTTTCTTTTAGAGATGTTGCTTTCCCCGCTTGATATACTCGACTAGACTCGGTGTTTAAAGCTTTTGCCTCCTCCCAATAGCACAATCCTCCTCTCTCTACCAGTGTCAATCATCATCTTTGTGAGATTATCCTGAAACATACAATAAGTAGGATAAAAGGTCACAAAACAATTAAGATGTTTGATAATTTGACTAATAAAAAGCAGATTATTAGTAAGAGTAAGGGCAAGTAAAATTGAAGACATGGAAAGAGTAGGCAAAAAAGAGACATTTCTAGCCCCGATAATGGACATAAGTGTCCCGTTAACAACCTGGACAGATTTGATAGATAAAGAGACAAGAGAGGTAATTAGAAAAGAATTACTAGTCATATGATCAATCGCTCCTAAATTAATAACCCAAGTGTTGCTAGTAGAGGAAAGTAATGCCATATTAGAATCATCTTCAGGATGAGACTCATCAGAAGTAAGCAGATTAAAACCCCTATAAATAACCATAGAGGGTGATTTTTTGATGTTCTTCCGCTCAACTTGTTTGAGCTTGTACCATTCTATGTAACTATGTTTCTTCCAACAAATATCAACCACATGTGTAGTACTATTGCAATTTGCAATGAGTAAAACAACAAATGAAAAGACTAGTGGAGGGTGTTGACCCGAGGATTGCTTTTGTGGATAGCAAGTGCGGAGCGATCCTTAGTACCCATAGTTAATTGTCTCTCTACCTCGCGACACACTAAGGAATATTCTTCCTTTAAGAAAGGTAGTAGTGATGTTGCAAGAACACAACTACTAACTTGATCCAAGCTATAATCAAACCTGCGAGAAACATATAAACTCGATATTTTTCAAAATTAGAAGAATACTTCATATCATTTGGTCATCGACAATCTAACTCCATAAAAATAGAGTTTAGCTCATTATAATATCCTGAGTGAACGGCCTTCTTGACGCAGTTGAAAGGACTTCTTCATCAGTTCATATACTCAAGAGGAGTCAGATGCGTCGAGATACCTCCACTTCATGGCATCCCATACTTCCTGAGTTGTTTCACACTGCACAAAGTGTGTCATTAGATGAGGAGTCATGAAATTGATAAGCCATAATTTAACAAGTGCATCCTCAGTTTTCTATTCATCATAATCGGGGTGACCTGTGGGAGAAGCTATCTTCCTTCTGGTGATATATTCCTTTTTCTTCTTTCCTGCAATATGCATCTCCAAAACTTTAGACCATATACAATAATTAGTACCATATAATTTTAGATGAATTGGTGCAGAAGTCTCTTGAATAATAACAAGCTAGAACCTGTTCTCGCCAACCACAGCCACAGATTCCTTATGCTCACTCATCATTGCTTTACATCTAAACAGAACAGCGTGGATGACAGGGTTACGTGCCCTGTTTACTGCAAAACAGATCCTAAGGATGGAAGAGCAAGTAACAACAGCAGTGGGTCAGCAACGACAACGTCGGCAACGACGGACGTAGGGTTGGCAGCAACAGTTGAGACGTAACCCACAGAGTTATTGTGGTGCGGTTACAAGAAGGACTATGGTAGTTGTTGATGGTAACAGCAACAAGCGGCGACGGTAGCAATCAGGGGTAGCGATGGCCATGGCGAGCAACGACAGCAATGGACGTTCAGAGGCTACGGGAAGTCTTCTTTGACGTAGACAGAGCATAAGTCAACCATAAAGAGAGTCAAGCGACTCTTGCAAGATGGCGACGAGGAACTCCTCTAAAGATTAGGATTTTGACTCTGATATTAAGTAAAAAAGTAGAGACATAAGAATGAATAATTTTCCTTCATACCAATATCAAAAATTATAATCATATATATATACAACTCACCCTTAGCCTAATAACCTAATTTACATAACATCAATAATTACATAATCAATCAAATATTCTAATATAATTATACAATCAATCAAATATACTAATTATGTCGGACAACTCATTCTAATTAATAATAATGATAACACTATCTTGCCAAATGCCTTCAAATGTCATAATCACTCTCAAATATGTATAATTAAACCAAATCAACTCAACTAGCCATAATCTTAATAATATGAGGCCATATTCAATCCTAAACATAGATCTTCTTTTAAAAAAGTTCTATCAGCTACCAACTTTTCTTTAAAATTAATAATTTTATATCCTTTGCTATTACCTTTATTCAATCATTTTATGTCTTTCTTTTAATTTTTTACTTTGTTCAATGTCAATCTTCTTCATCCTTCTAACATATGCATACATTAACTTACATCCTAATTGGTCAAACCAACATAAGCAATTTCTTTTTGTCTTATCTTCAATCGAAGCTACTTTAATGATATTATAAATATTTTTATTTCTAATCTTATTCATCATAATTTTATCACACATCTATCTTAATATTCATATCTCAACTAAACTAATTTTCTATGTATGTTGTGTCTTGTTAACTCAATACTTCGTTTCATATAACAAAAAAGATGTACCAACTGTCCTATAAAACTTTCCTTTTAAACTCAATGACATATTGCAATTACACAAAGCTCTAATTGTACTTCTCCATTTAAGCCACCTAACTTGATTCTATGGTTGACATCACCATCAATCTCTCCGACTCTATGAATTGTTGACTCTAGCTACGTAAAACATTTTGTAATTAATATATGTTGACCATCAAGTGTGATTTACACTTTGCTCATTATTCGTTCTTTTTCTAAACTTACACTCCTATATGTAGTTTTCGATTGGCTTAATTTTCAAATATGTATAATTGACAAATGAAATAAACTCCTACAAACACCATAATAGCTACATAGCCAATGAGTAATGTAATTGATACCACAACCAGAGCAATTTGGCATGGGTTAAACTAAACCCTTTGCCATTACATTAATGGCACCATAGGTATATGGAAGACTCCATGGTGGAGATCTTGAAGTATAAGAAATATGGTTGCAATAGAATAACCATAAACAGAAACAAATTTAAAGTTCTCAATTTGCATAATTAAATGATGAAGGATAAAAACTTATCTAAAAAAAACTTTTAACACCAATTAATTCAGTAGTAGCAACCAATTAATAATTCATCACATTATGTTTATGAATGAGTCAATTTCCCATTCAAAACAAATAAATAACTAAAAATGCATAGTGTTAATAATGTGTGCAAAAATATGTTACGACTAATGAAAATGAGAGAGGCACTGTCTCCAAGCATATTTTCACCAAGTTTGTTGCGAATATAACAAATAGTTTACACTGTTCACAATCTAAAAATATAAATCATATTACAAGCAATATTAGACTCTGAGGGTATAACTCCAACACATGAGAGCAGGAGAATATTTACTGATAATGTTGACAAATTCAGAAATAAACAAGATATGCAGGTCTTTTCATATAAATATTGACAACTTGAATCCATCCCCTGAACAAAGCTTCCCAAAGACCACCATAAAAGTTGTGATAAAATTGCAGGATATAGCTATAAAATTTAAGATACAATTTACTCACCCATTCACCTGGGCACAATGAGCGGTAATATCTAGCAAAATTTTCGCATTCACTAAAGTCATCGCCCTTTGCAGCCACACACCTGCAGTTTATCCCGAATAATTAGAAAATAAGCCAATCCATCGGATTAGACAAAACAAAAATAAAGGAAAAGGAGAAAACCAAAACATATGTTACATTTTCCAGCTTAGTCAACCATTCTATCATAAGAAGACATATTTTTGAAGCAGTACCTGTGAAACTCAATGTGGCGTGTGAAACAATGTCTAATCTGATTTGTTGTAGGGAATCGAAAATCTGCTGGTGCTGTTTTGAGTTCAATCTAGGGGGTCATAACATGAGAAGCATATATTATAAAAAATTTATAATAAGACACAGCTATAAGAAATATCTCCCATTGTTGTCATTAATATATGGAGAAGCCAAACCAAATACTCAGTAGTCACTTTTCCAATGGTCACAAATGAAACTAAATATTGTGTGATTGCTGATTAACATCATGAAATGGCCCTATATTGCTTCCATTATAGTAAATTTAATCATCATTTGACTCATAACATAAGCATACTCATCTACATTTATCAATATTATACATGTGTCTGGATCAGGTAATGGTTAAAAGGTGCCACTCCCACCATCATATCCTACAGAGAGGTAGAGAGAAGGTAATAATATTGGCGATGTCTCTTAACCAATCTAGGAGCCTGGAAATACCAATTTGAAAATTTGAGTAGCAACCATCCGCCACAAGACAACAATATTAAAATGCAGTCACATTATGACCTCTCAGAAATAGACTGGAAGGGCAATCTTGGTTACTATGCATGGCACCCATCAAAACCACAACACAGAAACCAACCAGTATCAGAATTCCTATAGCATATTCATACGTACTACCTGTATAAGTCTAAATAAACCACTGGAAGGAATGGGCAGAACCCCCATAGCCATAATATCTCCAAAAAAAGAAGAAGGAAAAATGGGGCCTCTCTATCTCTCTCGTACCAATGTTTTAGCATTTTATAATATTCTCATCCCACAAAAATCAGCCAGTAGTATTACAGGAAAAAGTAGACACATATCCATGCTTAGAGAGAACACACGGAATGAGAGCAACGGCGGCAGGGAGGGAAGAGAGAGAGAGAAATATTTTACCTCAGCCATTAGAGATCGTATCGAAGCAGATCCACACGCAGCGAGGACGAAGAGAACAAAGAGAAGGGAAGATGTTCGCACCGGAATGTCTATTTTTGACTAGACCTTTTAAAAATGAAATAATAAAAAAAAAAAAATCAGTTCACCCACATACAACATACAACTTTGATATTCGACATTAAACACGGATGCGTTCAGGTATTCGACATACAACATACAACTTTGATATTGGTTCGGTTAAAGTTTTAACTTTCTGATTCCAGTCTTTTTAACTCTTTTGATTTTCCAGATTTCAACTTAACCCTTCAAGTCTTCCAGTCTGCAACTCTTCAGGTTTTAGATTCTGACTTAGCTCAGTCAACTTTGCGAACCTTCAACTCTTCAATCTTCAAGCTTTTGAGTCTTTGGTTACCTCGCTCTTCATAGCTTCCACCGCTTTGCGAGATCTTCGACCCTTCGAATTTTTAGGTTTCTATACTTTGTCCGCGTGCAATGACCGTTCTTTTGTTTCAAGGCTTTAAATCTTTGAACCTTTGGATTTTTAGGTTTGTAGATTTATAAGCGTGTAGTGACCTTTCCCCACCCTTCCTCACGTGTATGCTTATTCTCTTTTTCGTTCTCTCATTCCGGCCGGCAACTCTAGATCTGACAAATTGTTTTTTCTCTCCTTCCGATCGGCAACTCCAAATCCGGTGACCCCACAGGTGAAAATTACCTCTCCCCCCTTCAGATGCAACGAAAGTACCCCTCTCCCTCCATATCTGGTGATTTGTTTTTTCTCTCCTTTCGGTCGGCAACTCCAGATCTTTCTCGAGCATCACCGCCCCAACTACAAAACTATACCTCTCCCTTAAAGAGATCTTTCTAGAGCACATATCTGTCCTTTTCATCTGGTTAGATCCAAGCAGGGTTGGGGTCGAAGCATAGATCTATGTTTTCCTCTATAGTTTTTGTCTGATGGCAGGATTGAGATGGAGAAGAATGAAAAATATAATAATAATTATTATTTAAATAAAATAAAGTTGAAACGATAGGAGGTGGGGTGGGGGGGGGATCGTGGGTATTTCAATTCATTTATTAAATTATTAGGTAAAATGTTTGGGTGAGTGAGTTAAAAAAAGTCTCTCGTAATACGATATTGTATGATTTAGAATTCAAGTTTAATTTTCGATTTTGTTCTTGGCAGTTTCACACATGAACCTCAAAAGGTCTTGTACTAAGAGAGGTCTTTATGCCTTCTTAAGAGGCATGCTTCGTTCTCCTCCCTAACTGATGTGAGACTTGCAAAGTCCTCAGGCTCTATAATCCACTCCCCTTAGGAGGCTCACGTCCCCGTGGGACTATGCCACACCGACCCGGTGTCACGGGGTCAGGTTTTCTGCGCCTCTCAATCCATTGCAGCACTTAGCTTCTCTATCCACGGTTCGCTAAGTTTAGCCTTTGAGGGTTAAAGCGCACATAAACTGGTTTCGCCCTGCCACTGGGCTCATCAGGAGAACGGCTCTAGTTCCCGACTAGTTTGTGTAAGGATGGCCAAATCCCTTCTTCAACGTCAAGTCCTCGACTAGCGGCGTGCTCCCCGCATTCAACCGGGTCGGCACGTCTGAACTCTGAAGGGGTTCTATCCGTTTTCCTCCACGAACTGCCTGGAACCTTCCGCTGCGTACCATCTACGCTTTCAATCAACCCCTCTCCTTTACGTAGCACAAATACATTCCTGAATCGTGCCACTAAGAAACGTCCCGCCAGCACCACGCTGCTCGGGTCGTGACATTCTCCTCCATCCAATCCTCACAACGTCCTCGTTGCGTTTGTCGACATCGCTTCCCCGCAGGCGATGGCATCGTTACCTCGACACCCTCCCACTTGCCCAATGTCAACAGCTTGGACATCGCTTCCCCGCAGGTTGCAACACCTTTACCAAGATGTTCTCCCGCTCGCCCAATGTCCAAAGGATAGGAGGCTTCCAAGATCGCTCCGACGCACTCCTTCGTACTCCCTTGCCCAACTTTGTATCACACTCTAGGATACTCCACTCTATGGACGCAAGGCGTGCAAGACACTATCGGTCGACTCACCTCTGTGAGCTCCCACCTTGGGATCACGCTACTCGCGAGAGTGCTCGACGAGTCTTCAGGATACGGGCCAGTTGTAACGCCCCCAAATCTGGACTTCCAGACCGGGTGCGTTAGATAAATAAAATATTACAATTATATGAATAGTAATCTATTACTCAACATAAATTCGATGGTTTATTTATTACATCAAGACTCATCACAAGATCTCTAAGGTTTAGCGTTTAGAGACTAGGTGTTGATAACCCATTATAGTTTTACATGACATAAATACTACATGCATAATCTTCTTATGATTTTATTCCAAGCACTCTGGACACCATTATCCTAGCATCCTTGCTTTCTCCTAGTTCCCTGGGGTTTGAAACAAAACATGAAAGGAAATGAGCTCAAATAGCCCAGTAAGGTTAAAAGTAAGGGATAATATATGGAGAATAATCAACTCATGGAAAAATAAGAATATCTACTCATCTAGGTTCACCACCTAGATATCTTGCATAACTTGTTATCAACTGGATTGACACTCTCCAGGTGATGTTCTTTACCCAATGCATTGGAGGTCTTTTCTGGAACCACCCATAAACATATTGCCAAACATAAAACATATCTTCACAAACTTTCAAACAATCACATCAATGGTAAATTTCAACGTAAAGGAAGATCTTGCAATAATAGCCCCGATAAGTAAAAGGGGTATTCACCATTCAATAAATTAGATTACCAAGTTTCCAAGAATGCCAAAGAAAGTTAATTCTTCTTAAAATAATATTATAAGAAAAAAAAATCTTGAGATATAAATATAGAGAAGAAATAGAAAATGAATTTCCATGTCGGAGATCGTGGTAAGGAAAGAAGAGGGGATCCTTACTATCTTTTTTGTCTTCGCGTTTATAAACCTTGAAACAAAATTTAAAAGTTAATATTTTAGTTTGAATAATAATAGTATATTCATAAATAATATATTGAGAGACATATATAAGTATATTATGGTGGAAAAACTTCTCATGATAATAATAATAATCTATACGTATACATATACATATATAATATACGTATATACTATACAATATACATATATATATTGAGGGGCAAAGCCATCCATAATATATATATGTATGAGGAGACTTAGCCTTCCATGGAATAATAATAATTTATATATATACATATACGTATTGTTTAATAAATATACATATATATATTGAGGGCAAGGCCATCCATAATATATATATGTATGAGGAGGAAGAACATGATTAATATATGCTTGAAATATTTACCTCTTGGAACTTCCAACAAGTGAGAGGAAGGTTGAGAGAAGAGAAGGCTTGGAGGGCTATTGGGGTGTTAATAGAACTTTTTGGGAAGTATTTGGAGGAGAGTTTTGTGGCTTATTTGAATGGAAAGAGTGCTTGAGAAGGGAAGTGAGGCATGCTATTTATAGGTAAGGTGGTAGGTGTAATAGTGTGAAAAATAGTGTACGAATTTGACTTTGGCATTAAATTAAATTATTTAAAATATATATAATACTTTATTTTCCTCATATTATCTCTTATTAAAAACGTGGTTATCTCCTCCTACCATTAAAAAATGTTTTAAGACTTTTAAACCTAGAAGGTTCCTTTGGCATCAAAAGTCCACATTGGTGTACTCCCTACTAATTCAATTATAACGTTTTTAATTTTGTAGTTTTTGACAAATGGACAATTGTATTGCATTAGTAACTCAAATATCTACAAATGGGTACCAATTTTATAATTTTCACATGTGTATAACAAAAGTTATTGAATTTTAAAGTCATACTAAAATGTTTACCCGTTCACACTGAACCTATGTGTAGTATTTTAACTTCTGGAATTGATTGGCTTCATATTAAATTCTAAAATTTTTACACATTTTAGCTAAGTGATAAAGGAACAAATGGGCTTTGGTTTCATGTCAATTGGATCTGTATAACTCAAGTTATGAATTTTTGAATGGGACCTCCAGAATCTGCCTTATTCAAATTTTTGGGTCTTACCTATGTTTCATACTTTTGGTAAAGTTAAGGCTTGTAATACTTACTTACCCATAGTAATTTGGTTTGAGAAACTAAATGACATAATATATAGCATCTAAACTTTTTATGACGTATAAGAAATTATTTTATTTTTATAACGTATTTAATATTAACGCGGATAAAATAATATAATTGCGTAATCAATAAATAATAAAGTAAGATAACATTATATTCCATGACTTCTTACTTTATAAACTTATAAAGTATAATATTATAAAACATTATTACATACACATACCTATTTATAACAATTCAAACGGATACTATTCATAACAGTTAGTTACTTATTCCAACGGTTAGTTACTATTCTAACTGCTAGTTACTATTCTAACGGCTACTTACTAGTCACATGCTACTTAAATGACTATATTGGGTACTTATTTTTATTTTGATAATATCTAAAATATTCTTTCTAACTATTTTTTAGTAATGACATTATTATTATTACTATTTAAGGAAGAGCTTAAATTTTTGCGGGTCTTACACCAGTTCGGCTCTGATATCACTTGTCACGGGGTCAGGTTTTCTGGGCCTCTCAACCCATTGCGGCACTTAGCTTCTCTATCCACGGTCCGCTAAGTTTAGCCTTTGAGGGTTGAAGCGCACGTAGACTGGTTTCGCCCTACCACTGGGCTCATCAGGAGAACGGCTCCAGTTCCCGACCAGTTTGTGTAAGAATGGCCAAATCCTTTCTTCAACGTCAAGTCCTCGACTAGCAGCGTGCTCCCCGCATTCAATCGGGTCGGCACGTCTGAACTCCAAAGGGGTTCCATCCGTTTTCCTCCACGAACTGCCTGGAACCTTCCGCTGCGCACCATCTACGCTTTCAACCAACCCCTCTCCTTTACGTAGCACGAATACATTCCTGAATCGTGCCACTAAGAAACGTCCCGCCAGCACCACGCTGCTCGGGTCGTGACACCGGTCCCCAGCTCTGATACCATCTGTAACAGCCGAAGTCTCCCGTAGCACAATATTGTCCAGTTCAGGGCCTAAGCCCAATCCCCGATTTTTGTTTTTGGGAGTGCCACACAGGCACTCCAAAAGGCCTCGTACCAAGAGAGGTCTCCACGCCCTCTTAAGAGGCATGCTTCGTTCTCCCTCTCAGCTGATATAGGACTTGCAAAGTCCTTAGACTCTACATTAATCAGAAATGATCTTAGTGTAAATTTATTATAATATTAAATTATTATTTATAAATTAATTATCTAAGATGGGTGCGTCAATCAATTTGGGGAGTGTGAACATTCTTCCCCTAAAAAGAAACAAATGCATGCACACAATTTTGGTTTAGTTTAGAGTTTAACCGAGTCAAGACTACTATGTGCCTTATATAAGCAAATGTTATCTATTTTTCGAAACGGAATTTTAATTTTTTTGTATGAGTGATGAAATTATTTTAACTTGTTTCACTTGTTTTATTCTATTTTTGATCGTTTGGGTTATCGAGTTAAATTGGATTAACAATTTTTCTGTTCGACCCTAATATCGCTAATTTCTCACCATCAATACAAATTAGAATACAAAATATAATACTTAATCCACCAAACCAAATCCAATTAATTGTTATCATCAAAAATATTTTTGGACTAAATCTATGAAGCCCACAATTAGAGATTTTCACCTCCAATTCATAAAATCTTTATCTTTCCTACTATAAGAAAAATCATCATCCAGGAGTGTTTGTTGGTTTATTTGGGTGGATTGCACCATTTATTTAGTCGGTTTATTCAATTTTCAGTTGAGTTGATGGGTTACTCAACCCGCCTAAATAAAAATTAAATTATCCGTTTTATTTGATTTTCCATCAATCAAGTTATCAGATTAAATCAGATTGTCAGTTTTTTTCCTCAGTCTTACTTGTGAGTGTATATGCCTACATGGACCACATGGACAAGTGGTTGAATAGACATGGGGTGCACAACTAATCTCACTACACGAGATATTCCTGTGACATATTTGGTATGCACGACCAAAATTAAAAAATAAAATAAATATGAGAATAATGTAATTGATATGAAAAATTGAAATAGAATGGTATATTATCTTTACTATTTTTGATAAGTATAGTAAATTATTAATTAAATTAATAAAATATCATCATAATTATTATATTTTATTAAACAAAATCTTCATCTTTTTTTTCTTTTACATGATCTTCTTCATTTGTTCTTTGTCGGTGAAAATCTGGAAGCCAGCCACCGTGCTAGCCATAGGAAGCCAAGGCTAGAGAACTGCTCAGCACCGTCACAGAGCTTTTTGGCAACGATAGGGAAGCTAAAGACGCATGAGTGCTCTCTCCAATCCAACCACAACACTACCACAAAACCCTAATTCTTCTCTACCTCATCTACAACCGTTTCTCCCTTGAATCCACCTCCTTTGAGTCCGTGCACGGAGACTATGCCATGATCCCCCAACTTCCCTCATAGAATCGCCTTATTTACCAGTTAAATGCCTCCGACATGGTCTCTATGGGTATTGGTTATCTTCTTTGAAATTATATTATGTGGATTTGGTATATTAATGAGTTTGAAGCCAAAGATGTATGAGAAAGCATAGGGTGATGTTGAGCAAGAAAAAAAAGAGTAAAAGGATAAAAAAGTTCCCTTATACAAAGGAACATTTGTAAACCTAGGTATGGTGGAAATCAAATTACCTCTGCTTTGGACTATAATATTCCTAAGGAAATTGTTGATTCCCTTCATATTTCCATACCAAGCATTGCTTAACAGATAACGAGTCAATAGTCCTCTGAATGCTAAAGTGTAATAACCCGTGTTTGGGGACTCAAGAAATTAACCTAAGAATGAGGTAGAGGTTATATATTGTGTTATGCAAGGACTTTTGACTGTTGTGTTAACGGAAGTCCAATGGTGCAGTAACTCGGTGGGGGTCTCGCTGGATTGTCGTTTGAAGCCTTCGCCAATGTGAGATATTGTGGTCGACGTGGTTGACTTAGCCTTGTGGTGGTCAATGTCAACCAGAGGGAGTTTCTAGAGAGTTTTTTTCATAAGTTAGTAGATATGAAAATGATATTCGACATGTGGTCGATATATGGTCGATGTAGCGTGGAAGTGGTCGAGGTCGACCTGTGTAGATTCCAAAGAGCTTTCTCAAATGGTGGTTGATGTCATGCCCCTAAATTCCGAAACCCACAGAATTAGGAACGCGACTTCCCCACGCCCATTCCAAGGGTCGAGGGTTTGGTGACCGATTCCATCCTGTACAATACTACAACGGGGGTAGCATTGTACTTACAAATAATCAAATGCAACACACAAGCTATTAATAAATATATCTGCAAGTAATTACTGAAATCCAACCAATCAAGTTTGTACAACTACCACAGACCCAAGTCTGGAAAAGGAAATAATCAAACAATCAAAAGTAAAAGGATAAGTCCATAAAATGAACCCCACTCTGAAAATGCTCCAACCAGCTCTGCTATGGCTCTACCAGCTACTCCCTATGACCTGTAGGAAAATAGAAATAAAGTAGGGTGAGCACGAGTGCCCAGTAGGTGATCCCCATCTCTAGTACCCTGTTACTTAAATTCTTAGATCTAAATGCACAGTGTATGCTTGTGTCAGTGTAGTGTTCTACTCTACCACCGAAGGCCTAAGTTAAATACTCGGAATAAAACAACTCACATTACATTTATTTACAACGAGCAACGTACATATCATAATTATGTCACCAAACTATTGACGTTATAACCCGACCATTCATAACCTCTCAACCAACCTCAAGGGATCATATATTTTCTTTTCAAATAGCCATATGTGGGACCCATGGTGTCCCCATTGACAACCTGCCACATATGGGACCTGGGTCAACCAGCCACATAGGAGACCTGTGGCCTTTTGCCAGCCCTAGGTGGGACCTGCGGTTACCCAATAACCACCATAACCCAACCACCAATTCACATACACCAAAACAACAAACAAGACATGTAAAATTCAATGTCCAATATATAAAGCATTTCAAGTATCTAAATCACCGAACAGTATTAAATGTCACAGTTCCACATTTAGATCATCAACCAACAGTTTCAAACCAAACAATATTTATGAGATCAACCCTACGAAACCTTTATTATTAAACTAACTACATCAAATCCCTAACGAAACTCACACGTTTTCAACCTTATGTGACTATTCGAACATAAACATATATATATATATATATACTATTATAAACATATATATATATATATATATCTATTTATAATCATATATATATATATATTATTTACCAAATTATATTTATATATATCTAATTATAATCATATATATATATATAAGAGGAACGCACGCGCTCCCTCTGGCTTCACGAACGCGCACGCAGGCGCTCCCTGGCAACGGCGGCGGCACAGATGCCGCCGCCCCTCTTCACCACCCCAGCGCGGCGGGACGCGCGGACACCCGGCGCTCGGATTATGCAGACGCTCGGACACACGGGCGCACGGGTCGCTCCAACGCGTGCGCGATGTCGTCCCGCCTTTCCACTGTCTCTTCTGCGCGGATCGCTCCAACCTGGCCATGGCACCCCTGAAACCATCGCCCGTGAAACCGACGCCCCTATTTCCCTCTTCACGATGGCGTGACTGCAACGCCTTGAAGCCGATGCTTGCTTTCCCCCCCTTCATGATGGCGTGCTGTGATGCCGACGCAAACGACACATCCCACATCATACTTTTAATTATAGTATAAACGTTAAATCACGCGCGCACATATATCCATACATTAAGAGATACAAAACGAACCCTTACATTCGTGCAATATGGTAGACAAGGAACCAGAATCACCTACTTGGATTTGGTTTGGAAAGGTTGATTGAACAGTTTGCTTCAAACCCTTCTGCTTCTCTCTCACCAGGCTTCGCACGCACAACGAACGTAGGGTTTTACCCTAGGTTCCCTCTATTTATACTTATATGTGTTAATTAATTTATAATAATAATAATAATAATTTGATTAATAACAATAATTATAATAATTAATAATAATAATTCACCATAATAAATAATAATAATAAATTCTCAACTATAATACTCAATATTATAGGAATAACTCAAAATATTAAAGTAATTATAATAATTAATAATAATGCATACTAATAAATTTTAGATATTAAAATAATATTAATAATAACTCAAACGCTCGCTCTAAGGCCACACTGTTGAAGAAATATTCCAAATTCTTATTCGGGCCTAACTCTAACCACACAGGTACGGGTCTCTACATCCTCCCCACCTTAGGACTTTTCGTCCCCGAAAAGACAAGTTATTCCCAACGAGGTAGCACGTCCCCGGCTAACATAAGTATGCACAACTTAGCTATAATTAACATGATAGACAAAACAACACCCATGAACAAGGTAACCAACAATATAACAATTCACACGCAACCAAAAATATTAACAATAAAAAAATACCTTAGTCTGATAAAGATCTTGACAGTTGACTTGGCCAATGTAGTCGATGTGTGGTTGATATGTGGTTGCCATGGTCGATTCAGCTGCATATCGACTATATTTGAATTAAGGTTGGTCAACGTGGATGGTTGGTCAACGCGAGAAATGGTGATTGATGTAGGTTTATTTTGGTTGTCGTCAACTATGCACCAGCTTATTTTCGATATATGTCATTCTATTATGTGAATTTAGTGTTCTTGTTATTTTGCCTTGAGGCCGATTTACCAAACAGAGAGAGAGAGAGAGAGAGAGAGAGAGAGAGAGAGAGAGAGAGAGAGAATGAGAGCTTATTGTGTTTGATCGTGGCTGCAACATTCTTGAGGGTGGGAGATTTCCAACAAAGAGGAGTAAGGAGCAAGGAGGATCTTTCGATTTAAAACCCTAAATCCAAACTAAATTCAAGGTAGGGATTCTGTACCCCTTTCTTTTGAACGTATTATTTCATGGTTGAACCTGTTCTAGGCTTAAGGCTTGAGTTTGGATATATAAATATATATATATATATATATATATAAATTTATCTGTGATCTCATATATGAATGTTGGCTTGAAATGATGAATTCTGCGTGTATGGTTGAGTTTTAGTACGAGTGGTGAAAATCCATTCATAAGGGCCATAGGGTCGCTTTGGAGTTTGTTTCATTTTGTGGTTGTATTAAAGACTTTAGGATGTATGTGAGGGCTTGTAGCTACAAGGATTCTAAGGGGGGGTTTATTAACATGTCGCCTTAATGATTAATATTGTGTGCTATGAATAGGTGATGAAATGATGTTATATTGAGGTGATCATGTTATGTTGAATTATTACTAGGTGCTTACTTCATGTGTTGAGAATGCTACCCTTGTGGTTATGATCAATATCATATTAAAATATTGTGTTTGTTGTTTGTATTATTGAGGTGCATGTGTAGTTGAGGTTGAAGAGCCTATGTGGCTATGGTTAAGGTGTCTGTATGGTTGAGGTTGATGAGGTCATGTGGCTTGCTTATATTTTGTTTGAGTTATAAGTACCTTGGAATTGAAATCCTGATTATGAACTGTTTATATATTATTGACACAACACTGCACTTATTGACACTATCATTAGATGCTAGGAGCATTGGATGAGTTAGGAAGACATGATTCCTATTGAGCTGTGGTTGCTCACTCCTTATGTTGTGTGATTATTTCTTTTTAGGTACTTATAGGAGTTAGGTAGAACACCAATGTGGAGATTTTGAGTTATTGTTTTGTTATTTGCTCTCATTCTATATTGAGTTATTTTAATGAACTGATGTAACCCATGTGGGGAATGATATAAAAGAGATTTGAATTAATAATAAAAACATTATTTGACTTGTGGATACTTGCTATGTTTGTTTGTGGTGTTTTGTGTGACATGTTATTTAGCCCAATTCCTTGCCCCACTAGGTGGGTAAAGGGAGTCACTAATCGGTTTTCTCGGGTTGGAAATCTGGGGCGTGACAATATGGCATCAAAGCATGGCCTAGTTGGCCTAGGGTAGTGGGCGGATTGGTTACCTTTGAGTCCTTTGGAGGAGCCTGGAGGGACATGCTTGATCAGTATGGTCCTCTTTGAGCTTCTAAGGTGTACTTGGCGTAGTCCAGTCCTAGAGTAAGATACTCATGCATTGGAATTAATGCACTAGTAGCATTTGTTATGACATTATTGTTTATGTGTAATTGTGTGGATGATTGAGTATGTATTGTTATGACATTTTGTGGTAGCATGTGATGATGAACTGTGTGCTTGTAGACTTAGTGTTTGTGTAATGTAGCTAGAGGAACTATGCGGTAATTCATGTATTGAATTGAGGGGTGGGGTGTCACACCTCCAAATTCGGAAACCCAAATTTAGGCATGTGATTGCCCCATGCCCATACCTGAAGGGTCAAGGGGTTGGTGACTATCACCTAATAAAGACTACGAAGCAGGTGATATCTCAAATCACCTAATAGAGTCACACAATAGGGGTATAGTTGATAATCCCAATGTCGACAAACAATCACAAGATATGTAAAACAAAACAAATCATTAGATATACGTATCACTATTAAATATTTGTTTACAAGGTCCACAAACCCATGTAAATGATCAACAACATAAGTATGAGCTTAAGTTTTTAATCCATATCTAATATAATACATATTCATTACAACACCTAACACACCAAAAGAAATTACAATAAATGTAAGGGTCAATTGATCTTCCTGAATTCCTTTAACTTCCCTTAGCACCTGCAAAAGAATCAACAACATAAGTATGAGATTAAGTTTTTAATCCACATCCCCCTCCAAGGCTAACCATATCCAATATTACATGCAAAGTGTATATGTTCGGGTATAGTGACTTACTTATGCTCAACAAATAGTTAACATATATATAATCACAAATCATATCATTATTACAACATACCTTATGTTACATCACAATATCATAAATCATACCATATTACAACTCTTATCATCACATTATATTAACACATAACACCACACAGGTCACGTCAAAATAATTCATATTTGCACTTTATTGTGGTCACTATGCTTTATCACACCAATGTTCTTGATCGGATCCATTGTACCCTTTTGCCCTTAACCAATCCTTTGTTATTTATCAGACCACTGTCCTTTACCGGACTTCATTATAAATATAGTATACTATATAAAAAGAACACTGATAACGTGCATTTATGTTGTTATTTTATAGCCTATTTAGGGTGTTTAAAAGCATGTTTAGAGCCTATTTAGTACCATATTTCATATATATTTGCTCTAACCCCTAGAAAGACACTACTTGTGCTATATATGTGTTTTTGAGCTGTTTTGGGCAAGTTTTTGGATGATTTCTTCTCTAGTCATCAGCTAGACTACTCTATCTCCTAAAGAGCGAGCTTGTGGCAACTTATGAGCTCAAAAGGAGGCATTTTGAAGGCTACAAGCGACAAGGCTGCAAGAGGCCTCTTCACACACTCAGTGCTGAGCAAGCATGTTTTGATTTATTTCACCATGAAGATGACCTTACCAATATCACGTGTAGAAGGAAAAGTTGCTCCAAATGATACCCTCTACCTCTCATAAAAGTTTCAGACCATTTGGAGGTACCCGTGACAATGACCTTTGTCACGGGCAAGGATGTTTTTGCATGGAAGACTTCTATCTGATGTTCTAAAGTCTTGGGTGAGGTTTCAGAGCAAATGGAGGTGCCCGTAACAATGACCTTTGTCACAGGCAAGAATATTTTTGCACGGTCAATTTTGTTTTGTTCTGCTGATGATTTTTCTCTTCTGAAGCTTGATCAAATTCTGCTTGGTTTAAGGTGTTTTCAAGGTTTGAATGAAGAATAAAGGTCATTTACTAAAACTATGTCGTTTTGGTAGCGACAACAGCTGGTACTAGGGCACACTTTATACAATACTTGCAGCCCTATAAAAGGAGGAATCTTGGAGGCAACAACGCATCAATTCTTGGAGGCTGAGATGCAGACAGAAGATAGAGAGAGACGTTCTTGGAGATAGAAGGAACTTTAAGTTTGATGGCTAGGGGTTGCAGGCAGAGAAGGGGAAGTGTTGGGGCTGTTAATCATCTCTATTTCTCTCTCTCTCTCTCTCTCTCTCTCTCTCTCTCTCTCTCTCTCTACTGGTACTGTAATCATGTGTTATTCAGGGTTTATTGTGATTGTGAGAATAATTATGGGATAAAACCTTATTTCTAGGGGAGCAATGTAACCCTTAAGGTCTTGTAATGTTCTGGATTATGGAATTTTGCTTGCTGTTATATGGAATTCTGGGTTTTTAATTAGTTCATTAATGTTTTAATGCAAAGTCTGATGTATGCATAGTTAGACTATCTCAACCCTTGTCTAGGGTAGAATTTGATGAACTAGATTTGACATTACATAATGGACCAAATCTGTATCTGTTGAATTGGTTGTTTTCCTTTGAACACTTTTATTCTTATGGATCAAATGGTTTAAAAGACTTAAACTTCCCTTTTCATGGACCAAGCGTTAGGGCAGTGGGTGATGACCATTATAAACTTGGAATTAATTAAATGTTTTTAAGCAAGTACCATAACCAGAATATTATTAGGCATTGGGTGGTGAAATTGTGACCCTAGATCCTTTGATTCATTGCTATCTTCGAACTGCATTACAATCTCAATAATTGCTGCATTTTGCATGTTTAAGACTTATACTTTAATTTAAAACTCAAAAATCAATTGTCCAAACATAAATTCAACTTGCTAGCTTAGTGCTTGCTGCTTAACAGCATTAGCTACCTCCCTATGGGTTCGACAACCGGAGTCTTAATACTCAATTTCATTACTTGACCAGTGCACTTGCTGCAAAACCTATAGACACAATTTTATTCAGGTTAAACACACATCAACAATATCAACATTACAAGTCCATAGTCGTCGCGCCATAAACATCATCATATTAGCATACAAGTCCAATATATCAAACTAGGAAATCTACATCATCACAATCAATACAAAAGATCTAAAAAGAGTCATACTGAGCAAAACACTTTTGCACGTGGCGGCACTATAGCGCTCCTCGCCACGTGCACATGTCGTGCACTGCCACGTGCACACCCCTACATGTGGCACTCCTCACCACATGCACATGGCGATGCACATGGTGCTCATTACAACGTGCACACCCTAGCCACGCTACCATAACGCGCCCTACCTCCTGCTATTCTCAAGTTTAACCAAACTATCTCTAACCCTCAATTCCTAGTCCTTAACATCACCTTTAAAAGTCAAACACCATTGTATAGATCTCCTATTTTAGTTACATGCATAATTTGTTCATTCTATGTTTAACCCTTAGTTGAACCATCACCCCTCCTCTCTCTTTCCCGCCCCGTGCACATGGCGATGCACATGGTGCTCATTACAATGTGCACACCCTAGCCGCGCTACCATAACGCACCCTACCTCCTGCTATTCTCAAGTTTAACCAAACTATCTCTAACCCTCAATTCCTAGTCCTTAACATCACCTTTAAAAGTCGAACACCATTGTTTAGATCTCCTATTTTAGTTACATGCATAATTTGTTCATTCTATGTTTAACCCTTAGTTGAACCATCACCCCTCCTCTCTCTTTCCTCGCCAATCACCGCCCCTCCCCTGTCTTGTTGAAGCCATAGGAGGTGGAGATCATTGAGGCCTTTGTTGTCTTAGAGGTCGTTTCGGAATTAGATGGAGTCTTGGCGGAGGCCTAGGACTCAGCTGTACAACAGCTAAACATATACAAATTTAGCTAAGTAATTTTAACTTAATGTAAGAATATTTTGATAATTAGATTAATTTATTACGTTCTAATACATTATATACCAATCACACTAAAATTTAATAAATCATTCCACTCTATTCCAATGTTAATTTCATTCCCAATTTGATTCATGCATACCCAAAGGATTCATAGTATTAACATGTGCCGCTAGGTCTATTATACATATAAACTTTGAATAGGAAAATTTAAATTTCTATTTTATTTTTTATATTAATAATATTATAGTTACATTATTCTTCTTATATTTAATTATTTCAAAATACTATATTAAAGTTTAAAATGGGATCCCTATACGGTTGCGGACCACAGGACATCCATGCATATGCCAAAACTGTAGCAGCGTGGCAGCCACTTACCTAATAAAGAAAACCCAGATTGAATAATCTACCACCCCCACTATGCCATTTGAAAACAGTAGGGCGGAATCACGATCAGGATATCCATCTCATAACTCCACCATTAACATAGTGAGTGCAGATGAAATAAGTCGGTCGGTGCCGTTTTGTAGATGCGCGTTCACACCCAGAGCCACAAAACCTTCTCCACAAAACCGTTTTGTAGAGGCATCGACCCACTCACCTTCTGCGCAGAGCCTTTCTCAGCCACAAAACCATTTCCCAGATTTCTATTTGACAAATGGCGCTCGCACGAAACTGGTACCGGCAGGCGTGTTTATTCCACTACCCATTGTCGAACCCTCTCCACTCTTCTTCAACCTATAAATACAGTAGTAGCTTTTTGCTACTTCACACATCTCTCCCCCTCACACCCAAAACATCCAATATATTCACTCTCTTCTGCGCTGTGTCGTTCAAGACCATCGAATATAGAAAGAAAACAAACCAGCAATAATGGGTTCATTGATATCCTCCGGTGCTCTTCTTGCTATGATTGTTGCCACTTCATTCCTTGCTTACTCTGACGCACGGCCCATGAGAAAGGACTTAGGGCTGGACCTCGGTGGCGTGGGAGTTGGGATCGGAGCTGGAGTTGGCTTGGGTTTGGGCGGCTCTGGCTCCGGATCGGGAGCTGGGGCTGGCTCCGGGTCAGGGTCGGGCTCTAGCTCCAGCTCATCGTCGAGCTCGTCGTCTACGAGCTCCGGTTCTGGCGGCGGTGCCGGTTCCGAGGCGGGTTCATACGCTGGGTCGCACGCCAGTTCTGCAGCTGGCGGTGGCAAACAGGGGGGTGGATCTGGGTACGGCGAAGGTGGTGGCCACGGCTCAGGCTACGGCCGTGGCGGTGGCGGTTGACGCTACATGCTGTCAAAGCGAATCAAATATTATATGAGTGTCACTGTTTTAATAAATAAATAAATAAAAAGGGCTGATGTTTTATTTTTAAATGTTAATTTTAAAAATATCTGAAACGATTGTAGCACATAAGCATTCCACTTTCAATCTAATTACGTTATTTCACTATAAATAAGCATCTCTTTAATGTGTTCGTGCCTTATTTGTGTGGTATATATGAATCGGTTCGATTTTACAGTTTTCTTTTTCTGTTTTTTTTTTTGCACCGTCGTGTTTTTATTTTATTTCTATAAATCGTAGATCAACTATAGAGTATCGGCCATGCTATAACCATGTCGATTTTGCTTGAGCTTCCCTAACAGTAACACGAGATAGAGCCAAGACAGTGTCGTACTGTACAGGGTCCGGCTTTTACCCCCCACGTACTCTTATTTATGTATGTTTACATTAGACTTGACCATCAATTAATACATAATTGATGATTTGTTAGATGATACAGTCCAGCGCAAATGTGTTATCACTTAACTTTATCAACAACACTTGCATCGGTATTCAATCTCTCTTGTTTTGGATTTAATGCTTCGAGTTTTGGTAGAAATATTAATCATATTCCTTCCGATTTTCTTTTTCTATTCGGTGGTTTAGATATATCACAATTGAAGTTAACCTTCTTTAGTCCTTTTAAGTTCTTTATCAACAACACTTGCATCGGCATTCAATCTCTCTTGTTTTTGTTTTAATGCTTGGACTTTGGTTGAAAGATTAATCATATTCCTTACGATTTTCTTGTTCTATTCAATGGTTTGGATATATAACAATTGAAGTTAACCTTCCTTAGTCCTTTTAAGTTCTTAGTTTTAAAATTGAACACATTTGGTGGCTAGGCTTCTTATGAATATTGTTTTATTTGACACATTTAGGATTAACTAAATCAGATTCTAATTAAATTTAAATTGTGCCAAAAATGACTCAACCTTAGGGATGGCAATGGGGTGGGGTGGGGCGGGTTTTTGGTCACCCCGTTTCCATTCCCGCAGGTATTAAAAGTTTGGCTCCATCCCCGCCCCACTTGACGGCCCAAGCCCATCCACATACAAGCCTACCCACGCGACACTATACGGCCGAAGCCCAGCCCACACGAACACCGCGCTAAAAATCCTAGCAAAATACTGCTAGGACTGAGAATCAAACCCAAGACCTCATCTTTTCCAGCAACTCACTCAACCATCAACCTAAGCTGTCTTTATTGTACATACTAATACGTTTAATATATATACTCATAAAATAACAGAGAAATAATTGTAATAATAATAATACTATTATTATTATTATTATTATCACTAATGATAATAATAATAATATTATTATTAGTAATGATAATAATAAAAAAAGAGTATATGATTTATTTTAAAAATAATAATAATTACAAACTATATGTATTTATATTAGAATAAAAACTAATATACTATTAATATTTTGATATAAAATACAAATTAATTAGATTCAAAATTAGTTTTGAAGTTATAATATATTAGTTCATACTAATATACTATGTAATTATAAATTATATCACTTTCTTATATTTTATATATTTGTATTTTATATTAAAACATTACTATTACTTTTAATAAATATTAATTTTTATATAAATATAAGTATATATACTTTGTGAGTGGTATTATTTTAAAATAAAACATTTACTCGTTACTTTTATTAGTAGTAGTACTATTTTTGCTACTAATATTATTTCTATGTTAGATTTTAAATATATACACTAATTATGTAAATATAGTAAATAATATTCATTCATGATACATATAATATTATCGACAAACTTTTTAACATCAATTATTAAACTCTAAATACTCAATAATTATCATATTAGTTATGTTATATATATATATAGTTATATATATGCATGTATAAATTCTAATCAATAAGTAATAGTTTAAGTAGCAAGTAGTAATAATCTAAGTAATATAAGTATCATCGATAATAAGTGATAATATGAGTAGTGATAACCTAACTAATAAAATTATATATAATGGTTATCATATTACTTATGTTACATATATATAAAAAGTCACACTTAATCATATCACATATAATATGAGTAGTGATAACCTAACTAATAAAATTATATATAATGGTTATCATATTACTTATGTTATATATATATATAAACTCACACTTAATCATACCACTTAATATAATTATTAATCATATTACATATAATAAACAATACAATAGTCCGAGAAGTCGTATTTTTTCAACTTATTTCCCTCAATATAATTAAAATGATCAATAATATATTATTTATTAATTTTAACCCAAATATAAAATATATACTATCAAAAATCAAAACTTACTCTCACCGTGTATTTTATATTATATCAAAATGGTTAGTATTGTATAATTAACCAATAACATTGATTATAATTAGAATAGTGTGTGCGTGTGTGTATATATATACATATATATATATATATATATACATAAACTCACACTTAATAATTATATTAGTGATCATTTTAATTACGTTAAGGGAAATAAGTTAGAGAAACATGGCTTCTTAAACTATTGTATTGTTTATAACATAAGTAATATGACAATGACAACCATTATATATAATTATATTAGTTAGATTATTACTACCCATATTATCATTTATTATTGATGATAATTATATTACTTAAATTATCACTATTCCTTACTTAAATTATTACACATTAATTAGAATTTATACATGCATATATAGTGATAATTTGATATGAGTTTATATATATATATATATATATATATATATATATATATATATATATATATATACTATTCTAATTATAATTAATGTTATTGGTTAATTATACAATACTAACTAACATATAAATAATTAGTGTATATATTTAAAATCTAACATATAAATAATATTAGTAGCAAAAATAGTACCACTACTACTAATAATAATGAGTAATTATTTAATTTTAAAAATAATATTACTCACAAAGTATATATACTTATATTTTAAAAAAAGTAAATATTTTAATATAAAATACAAGCATATAAAATATAAGAAAGTGATATAATTTATAATTATATAGTATATTAGTATGAACTAATATATAACTTCAAAATTAATTTTGAATATAATTAATTTGTATTTTATATCAAAATATTAATATTACATTTAGTTTTTATTATAATATAAATATATAAACTTTGTAATTATTATTATTATTAAAATAAATCATACACTCTTATTATTATTATTATTATTATTATTATTATTATTATTATTATTATTATTATTATTATTATTATTATTATCATCATCATCATAGCTAATAATAATAATAGTATTATCATTAATGATAGTAATAATAATAATAGTATTTTTATTATTATAATTATTTATATGTTATATTATAAGTATATATACTAAATATATAAGTATATGTAACAAAAATAGTTTAACCTAATGGTTGAGTGACATGGTACTTGCAAAGGAGGTCCTGGTTCAACTCTCCATCTTGGCAATATTTTGCCAGGATTTTTCGCGCGGGTCAGCGGGGTGGGGCGTGCATGCGGGCTGGGCGGAGCTAATTGGGTAAATGGGGCAGGGGCGCGGGGCGGGGATTTTTGGCGGGTAGGGGCGGGTATGCGGGGAGGGGCATGCTTGCCCCGTCCCCGCCCCGTTACCTGGCGGGACAAAAAATTATTACCCCATACCCGCCCTACCCATTAAATTCAAAAAATACCCGCCCCATCGGGTATGGGTCGGGTCGGAGCGGGTACAGGTAAAATTGCCAACCCTACTCAACCTAGATACCCACGGATTTATTTTTGCACTTTGTTATTTCTCTTTATTTCTTTTTTATGTTTGATATAAAAGAAAATAAAAAACTTAAAAACATATATATTAAAAAAATAAATGAAAATGTCATTTCAATGGAAGTGAAGAGTTTGCTAGCTAGGATTAGCTAGACTCAAAAGCGTTGAAAGATTTGTTTTTAAAAACATTAAATTTAAAAGCATCAATTTAAAGAAAGTATTTTAAACAAAGCATTTTAAGAAAGCGTTTAAATAAAGCAAGTAAATGTGTAACAAGGTAAATTCTTTAAATGAAAATTTTAAAGATTACATGAACTTAAAATTAAATTACCAGATTCTAGATTGGCTCAGTAGAAGTTAAAAAATGAAAAGAGGGAGATTGGATGAGTCCTTTTGAGGTACTCAACAACTTCGTTATAGTTGTAACACTCCACTCTAATCACAAATCTTTTCCTTTAATTGCTCTATTCTTTTATACTCTAACTTACTCTTAAATGTTGGAATGAAGATTACAGTCTGTATTGAATTGCTTCTCATTTTCCATTGTTATGTCTCCTCTATTTATAAAACCATTTTCTTCGCTTCTAACATTATTGGCTAGATCGTGCATTCCCATACCTTCTTTTTACTCGTTTAATCAAAGTCAATAGCTAGATTTTTGAAGATACAATCAACACCCTTCAAAAGTAGGTCAATAGGATATGGCCGGTGAACAATTGACCATCATGCACAAGGTGTCAAAACTGAGTCACCTAGCTAAAACTCTAAATGAAATGGCATCACTTTATAGCCTTGGAATTTACTTCAAGTTAGGCTTCTTTAAGATGTGTAGTTCAGTTACTTTGAGATGAAAGTCTAATTCAAGATATAGGCCTTGTCTCAAAGTGCTCTAAGATGTGTGTTAGGACTTTGGCTTTAGAATTACTAAGATGAAGGAGAATTCAAGATCTGATATGGATTGCTTCCATATATCTAAACCTCATTTCGAACTCCTTCAGTAGAGTCCCATTATTTTTGATTATGTAATTACTTTGAGATATTGAAGCGCCCATATTTTTGTTTGAAGTATTCCAATGTTGGATTAGGTCGGGATAGAGGTTTTTAACTCAAATTGAATTTCCAATATTTAGCAAAATCTTGCTTTAAACGTAGTTTGTCTGCTGTCTGTTTTAACTTGATAACACTCATAACACAAAAAGAACACTACAAATAACATAATAAATCATTTAAAGCATAAAATGGAGCATTACCTTGATTTCTAAGCTAATGGGGAATAGTTATGCCAAAGTACAATAAAAATAACAAAGAAAAAGGTCTAAATATTACAATTTCAATCTTACTGACATCCATCTTGTTGAGGAACTCTTTTTCCTCTTTGGCTGAGGAGACCTTTCCATTTTGCTATGGAGCTTCTTTTTGGGGATGGAGGGCTTGCTTGACTTAGCTTCACTATGTTCAGCAGCTACACTATGTTCAGCAACTACACTATGTTGTGGAGCTTGACTTCGGCATAGGTTGGAGGTATTGGTACTCCATGGTTTTGAGGTTTTTGAGATTGGATGAGATTGACATTTTAGGGTTTTATTCAATTGGATTGGAGTTCTTGATATTTCATGGCCTTGAAGGTTTTTACTTCTAGAGGTTGGCCTTTATTGTATAATTTTCCTTATGAATATATATGTAGTCTTTATCCATAGACGGGCCTAGCAATGAGACCTCATCACCTTCGCTTGACCCTACTCATAAGGAAGCGCCAAAGGAGCCTATTAGGATTTATAAATTCTAATGAAATGTGAAATGAAGCTGATGAAACATGATTTGGGGGGGGGGGGGGGGATAAAAAGGGATTTTTGATATAAGTGTCAAAAATATTTATATCATATAAGTGTCACTTTTTATAATTCGATAAACAGAATTACAAGTCTTTAAAGTATAATTGATGTTCTCAAGATCCAAACAAGATTGTATAGGTATATGCCTGTGTATATAGAGGGCGAGGGGGTGAATCTGTATACTTAAAACTAATTCTTTGATTTTAAGGAGTAGTTTACTTATCAGATGTATTCTTGCTGATGTGGTTATTGTTTGGGTGGTATTTTAGTATCTTGTGCAAGATCAAGTATATAGCAAGTATGTATGGAAAATAAAAGACAAAGACACATGATTTATGTAGTTCGATCAATGTGATCTACTCCACAGTGGTGAGGGTGTACCTACATCGAGTCCAATCCACTATATGTTTTTAATACAGTAGGCTCTTGTCCTTGTTATAACAAGATCAACTCTCTTTTCTTTTAAATGCAAATACAGAAACAGTATTATTTTAGTACTCACTCACTTTGATGAACTGCCTAGCGCAATCTGTTTTCGTGTATTCAACTGTTTGCACTGTTTGACTTTCAACCACTTTTTTGTCAAACTCACAATTTGTTTGTTGAATGTATGAGGAATGAGGCTAGATGAACTCACTATTATCTTGTTCTCAATCTTCATCTCTCTGTTTTGTAATACGAACTACTTTGCGTCTTTTTGTATCTCTCAAGATACCTTTCGTGTACTTTGAAAATATCCTTACGCTCTTTTAATGTATGGCATCTTCTTTTCTTTTATAGGATGGCCATTGCATGAGAACCTCCTGTTAGGGTTAGACATATTCCACCTTCTGATATCCATCGTTGAAACATATTACTCTAACCTCGAATAATGTCCATATGTTTATTCTAATACTTAGCGTGCTGATCAGATGCGTTGCCCGAATAACTTACTTAAATGGTGACCTTTACTGCATTTTGATCCTTTGATTAGCCATAGCCTCAAAGATTACTACTTTCATAGTATCACAATGATTCATTTGGTACACACGCTATGATCTTCTAGTCTCCACCTTCGAATCTTTGAGTTAGAACCTTTGGACCTTTGGGTTAGATTAAATCTAACTTAGAGCTAAGGACATTCTGATCTTTGAGTTAGGGCTCTGAATTTTCGAGTCCAGGTTGGAACCTACAATCACATTCTAACCTGGCTAATCATTTGTTCACATCAATGGGTCTCTGTTCACGGTAACAGGTCTCCCAATCTTCGACCCTTCGAGCTTCGATTCTGTGACACCATCACTCTACACCCAATAGATCTTTGAGTCTGCAAGTCTTCGAGTCTTCTAGATGCTGCTCTTCACCTAACTACACTGTATGTCTTCGAATCTTCGACCCTGTGGACCTTGAGTCTGGTGCTTTAAGCCTAAGGATCTTCGACTCTACACATCTTCGAGTCTACAGATCTTCGACCCTAAACAGGCAGACTCCCTCTATGAACAGGTAGACTCTATACACCTTCGAGTCTACACATCTTTGAAGTTATCCAACCAAGTACGGATCTTTAACCCTGTGGCTACCCGCTTCTGCATATTGTTGACAACAATGACCACCCATAAAGACTGTGGGAACAACAATCTCCCCCTTTAGAATTATTGGCAACATAAGTGAACTATGAATAGAAATAGAACACATTCTACACCCTAAACTCCTGCCACTGTACTCCCCCACTATACTCCCTACCACTGCACTCCCCCTAGACATAGTATTCTTCGCCCCCTTTACCAACCAATTACAAAGAAAGAGGGGGGAACCCTACTAACACCTTAGGTGTGAGGAGGAAACTCCACAGATAATCCACGTATGTGTCGATCAAACAACTCAATGGATAGAGGTTTGGTGAGGATATCAGCAGTCTATTCTTGAGTTGGAACATACACAGTTGCATATTTACCTCTTCCACTTGTTCTTTTATATAGTGGTATTGATAGTCAATATGATTGGTGTTGCACCCCATTTTGTCCGAGTTGGACATACTAATCCCATTTGATATATATGCCTTTTTGCCCATGCCATATACCTTGTTGAACAGGTCCTTAGAGATTTCTTGCGATTTGCACAAGATGGATGCATTAACACTAATCGGGAAGCTCAAAATTGATAACTTCTGTTGCCATCCCCTAAAATGCCCCAAGATCAACGCCAGGTGATAGAGGATGAAATTTGGAGACTAACGCACTTGACTGAGCTCAATTCTGATTTAAAATGAAGAAGTTATGGCCAAAACAACTTTCGTTGGAAAAAGTCAAACCTGCCAAAAGATGGTCAATGCCCCTCGTCAAACTGCCCGGAAAAGTAACTGTGCGAAATTCTCCAAAACATCTATTTAAGCAAATACGGGTCTTCCTAAACAATCCCCAAAAGGTCGTCCATTTTCGCATTTTGGGTGGGGGTAAAAAGGTAATTAAAAGTTTAAAAAAAAAACTTGACTCGTAGCCTCGAAGTGTCGGTAAGTTGAAGCCTCGAAGACTCGAAGCCTCGAAGCTGTGAAGCCTTGAAGACTCGAATCCTCGAAGCCTCGAAGACTCGAAGCCTCGAAGACTCGAAACCTCGAAGCCTCGAAGACTCGAAGCCTCAAAGCCTGTAAGCTTGCTGACACTCCGACCTGCCGACACTTCGACCAGTTGACTGATACTCCGACCTACCGACACTTCGACCCATTGACCATTAACCTTCGACCCTGCTGACACTTCGACCCGTTGACCGTTGAGCTTCGACCCATCGACCTTCGATGCACCGACCTTCGACCCGTTGACCGTTGACCTTCGACCCTACTGACACTTCGACCCTTTGACCCGTTGACCTTCACCGTTTGGTTTCTTTTGCTGGCTCTCTTGCTGGCATTCTCGCTGGCTACTCACGGGACATGTTTTAATGAGCTGGCCATCTGACAGAATCGTTTTTCAACGCCTGTCGGTCACATGTGTTAAATGAAAACTTAAAAAAGGACAATCACGAGCTGCACAGGTCGCCAGACCACCCGACCACGCACAGAATTTGGAAATAAAAATACTGCATTAATAATACAGTATTAAATGCTGCAATCAATGCAATCCAGCCAAATCCTTTAAAATGCAGTCCTCTGTTCAGGCGAAAAAGGGGGTTCGACCAAGGAAAAAAGGGGGGAGTTCGGCAGGAGAGAAAAAAAGGAAGGGGTTCGACCAAAGAAAAAAAAGGTTGAACAGAGAGAGAAAAAGAGGGATTGGCACACAAAAAAGAGAAAAACAGAGAAAGATTTTTACCCAGAAAAAGAGGAGTTCAGCAGACCGAAAAAACACTGAGAGTTCGGTAGAGAAAAAAAACAGAGTTCAACCCCCCCCCCCCCCCCCCCCCAAAAAAAAAAAGAAGAGAAGGATTGACACACAAAAAAAATCGCCCAGTCTTTCTGCTATTCTGCAATAAAAAAATCACCCATTCTTTCTACATCCTCGTTCTCTCTTATCTCGTTCCAGCTCTCTTTTTCCCAGAAAACGAAAAACAGAAAAAACAATTTCAGTTCTGCCTTGTCTTTGCGTTTCCCTCATAAAAACAAAAAAAAAACACAAAATCCAATTCTCTGTCATTCCCTTATTCCTTATACCCATTCCCCTCAATTCCAGCCACAAAAAATCTTAATCCAAAAAAATACACATTATCCTCCTTTCCCACATTTTACCAGAACCTAGAAATTTTCTTTTCTCATCTTGGTGATTTGGTAATTCGAGCAGGCAACTGTTGGTGCAGACAAGGATCCAAACAGAAGTCTGGGTGGAAGCCCCAAAGTCGGTTCTATATTTATTACTTTTTTTTACTTATGTATATCCATATTTGATGTAATATGTTTTCCTGTATTTTGTTTTGCTGTTGGGTATGTCGTATGTTTCTTGTATTATTTATTTTTATTTGTTTGTTTGTTTGTTTGTTTTTTCCCGAAGTTGTAGGTATATGTTGTATATGTTGTAATTGTAATATGTGAAGAATAGCGAAAAAAAAAGAGACAAAAAGGAGATATGAGGAAGAAAAAGAAAAAAAAGAGACAAAAAGGAGAGATATGAGGAAGAAAAAAAAGAGAAAAAAAGAGAGAGGGTGGTTTTGTGCTTTATGTTATTTTTGTATGTCATAATCACACAATTCACGTTCTATTTTGATATGCATGTATTTTGATATGACAACTAAAAAAAAACAAACAAAAAAGATGTTTTTCACAAAATGTTTTCCAAAACGTTTCCAATAAAAAGTTTTCAAATGTGTTCAAAAATGTTTCCTTGAAAAACAAACAAACAAAAAAGGACAAACAGAAAAAAAAAACAAAAACGTTGTACAATAAAATGTTTTCCAAAATGTCTTCCAAAACAAAAAAAAAAGAAAAAACAAAAAAACAAAAAAAACCAATATGTTTTCCCAAAGAAAAAAAAACAAAAAAACAAAAACAAAAACATTTTTTTTAACAAAACACAAAAACCAAAAATGTTTTCTAACCCAAAAACCAAAAAAGGGGGAAAGTAACAAAAAATATATTTTAGGACTTCAATTTCCAAAATAAAACCAAAAACCAAAACCAACCCCTAGGATCTCATTCTCCACTTCAAACAAAAATCCAAAACTTTTAGGATTCCCTTTAGAAATTTAGGGTAAATCCATTTTAACCATGACTTTAATAAATAACTTAGCTAAATAAAAATTATAGACTTTTTAGGAAACCTAACCCCGTCATGGTAGTGCAAATAAAATAGAAAACCTCCTCCTCCGAAAATAGATACCGAAAGGGCGCTGTAGGGGTGCTAATCCTTCCCTACACGTAACCAACTCCCGAACCCTTCTCTGATAATGCAGACCACACATTTAAACTACTCAAAGTAGAGGGTATCCAACTATAGCCCAAAAACAGTTGGTGGCGACTCTGAATTTTCTCACCATTGGTTTAGTTTGAGCTCACCCCAAACGAGCCCGGACGAAAACCAGTGATGACAGCTGGCGACTCCGCTGGGGACCTACACACTTTAGAGATTTAGGTCTAGAACTAGGATTAGGAGGTTATTTTATTGTATATATTTAACTATTGTGATAAGTTGTTTTATTTTGTAGATGTAATTGTGATTTACTTGTTTAACTGCCATTATAGTTGTCGTTTAAACTGCGATTTATTTATATGCTTTAACTACCATGATAGTTGTGATTTACTGCTTTCCCTACTTGTTGCATCCATGCATAACCCTATACTAAGGTTTAACACAATTTAGGTTAGCGAGGTTTAGTACGGTCCCCAGCGCGTTGATCATTATCCGCAATGGGGCCTCGGACTCCTCACTCAAGCTTGAGGTTCTTTTAAGGCATGTCCTTTTAAGACCCCCCATTCGGTAAATCCCATGGTGTACGGAGCCCTCTATTGAGGAAATTTGGGAACCAACGAATAAGATAGGTGTAGCAATAGAAGCCCATCAGGGGCATTGACCCACATGTTGTTTGCTCATTCCATGTCATGCTAACCTTTGTTTTGTAGGGTAGTCCATAAGTTATCCCTTGCACATCTTATTTGCTTTACTATTGCTCTATTCTTTATCCTGTCTATTTGCCCTGATTTGTTTTAAATGCCATCCTAACCTGTCATCATGCATAACACGACATTCATATAGGCATGACAACTTTCAGTCATCTCCTAAAAAGCCTTCAGGATAAAGAGGCTGTCGCAGTGGTGGCCCAAGCATCTGGGGACATCCAACTTCACCTTGGAGATTTTCCACCAGAAGAAGCCCACAAAGCAGGACATATTATCATAGAAGATCAGTTGGACTATACTAAGGAGGTGCAGACGATATGGAGCCAGTGGCCAGACGAAAGGAAAAGCATCTATATCCAGCAGTTTGGGGATTTGCTCCATCTGACTGAGCTACTGGCTGACAAGGATATGCTTGGGGCAGCAATATATTCCTGGGAGCCTCAACGGCGATGTTTTGACTTCAATGGTGTAGATCTTGTGCCCACCATAGAGGAATACAGAAGATTACTGGATATCCCAGTTGAAGAAAATAAAAGGAAGATTTATTTACCGGAGCCCAAAAGATCTTGTCAAAGGGCCTTTGCTGAGATAATGGGAAAGCCAATATGGGACTCACCGGCGGCCACAACCTATGGTGGGCGGGAATATCTTTCATGGGCAACAATCAAAGAAATGATACCGCCCTCGGCAAAGAAGTAGGGGCACACAAAGCTCGACACTAGCTATATATGGGCTAGTCATTTTCCCGAGGATACCGGCCCACATCGATGGAGCAATTGTAGATTTGGTCCAGCAGGTGCTCAAAGGATGTGACCCTACTCCTGCTATCTTGGCCGAAACCATTCGGTCTCTTACTTATCTGAGGAGTAAAGGCTCGGGACAGTTCATGGGGTGCCTGCCTCTCTTGTGTACCTGGTTGCAAGGTCATTTCCCCTGTAGGGTTCATCATTTTCCTGCTGTTTATCAGGTACTAGCCACAACACTACTAGATATTCTGCTCAGCAAGTGGAACCTACCTAAAGACTTTGAAAGCTGGAAAAGGAAGTTAGAGAACCTCACTAGGACATTACTCCTTGGATGCGGTGGTCTCCATGACTTATAGTCGCAGGGGACTATAATTGGGTCCCACTCTCAGGTCCTTGGGGAGGAACTGCATATGCACCACTGCAGGGTGGAAGACAAGTCTGGCATCATCAGATTATCCCTGTGCTATTTGGCATAGAAGATTGTGACTTCACTTATAGCAGAACCATACTCGCAGAAAAAGGAAAACAGATGTATCAAGCATGGTCCACCCCACACAAGATCCAACCCAACAGTTCAAAACCTGGTGTTTATCCCGCATACATATCTTGGAGGGCATAACACAAGCCACAACTAACTTTAGACATGAAGGCTATCCTCCAGGAGAATCAGACTTTAAGGCAGCAGATCCAGAGGCTAGAAGTATCGCTAGAAGGAGCTCTTCAGAGGTTGTAGCTGAGGGAAAAACAAGTAGAGACCATATTAAAGCAGAGGGAGGAAGCAGGTGAGTGACCACCCCAGAGGAAGAGGCGCCGTGCTACTTATGAGATGACCAGAAGAATGCCTTAAGATCATGTAGCGATAGCTTTCATTTATCGGAGCATCCCTTCGCTAGTACTTTCAGCTAAATGGAAACCGCATCAAGACATGGAAAGAATTAGCTACTTCCTTCTTGGCACAATACAAACATGTTACCGAGCTGGCATTGGATCGACTAACCCTGCAGTCCTTGGAAAAGGGATCCGACAAAAGCTTCAAGGATTATGCACGGAGATGGAGAGAGACTGCTGTGGAGGTCCGACCTCCTCTTATAGAAAGAGAACTCACTACTCTTTTTATTAACACACTAGAAGGCGTATGTTACGAGAAGTTGATAGGTAACGTCTCCAGTAGCTTTGCAGACTTGGTCGTATCTGGCGAACGTGTAGAAAGGAGAATTAAAGATGGAAAGCTAAAGGGTGATGCGGCTGAGGCATCAAAGAGGTTTCAACCACCAGCAAATAAGAAGGAAAATGAGACCAACCTGGTATACCCATCGCACCCGCCGATACAACCAACATTCTACCAAGCACCAGGGTGCTATAGAGGGTCACCAGGTCACCATGCGCACCACCTCCCCAATTCATGGCATACTTGCCACAAGGAGGGGTTCCATTTCCATATTCAATGGTATCTAACTCATTTCAACCAAGAGCGCCATACCCAGAGCAACCAAAGCCAGCAACTCAGGAAGGACCAGGAGCCTCATTCCAAGGACAGGGGCAACCGAGGGCCCAGACCCAGCAAGCAGGAGCGAATCAGGTTTCTCGTCGACCACGATAAGAGTTTGACCCAATTCCAATGACTTATGCGGAATTATACCCTAAGCTCTTAGAGGCAAGGATGGTAACCCCTATACCCTTGGGAGAAATAAAGACTCCTCCCTTGGCCTGGTATAAGCCAGACGCCAGATGTGAATATCATGCAGGTGGAGCTGGACACGATATCGAAAATTGTATAACATTCAAGAGGAAGGTTCAGGGCTTGAAGGATGCAAAGTGGCTAGACTTTTTCCCCCCTCGACCGGGACACCAAATGTGAACAGAATCCTCTCCCCAGAACACTCCAACAATGTTGCTAGTATCGAGAATGACGGGGGGAGAGGGTCTCCCAAGTACAAATGGAGAAAACATATTTGTTTACTTTACAGGAACATGGTTATATACTTGCTAAAGACACGCGCAGGAAAGGAACAGATGGGGAAAAACAATGCCCGTATCACAAGATGTCGCGGGGACATGACATCGCCAGAATGTAGTGAGTTTTCCGAGGTGGTGCGAAACTCATGGACCAAAGGATGATCGAATTCTCCAGGGAAGAGACAGACAGTCAAAGCCACATGATCCAAGGAGACATGTCATACCAACCATCAAGGGTGCCAACACCCCTTGTCTTGAATGTTAAAACTCCAGAAATCCCACAATTGCCTCAAGGAATTACGCCTCTCACCATACGTGTTCCTGCCCCATTCCCCTACAAGACAGATAATGCAGTCCCATGGAACTACAACTATGAGGTAGTTCAGGGAGCCACTGCAATAGAAAAGAAAACCCAGAGTGGTCGTGCTTATGCCCCTGATATGGCGAACAAAGCAGGAAAAGAAAAAGCTGTAGAACCTGACATTGAGCCAACACTGGAGACAACAAAGAAAGGAACACCGGTCACGGAAGAAGAGGCTGCGGAATTTCTAAAACTAATGAAGCAGAGCGAGTAGAATATTGTGGATCAGTTAAGTAGACAACCAGCTTGCATCTCCTTGCTCACTTTAATGATGGATTCCCAACCTCACCGGGAAGCACTACTGAAAGTTCTGAGCGAAGCCTATGTTCCTCCAACCGTCTCAGTGGCGAATGTTGATGGAATCGCCAGTAACCTCATCATGAACAACATCATTAGCTTTGGAGATGATGAGCTGCCTCAGGAAGGGAAGGGACACATAAAAGCTCTACACATTACTGTTAAGTGTAAGGCGCACACCATAGCCCGAGTACTCATTGACAACGGTTCTGCCTTGAACATTATGCCTTTACATATACTACAACAACTTCCGGTCGATGCGTCCTATATGCACCCCTGTACGATGAAGGTACAGGCATTCGATGGTGGAAATCGTGACGTGGTGGGCACTCTAGACATTCCACTTCTGATTGGACCAGCTACCTTTATGGTGTAATTTCAGGTGATGGACATCACGCCATATTACAGCTGTTTGTTGGGAATACCCTGGATCCATATGGCAGGGGCGGTGCCGTCAAGCCTCCACCAAAAGATTAAATTTGCAATGGGTGACCAATTTGTTTGCATCTCTGGGGAAACAAGTTTCCTGGTCACCAAGCTAGCATCGATTCCTTATGTTGAGAACAACGAAGATATACCAGAATGCTCTTATCGGGCATTTGAGATGGTGAATGTCACTTCTGCCTCAATACATTATCTCTCGAAGGCTGCAAGAATGGTTGCAGCCACCATGATCAAGCAAGGGTACAAACCAGGGCAAGGATTAGGCCCAAAGGCTCAAGGAATCCAGAAACCATTGACCATCCGAGAAAATACCGAGAAGTTTGGGCTAGGCTACGTCCCTACAAAAGCTGACAGACAGAGGGAAGCTACCAAGAAGAGGGAAGTCAGAATGGCAAGATTGTAGAAAAGGCCAGTACAAGAAGAAAGGAGGAGCTTTCCCCCCTTAAATGTTACATTCCGGACTGGAGGGTTTATCCATAAAAGCCAACCTGAGCCCAAGACGGGGACTGTAGCTGCATTGGACACAAACGAGCATGCACCAAGTGAGATAGTTCAGTTAGTGCGAGAGGATCCCAACCAGCCATTGAACAATTGGACCAGCCTGGACCTCCCTATAATGTAATGCTCATGGGGTCACTGTGATTTAATGTATTCTATTTTAATGTCTCTTGAAGCGGTGAACATTTGTTTTTATCAAAAAGCTTTTCAATAAAATGTACTTTTTTTCAAATATTTCATGGTGCATTCCATTCATGACATATGCATATCATATTTGGTTACCAACTTGTCATTCTCTTATAAGCAGGTATCACAATGTCAATGAAAACAAAGTATGCAAAAGCGAAACGAGATGCCTAAGGTTTGACCAAAGTCCAAACTGGGAGCAGCCAGTGTTTGAAGCTGATGAGGATGAGGTAGAGGAGACACCCGAGCTACCGGGAGAGATCATATGCCTATTGGAAAGGGATGATCGCTTATTCATTCCAAGTGAAGACCCAGTAGAAACGGTGAATTTGGGGACGATAGCCGAACCAAGAGAATTGAGGGTAGGGTCTTTGATAGCTGCCGACATCAAGAAACAATTAATCGAGCTGTTAAGGAGCTACATAGATGTTTTTGCATGGTCCTATCAAGACATGCCAGGATTAGACATGGACATAGTACAGCATCATATACCATTAAAGCCAGAGTGCAAGCCAGTACAGCAGAAATTGCGACGAATGAGACCGGAGATGCTACTGAAGATTAAAGAAGAAGTTAAAAAGCAATGGGACGCAGGTTTCCTAAGTGTCTCCCACTATCCAGAATGGGTGGCCAATGTTGTACCAGTACCGAAGAAAGGAGGCAAAGTCCGCATGTGTGTCGACTATAGAGATCTGAACTGGGCCAGTCCGAAAGATAACTTCCCGCTTCCTCATATTGATACCTTGGTGGATAATACAGCAAAACATGCTCTATTCTCATTCATGGATGACTTCTCAGGGTACAATCAGATTCGCATGGCCCCCGAACACAAGGAGAGGACCATGTTTATGACACTTTGGGGCACATTCTGTTATAATGTGATGCCTTTTGGTCTGAAGAACATAGGGGCAACCTATCAGTGAGCCATGGTGAACCTATCCCACGACATGATGCATAAAGAAGTCGAGGTCTATGTGGATGATATGATAGCTAAATCGCGAAGCACTGAAGATCACATCGCAGTACTCCGTAAGCTTTTTAATAGACTATGAAAGTATCAACTCAAATTGAACCCAGAAAAGTGCACTTTTGGAGCCATGTCGGGAAAATTGTTAGGTTTCATTGTGAGCCAAAAAGGAGTGGAAATTGATCCAGACAAGGTTTGAGCTATCTAGGAGATGCCCCCACCCCGAACCATCAAGGAGGTCAGAGGATTCCTTGGGCGATTGAATTACATTGCCCGATTCATTTCACAATTAACAGCCACATGTGAACCAATTTTCAAGACTTTACGGAAGAAAAATCCAGAAATTTGGAATGACAAATGTCAAGAAGCTTTTGACAGGATCAAACAATATCTGTCCAATCCACCTGTTCTGGTCCCCCCAGTACTAGACAGACCCTTGATCTTATACTTGACTGTTCAGAAGTCCTCAATGGGTTATGTCTTGCGACAACATGATTCTACAGGCAAAAAAGAGCAGGCCATTTATTATCTGAGCAAGAAGTTCACTATCAATGAAACAAACTATACCCCATTGGAGAAGACATGTTGTGCCCTTGTGTCGATAACGAGAAGATTGAGGCAGTACACTCTTTATCATACCACATGGCTGATTTCAAGGCATGATCCACTCAAATATCTCTTAGAAAAGCCATCCATTTCTGGAAGAATTACCAAATGGCAATTGGTCCTATCGGAATATGATATCATTTATGTGCCTCAAAAAGCCATCAAAGGGAGTGCAATAGATGATTACTTGGCAGACAGAGCACTAGAAGATTACGAGCCTATGACTGTTGGATTTCCAGATGAGCACATCAACATTCTCACGGCCGAAGTATCAGACATATGGACGATGTGGTTTGATGGAGCCTCTAGTCTCTTAGGTCACGGGGTTGGGGCCATCCTGATATCCCCAAAAGGCGAACATTTCCCCATGGCGGCAAAGCTAACCTTCCCTTGTACAAACAATGTAGCAGAATATGAGGCTTGTGTGATGGGACTTCAAGAAGCAATTAACAAAGGAATCAAGAAATTATGGGTGTTTGGCGATTCAGCACTCATCATTTTTCAAGTAAAGGGAGAATGGGAGACTCGAAACGACAAATTAATCCCATATTGGAAGCACGTTACGGAGTTAGTCGAGCAATTCGAAGACATCACGTTTGAGCATATGCCCAGGGAATACAATCAGATTCCTGATGCGCTGGCCACTCTAGCCTCCCTCCTTCAACTAGACACAAAGTTGGAAGTCCAGTCTTTCGATATCCGTATACAAGATGCTCCTGCACATTGCATGGCCATTGAAGGAAATATTGAACAAAAGCCCTAGTTTGATGACATCAGACAGTATTTGCTCAAGCAAGAGTACCCAACCGAGGCCTCTAAGTCTGATAAACGAAATATTCGAAGGTCGGCGTCCAACTACTACCTTGATGGTCCCGTCCTATATAAGCCAAACCATGACATGGTGTTACTGTGGTGCTTGGCAAAAGAAGAGTCGAAACAGATAATGAAATAAGTGCACGAAGGAGAATGCGGTTCACACGCAAATGGACATGCATTAACAAGGCAAATCATGCGAATGGGCTATTATTGGGTAACCATGGAGAAAGATTGTATTGAATATGTGCGCAAATGCCTCAAGTGTCAAATTTATGGCGATAAAATCCAAGTACCGCCATCTAGATTGCATGTGATGGTTTCCCCATGGCTATTTTTGCTTTAGGGCATCGACGTTATCGGACCAATCTCGCCAAAAGCTTCCAATGGTCACCACTTCATCTTAGTGACCATAGATTACTTTACCAAGTGGGTAGAAGCAGCGTCATATGCCAACGTCACACAAGCTGTGGTACTTAGATTTATGCGGAATAACATCATATGTTGTTATGGACTTCCTGACCAGATCATAACAGACAATGCTGCCAATTTGAACAGTTGGATGATGGGTAAGTTGTGCGAAACATACAAAATCCAACACCGCAACTCGACTCCCTATCGCCCCAAAATGAATGGAGCAGTTGAAGTGGCCAATAAGAACATCAAGAACATTATCAAAAAGATGACTGAGACATACAAAGATTGGCATGAGAAGCTACCATATGCTTTGTATGCTTATCGTACCTCAGTGCAAATATCAACTAGGGCAACTCTGTTTTCTTTGGTCTACGACATGGAAGCAGTTCTACCTGTCGAAGTGGAGATACCTTCCCTCCGAGTACTCAAGGATACTCAGCTCGAAGAAGTAGAATGGGCCCAAAGTCGTTATGAGCAATTGAATTTAATTGAGGGCAAACGCTTGGTAGCTGTTTGCAGAGGATAGCTATATCAACAGAGAATGATGAACAACTACAATAAAAAGGTGAAGCCCAAAAGCTTTCAAGCGGGTGACCTCATCCTTAAGAAGATTTTACCAATTCAACATGACCATAGAGGCAAATGGACTCTCAATTATGAAGGCCCATATGTGGTGAAAAAAGCATTCTTAGGAAGTGCCTTAATCCTTGCCAGAATGGATGGGGATGAGCTCCCTAACCCGGTGAATAGTGATGCGGTGAAAACGTTCTATGCTTAACTCTCATACCTCTTAACAAGATTCTCATTCCCGCAATGAGTGGACTTGGTGAAAACCCGAAAGGGCACCAAGAGTAAAATACAAAGCTCCAACAAAAGACAAAGAAGCAAGCAAAGGCGGACTTGGTGAAAACCAAAAAGGGCACCAAGGGTAAAATACAAAGCTAATGACAAATCTGAAGGGTGAAAGTAGTTAGAACCCAAGGATCAGGACCACCTAAAACAGGGTCCTTGACAGACAAGATTTTTAGCCTCTCTAAAAGAGCTAGCTAATGTCGTTAAATCTCTCTTCAAAATAATAAATTCCCTAAGTTTGCACTAAAAGAATAGCAGCAAGAAAGGGGTCGAACCCACAGGGATTAGCCTAGTTCTCTAGTTCTCAAATCAAATCACCCAATTACTCTTGTTCTATAAAATGTCTTAGCAAAAAGTTTTCTTTTTTTAAACTAAAGATCTAATTTTTATTTGGTTTTCGAATAAACAAAGAAAGTAAACCGATTTTAGGATTAAGATTCAAGGATTAAAAGCATCTAGGGTCACAATTTCACCTCCCTATGTTATCTCTACTGGTTCATGGTATTAGGGTTGTCTGATTGAAAACATGCTAAACATAAGCCAAGGACAACAAATGGTCATTGAGGTCCTTTTAAGAGTTGTATGCCAAGAATGGTCATCTAAACACACAAACATGCAAAGCCAATAAATCATACTTGCAAAAGGATAATGATCACACCAATCACAAATAAGTTATGAATCTCAATCCGCCCCGAGACTAGGGCTAAGAATACCAAGGTGTACATCCAAAGATAGAATTAAGAACAGATTCATAAAACATGCAAAACTCAATCATCCAAACCCAAATATTCATAAACACAGCAAAGCAACAAGGGGGCTACATTGCTCCCCTAGATTAAAAGACTACTCACGCATGATTACAAGCAAAACCAAAGCAGAAAAGCTCAACATCTTCTTCTTGATCACGCGCACAGCAAAGCTTCAAATCCAGGCTCCAAAATCCGCGACGGCCGCGACGGTCGCTCTCCTAGGTCAAGGAGCACCTCCAAGTCGTGGAGCCTCTCTCTCTCTAAAAACGTGTAGGGGGTTTAGGCATACATAGCAGAGGCGTAGAGGCTTGTATTTATAGAGTTTGGATGGGCTTTGAGGTGTGTAACCTAGCCCACTTATTAAAACGGCGTAGTTTTGATAAGTGACACTCGAAACATTAAAAACTCTATCTTCCATCCACAACTGGACTTGGGCCTTCAGGAACAAATGATCAGCATGGAAAAACGATTGGATCGGTCCAAAAATATCTCTCGCACGTCAATTTGCACGTGATATGGTGAATTCACGTGCACCTCCAAATCAGCTCAAACTTCTCCCCAAGCTTCCTTGCATCCCGTAGAGGCCTGAGAGGCAAAAATAGGCTTGCACGTGAAATGGGTGAATTCACGTTCAGCTCCAAATGCTCTGAAATTTCTGTGGTAGGTAGAGAACATCATTCTAAGAAACTTTTGTTCTTGCACGCAAATTGTTTGAGGCCATCTACTATGTCAAAAGTGAGGTCCAAAACCTGCCAAAACAGCTTAAAAACGCATGTATTTGCAACTAGCATCTTCTTAGGGGTTAGAGCAAATATATATCATATATGAGGCAATAAGGCTCTAATCATGCTCTTAAACATTCTAAATAAATACTAGAATAACGGCATAAAATGCACGTTATCAAATACACCACACTTGAACCATTGCTTGTCCTCAAGCAAAAACATACAAGCATGCAAAAATAAAATAAACACGCAGTCAAACGGAAGAAAAATAAAATAACAATCAAGGAGAATCATGGTTTCCTAAGCATGCAACTCTATCATGATGAAATGGGAATTTAAGCATCAAAATGAGTCATAATTCAGTTCATTCATGTCCATATCCCTAGTCCAACAACCATGTAATATCTCCACTTAAATTTCAGATATGAGCAAGCAATCCATGATAAAATAGCACCTAGTTTCCCTTTAAGTTCTTACCAAGGATAAGCAGCCTCACTCAAATATAATAATTCTCAAGCCCAATACCTATTAATGAACAATGGATGGAAAACTCTATCTCTACACTCGCCATCACCTATTGATTAAGTACTTGCCAAGCAATCATGAGAGTTCCCTATTGTGCTCATCAAAGAAAACACACTCTTTATTCTACTTTATTTGAACTCACACTCTAATCTAAACTCAATAAACTCACACTCTAATCTAATAACTGAATAAACAAAACATGAGCTAAAGAATTGAGCTCAACACTCTCAAAACAAAACACAATTCAGCCAATGTGGCTTCACAAATCTAAACAATCACACATAAACATCAAGCCAGTGTGGCTTTTATTCTGAATCTTTCTTTTTTTTTTTAGTAATAACCTTACAAGGTTGCATTTTATGCTCTCCCTTGATGGATTATTCACTCTTTTTTTTTTTACTCGCATAACACAAATAAGACCGATTTTTCTAATGCAAACTCCTTGCCATTTTGCTACATAAGGAGAGACCAAAATTCATTGATGTCTCACATCCCATTTTCCAATTAAGTGATGGCTTTTTCACATTCTATATCACAGCCTTTTCCAATAATATCACACAATAAAGAAAAGAATGCAAAGATAGTCACAGTGACTTAGAGGTCTTGCATCCTAACTCCACACACCAAACACTGAGCACTAATAAGTAATCACATGCTTACTTGACTCCTACCATTAAATAACCAATGTTGAATGCAAGATCAGTAGCAAATCAAATTATTACCCATAAACCATAAATGTCACTCAAGGGCTAAAAAGAAGTCGTTCTCATTTTTCATTTCTTTTTCACTCAACTTTAAGGGTTACTTAGGTCTATCATAGCATTTCATGCTCAGCTAATATTCAAAACTCAGCTCCAAAAACATGGTGATATCATTCAAGAGATATAGACATGATTAAACCAATTCGAGAGCACATTTTACTACTTTAATACCCTTATCACAACATGATACTAATGTGGCATAAAAATTAAATTTTAAGCCAAAATTGCATACTTAATATCCATGTCTCTACAAACAAATCATTCAATCAAACAACTCAAACAATCATGCAAATAAAAATAGTTTTTTTTTGTTTTTTTTTGGTTTTTTTTTGTTTTTTTTTGCAAATAAATAAAACATGCAATCACAACATAAAAGACAAGCAAGTGGCTCAAGTCACTCCCCATACACCACACTTAAAATATGCTATGTCCGCATGGCATAAAAGAAGGAGTAGGAAAAACACTTACCCCTGGTTTGGTACATTGTAATAGTAGATGACATTGGCCACCATTCGTCGCACTTGAGCCACAAAGTCAGCCGACGTCTCGCCGCGCACTTCCCAATTTTCCTTCCCTTGCGAATACCCATCATGTAGTAGCAAACAAAGATCCCACAACTGAATTGGTCAGGCTGTTGGGGAATTTGCATTTCATTGTAGTGAATAAGAGGGAGCTTGTCCGCCAACAAGCCTTCTTTGATCATTGCCACTTTCATGCGTTTAATGAACCCATGCACTAACTTGTCTTTTCCGTCTAGCAAACCCTTCGCCTTGGCTTGGATCATATAGCACAGCATGGCCTACATCCAGATTCACACGGACAAGTACATAGTGGCGGTCAATGTGCACCGGAATCAGCACCTCATGCATACCATGCCAAGGGCGGTGCCCTTCATTCTCTCCATTAATGCGTTGGCACCATACCTCTTCGGACAAGGGTTGATTGAAAAGTTCACACAAGCATGATGGAAGTGTATTGAGCTAAGGGGTAGTTATGAGGCTCAGCCTCCACTACATAGCGCATGGTCCTGCAGAAGAGGTCTATCTCGTCGGCATAGAGATATTCATTCTCGGAGATCCTCTTTAAGCTAAAAGGGGTGAAGATATCATTATCCCGTATAAAGCGAGCCCTATGACCTGTGGAATTGATGAATTCTTCAAATGCCGTTGGCTCTCTTCGGACGATAAAGCCGGATTAATGATTAAATGAACAAGGAGGGCCAAGTAGATCTTCAGGTTCAGCAGGCATGTATGCACCCCAAGATACCGGAAGTATAGCAGGCACCAGGGCCTGAGAATATCGAGATCCGTAAAAGGCTGGAAGGGTGAATACCCTGCCGTCGGCTCTGCCTCCTCTTGAGGTTGGAAGGGTGAATACCCCTGTTGCCGGCTCGCCTCCTCCTGGATGATAATGGGTTGGCCTAGCTGAAGATTGTGGTTGAGGTGGATCCACCTGGGCGGGATAAGAATCTTCAGGAGATGGAGAGGGTTCTTCATCAGGATATCTCCACTATAGGAGAATGTTTTGATGCTTTCCTCTTGCTCAAAGCCTTCCAAATTTTGCCTAGGAGGCCTTTGACTTCTTTATTGTCCTTTCTCGGGGCTTCCACCTCACGCCTGGGTTCTGGCATTTTCCTCCCCGAGCTGCTTTGTTTCTTGCCTCCAAGCTTCGGTAGATGCGGCAGGATGAGCTTCGGGGCCTCCCATGCTCTAGGTGATGCATGAGCAGCCACATCCTGGGGCCTCCCATGCTCGGTTCTAGGCTGTGAAGTAGCTTGTTGGTCTCCAGAGATGAGGGCCATTAATTCTTCAAATTGGGCACTAGTGATGTGCCCATTAGTGATTGCCCAATTAATGACCTCCACTTCGCTCACCACCTGCCCACTAATGCCTTGAAAGAAATTGAAAATGTCTTCTTTGTGTACATTGAACCGCATGTACATGGCGGTGAGTCCGTATAGAGTCCGCTTCCTTTGATCCAAATGAGGAGAGGTCTCCCTTGCAAAGTCCGTGGATCGCTCCACATGAACACCGTGCCTAGCGGGTCGTGATGGAGGAGGAACATTGGTTGCCCAATGACCTCTGGGTACCGACCCCCAAACCTCCTTCACTTGCAATACTCTTAACACCCAGGTGAGAAGGAAAAGTAATGCTCTCCATGGAGGAAAAATGCAAAGCAGGCATGCTTTGAAATATCACACACAAAATTCTTCCATTGATCTGCTTGGATGAGTTTTTCTTCCACCGGTTAAAAATGGTAGTGGCCCAATCCACATTTAGCATATGATCAATGCTATACATGAACTCCAGGTGTGGCTTAGGCACACTATCTAGCCCACTGGTCCGAATCAATAAGCATTTCCCTACCAGGTAAGCTAGGCATCTAAATTTTCCAACAAAACCATTCTTGGTATACTCGCCTTCGACTTTGAAATTTTCTAGCATAGTTACATGCAGTACCAAATTCTCCTAGGCTTAGCCGAGGGAAGCTACTACGGGTTCAGGGAGGTTAAAGCAATTTCTAATAATATCAGGGGTTATTCTCGACATAAACCCCTTGCACAACCCCTATCGTTCATCCTCACTCCCGGGCAGATGCATAGAAGTCTTGTAGGGCGAGAATAAGAAATAGCCGGGTGGGCAAGATACTAACCTTTGTAATCCCGAGTTTGAATTTTAATGACCACCTCTCTAGCCCAGCCCAGCTACGAAGCCTCCAAAGCCTGCATATCAAGAGCATGCCCCAAGAGTATCTCCTCCTCGGTTTGGCTATCAGCACTAGGTGAGTGCACCTCCTCTTGGCCAGTCCTCCTTGTGCGCACCATCTTTGGAATGAGAAAATAAGAACAAGAGCAGAAAAGCGAAGAGCAAGAGAGCAAAAGGGCGAGCTTCTCTAATACTCGGATCTGGAGTGATTTTGGTGTGGAAGCCTTTGAAGATGGCCTCCCTTTATATAGCGTGCGAAGGAAAGATGCTCCAATTGGCGTGATACACGTGCCCCTAACTTTTCGAGTGTTCTGACCAAAATACCCTCTCGCACGTGAATTGGCTGAATTGGCGTGCAGGTCGAATCGTCCCAAACTTTGGTGGTGGGTCCCCACCGAGCCGGCAAGCAATACTTCCTTCGCACGTGAATTGTGGGAAGCTTCTAGGAGGGCTAAAATCGGTATTTTGCATTTTTGGGCCTCCATATGACAGCTAGTAATTCACGTGCAAGAGTAAACGTGATTCACATGGTCTTCATCTACCATTCCAGAAAGTTACAGCTCAAAAGGAGGTGCACGTGAATTGGGCAATTCACGTGCAAATTCACGTTCAGGCCCAAACTGGCCCAAATTTCTCCACTGAGTTGCTTATGCATTATGGACCATCTTTAAGTCTTGCACGTGAATTGTTTGAGCCCATCTTCAAGCACTTTTGGGCTTCTCTTGCTCCTTGCTCCTTGACTTTGACTTTAAAAACAATTCCACAAGTTCAGGACCCAAAAATTTGCTCATCCTGCACATGGTTAGTTAAGAAAGAAGCAAAGTCTCCTGCACAATGGTTAGCTTGCAAACAATTTATTGAATAAAACAAATAAAAGAAAATAACATAAAATAAAACATAGCAATAAACATTGGGTTGCCTCCCAACCAGCGCTTTATTTAAAGTCTGTAGCTAGACTTGCAGTTATGATCAAGCAATGGTGAAAGAGAGGGAATCAACTATCTCCCTCTGAGTTGAATCAAAGTATGGTTTCAGCCTATTGCCATTCACCCAAAATTTCTTGCCATCTACTGACTTGGAGCTCAAAGCTCCCATATGGCTTCTTATCAACTATCACAAAAGGTCCCATCCACTTGGACCTTAATTTGCCAGGAAATAACCTCAACCTTGTGTTAAATAGAAGAACTTTCTGTCCTAAGGTTAAAGGTTCATTGTTGAGTTGCCTATCATGCCATTTCTTAGTTCTTTCTTTGTAAAATTTAGCACTATCATAGGCATCCAACCTAAGCTCATCTAACTCAATTAATTGAGTCATCCTAAGCTCCTTGATCTCTTGTGGGTTGAAATTTAACTTCTTCAAGGCCCAATGAGCCTTGTGTTCTAGTTCCACAGGCAAGTGACATGCCTTACCATATAGAATACGGTAAGGTGACATCCCAATGGGAGTTTTGTAAGCTGTCCTATAGGCCCATAAGGCTTCATCAAGCCTTTGAGACCAATCTTTCCTATTGGCTCCAACAGGTTTTCTCTAAAATGGCCTTAATCTCCCTGTTGGACACTTCGCTTGTCCATTAGCTTGTGGGTGGTAAGCTAAAGACTTCCTATGAGTGACACCATACTTGTTCAACAATTTGTCAAACAATTTGTTGCAGAAATGACTACCCTCATCATCGATTATAGCCCTTGGTGTCCCAAAACGGCTAAAGATGTTCCTAGTAAGGAAGTGAGTCACAACCCTAGCATTATTCACTCTAGTAGGAATAGCTTCTACCCACTTAGACACATAATCCACAAGCAAGCAAAATGTATGAGTACCCATCGAATTGGGGAATGGCCCCATGAAGTCAATGCCCCAAATGTCAAAAATTTCAACTGGAAGAATTCCAGTTAATGGCATCTCATTTTTCCTAGATAGACCACCTACCCTTTGACATCTATCACACTTTTTGACGTAGACATAGGTGTCTTTCACCATGTGAGGCCAATAAAAGCCACACTGCATGATCTTAGCCACGATTCTTTGCACCCCAAAGTGGCCCCCATAATGTGATGCATGACAATGATGAATTATGTCATCTACCTCCTCCTCAAGGACACACTTTCTAATGATTTGGTCTGGACACCTCCTATAAAGAATTGGGTCTTCCCAAATGAATTTCCTAGCATCCACTACTAATTTCTTTCTCTGGTGGTAGTCTAACTGCTTGGGTATGAAGCCAGGTGGCTAAATAATTTGCTATGTCGACAAACCAAGGAAGATGATGCACCTCAAACAACTTCTCATCAGGAAAGTCATCTACAATGGGTAGAGACTTAGGTGCATTCTCCACACGGGACAGGTGATCAGCCACGGAATTTAGGGCTCCCTTTGTGTCTCTAATTTCAAGGTCAAATTCCCTGAAGAGGAGAACCCATCTAATCAAGCGTGGCTTAGCTTCTTTTTTAGCAAACAAATATTTCAACGCAGCATGATCAGTATAAACAATGACTTTAGACCCCAAAAGGTAGGGTCTAAACTTGTTGCAACCATAAACCACAACTAGCAACTCTTTCTCGGTGGTGGTATAGTTCTGTTGAGCATTATCTAGGGTCTTACTAGCATAGTAAATGACCCTAAACACCTTTCTCGCCTTTGCCCTAAGACTACCCCCACAAGATAATCACTCGCATCACACATTAGCTCAAAAGGTTGAGCCCGGTCAGTGTGACTATAACAAGTGCGATGACTAACTTACCCTTGAGGATGTTAAAAGCTTCTAAGCAATCCTCATTAAACTCAAAGCTTGTGTCTTTTTCTAACAACCTACTCATGGGTTTTGTAATTTTTGAGAAGTCCTTAATGAATCTCCTATAAAAGCCAGGCATGGCCAAGGAAACTTCTCACTCCTTTTTTCATTAGTTGGAGGTGGCAGAGTCTCAATAGTGGAGATTTTTGCCTTGTCTACCTCCAAACCATGTGCAGACACCTTGTGCCCTAGAACTATCCCCTCTGTTACCATGAAATGGCATTTCTCCCAATTTAGGACTAGTTCCTTCTCCTCACATCTCTCTAAGACCACATCTAGATTTTTCAAGCACTTGTTGGTAGGAGGAACCAAACACCGAGAAGTCATCCATGAAGACCTCCATGATCTCCTCAACCAAACCTTGAAAAATAGCCATCATACACCTTTGAAAGGTGGTAGGGGCATTACAAAGCCCAAATGGCATTCTCCTAAATGCAAATGTGCCAAAAGGGCACGTGAAGGTGGTCTTTTCTTGGTCCTCGGGCTTAACCATGATCCTGATTATACCCGGAATAGCCATCTAAAAAGCGAGTAGTGACTATAGCCGGCTAACCTATCCAACATTTGGTCAATGAAAGGAAGAGGAAAATGATCCTTCCTAGTGGCCTTGTTCAGCTTCCTATAGTCAACACACACTCTCCATCCCGTCACAGTGCGAGATGGGATCAATTCATTTTTCTCATTCTTAATCACGGTCATGCCCCCTTTCTTGGGCACAACATGCAATGGACTCACCCACTCACTATCCGAAATAGCATAAATTATACCCGCATTTTTCCATTTTAAAATTTCTTTTCTAACAACTTCTTTCATAGCAGGTTTAATCTTCTTTGTCTTTCAGACAGTGGGTTTAAAATCATCATTCATCAAAATCTTATGCATGCAAATCCCTGGACTAATACCCCTAATGTCTTCAATGTTCCATCCTAGGGCCTTTTTGTGTTTCCTAAGGACTTCTAACAATTGAGTACACTCCACATCATTCAAATTAGAAGCAACAATAACAGGGAATTGATTTGTAGAGTCTAGAAATTCATACCTTAGGTGTCCAGGCAGCTCCTTCGGCTCTGGAGCCGTAGGCATGTCATCTTCTTTCTCCTCCTCGGCTTGCTCCAAAGAGTTTGTAGTTTGCTCATCTTTCTCAGCCGTCAAGTACATCTCTTCATCTTGTTGAGCTTCTATAAGTGAAGGACTTCATCATTGGTGGTGGTAATTTCTTCGCCAAGTAATCTTCCACCAATTCCTCAAGGTCTTCAACCCAAAGGCAATCCTCCTCCTCTTGACCTTGCAAAGCCTTCCCCATGTGGAAGACTAAGGTCTCCTCATTAATTCTCGAGTTAGCCGCCCTTGAGCAACATCAATCAATGCACAACCCGTTCTAAGAAACGGTCTTCCAAGGAGTAGCTGAACTCCTCTATCTTCTTCCATCTCCAAAACAACAAAGTCCGCTGGAAATATGAAGGAACCCACTTTAACTAGCACGTCTTCAATTATCCCTTCAGGCCTTCCAAGAGACCGGTCAACAAACCGCAATGATATGGAAGTGGGCTTCATGCCCTTAAGCCCAAGTTGTTTGTACAAAGCAAAGGAAATCAAATTGATGCTGGCCCCTAAATCACATAGGGCCTCGCGTCGCGTGCATTGCCAATCACACAAGGGAGATTAAAGCTGCCCGGATCTTTATGCTTGATGGGCAAACTCGTTGAACAACACTGCTCACCTCGTTAGTGATCGCCACCGTCTCATGATCCCCATATTTCCTCTTCTTTGTCACAAAATCTTTGATGTATTTTCTGTACCTAGGCATCTGCTCCAAAACTTCCACAAATGGAATATTAATCTCAAGCTTCTTGAACAAACTCGGAAAGCGCTCATACTCTTCTTCAACCCTCTGGTTCCTCGGCCTCCGAGGAAATGGCATAGTAGGCCTGAGCTCTTGCTTCTGTTCTTGGCCTATTCCGTCTTGACTCAACTGCTTGTCCTTCTTTTCTTGCACTTTTTTTCTTGACTTCCAAGGGTCCGCTTTGTTCTTCCGGAATTGCCTTCTTCTTAGGCTCTTCAGCTTCATTCAGTGTCTTCCCGCTCCTTAGAGTGATAGCCTTGCAACTCTCCTTGGGGTTCACCTCGGTGTCACTTGGAAAAGTATTGGTTGACACCCTTTGATTAGCATTCGGGCCATACTCACAAGTAACTTCTCCATACTCTTAATTGAAGTCTCCATACTACCTACCCTTTCCTTCAAATCACCCACCTCTCTTCTAGCTATCTCATCCTCATGCTGATATGTTCTTCTTTGCCGCCGAGGCCGAGGCCGCTATTGCTCGAATCCAGGAGGTGGGTGTAAATAATTATCCGTAGCATACGGATTCTGCTTCATCCCTGGGGGCACATATTTATACCGAGCGATGTATCTCCCCCTCGGTTCTCGATTCTTCCGAAATGGCCGAGACTGCTGATTCAGGTTGTACCCTTGTTGTTGTTGTTGAGGATAAAGCCGCTTCGGTACAAGCCTTTTCCTCCAACATAATTTGCTTCTTGACTCCACTTCAACCTTCGCCCACTGGTAAAGCTTGTTGTGATCCTTCAACTTTAAGAGCCAATACTTCCATGCCTTTCACTAAAGCTTGAATCTGTGCTTGCATATCATTGGAAGAATTATCAACTGAAGCTATCTTCTCCCTTGGCTTTGAAGTACGCACATTAGACCACCGCCAATCGCCTAATGACAGCCTCTCCAGGAGCTAGGCTGCGTCGGCTCTAGATTCATCAAGCATCCTCCAGTTCGCATTCACCTTGTCTTGTGAATAGGACTGAAGACCTGTGTAGAAAGATTCAATTTGAATCCCTGGGGCCTTCCATGATCAGGGCATCTTCTCACTAAGTCTTTGAAACGCTCCCAAGCTTCATGAAGAGTCTCCATCTCATCTTGCCTGAACCTGCTAATCTCTCCTCTTAGCTGGATCACCTTGGAAGGAGGGAAGTACTTTGACATGAACTTGGTCTGCATCTCCTCCCAAGTGTTGATTGAACCTGTTGGCAGACTGTTGAACCAGCCAAGAGCTCTATCCCTTAAAGAGAAAGGGAAAAGCCTTAGCTTTATGGCCTCCTCCGACACATTGTTGATATTGATGGTGTCACACACCTGGTAGAACCTCATCATATCTTTGGTGTGGATCATCCACGGCTGTTCCTCCAAACGCGTTGTTGCTCACCATGTTGATCAATGCCGGCTTCACTCGAAGCTATTCGCTTGGACTCTTGTCTGCCGAATCCCAGAATAATGGTCCGACATCATCGGCCTCGCATAATCTAAGAAGGTTCTGGGCATAAACCTATTACCCTCTTCTTTCTGGATATTGGCCATTGTAATTGGCCCCTCCGTGTGGTGCACCACCATCAGGTCCGAGATCTGCCATCGGATCGCCTACGGATTGCTCCAAGCCTTGCAATGCTTCTTGACCTCACGTCTTGCTTCCTAGCTTCTACGCCGAGCTCGAACAACCTTTCAGGTTCCCGAGTAAATTGTATATCCTCCTCTCTTTGCATGCACAACTAGGAATCCGTGATGTATGTTCCTGTAAAACAACAAGAACACACCCAACAACTCCGAACAATGCAAAATAAACAAATAAAGAACAAAAAAAATAACGGAAAAGTAAAGACAAAATAAAACACCAAGATCAGAATTCAAACAATTTCACTCAATGTTGATTTTAAAAACTAGTTAACCGTTGAATCCCCGGCAACGGCGCCAATTTGATCGACAAGATTTTTAGCCTCTCTAAAAGAGCTAGCTAATGTCGTTAAATCCCTCTTCAAAATAATAAATTCCCTAAGTTTGCACTAAAAGAATAGCAGCAAAGAAAGGGGTCGAACCCACAGGGATTAGCCTAGTTCTCTAGTTCTCAAATCAAATCACCCAATTACTCTTGTTCTATAAAATGTCTTAGCAAAAAGTTTTCTTTTTTTAAACTAAAGATCTAATTTTTATTTGGTTTTCTGAATAAACAAAGAAAGTAAACTGATTTTAGGATTAAGATTCAAGGATTAAAAGCATCTAGGGTCACAATTTCACCTCCCTATGTTATCTCTACTGGTTCATGGTATTAGGGTTGTCTGATTGAAAACATGCTAAACATAAGCCAAGGACAACAAATGGTCATTGAGGTCCTTTTAAGAGTTGTATGCCAGGAATGGTCATCTAAACACACAAACATGCAAAGCCAATAAATCATACTTGCAAAAGGATAATGATCACACCAATCACAAATAAGTTATGAATCTCAATCCGCCCCAGACTAGGGCTAAGAATACCAAGGTGTACATCCAAAGATAGAATTAAGAACAGATTCATAAAACATGCAAAACTCAATCATCCAAACCCAAATATTCATAAACACAGCAAAGCAACAAGGGGGCTACATTGCTCCCCTAGATTAAAAGACTACTCACGCATGATTACAAGCAAAACCAAAGCAGAAAAGCTCAACATCTTCTTCTTGATCACGCGCACAACAAAGCTTCAAATCCAGGCTCCAAAATCCGCGACGGCCTTTGTGACGGCCGCTCTCCTAGGTCAAGGAGCACCTCCAAGTCGTGGAGCCCTCTCTCTCTCTAAAAACGTGTAGGGGGTTTAGGCATACATAGCAGAGGCGTGGAGGCTTGTATTTATAGAGTTTGGATGGGCTTTGAGGTGTGTAACCTAGCCCACTTATCAAAACGGCGTAGTTTTGATAAGTGACACTCGAAACATTAAAAACTCTATCTTCCATCCACAATCTGGACTTGGGCCTTCAGGAACAAATGATTAGCATGGAAAAAACGATTGGATCGGTCCAAAAATATCTCTGCACGTCAATTTGCACGTGATATGGTGAATTCACGTGCACCTCCAAATCAGCTCAAACTTCTCCCCAAGCTTCCTTGCATCCTGTAGAGGCCTGAGAGGCAAAAATAGGCTTGCACGTGAAATGGGTGAATTCACGTTCAGCTCCAAATGCTCTGAAATTTCTGTGGTAGGTAGAGGACATCATTCTAAGAAACTTTTGTTCTTGCACGCAAATTGTTTGAGGCCATCTACTATGTCAAAAGTGAGGTCCAAAACCTGCCAAAACAAGCCTTAAAAACGCATGTATTTGCAACTAGCATCTTCTTAGGGGTTAGAGCAAATATATATCATATATGAGGCAATAAGGCTCTAATCATGCTCTTAAACATCCTAAATAAATACTAGAATAACGGCATAAAATGCACGTTATCAACCCCTTAACAAAGTGCCCCCTCCCTGAAACAACGTCACCCAAAGACAATAGCTGTAAACGGTGGAAGACTTGGTCAAACCTAAGGCACACTCGAATCAAATTTGTATATTATGCTTTTTAAAGACTTGTAGTTCTGTTTACCAGATTATAACAATAGGGCACTTTTTATGATATAAATATGTTTTGTGGAATCAAACTAGTAAAATCCCATTTTTCATCTCTATCATCTTCATTTCACATTTAAGTAGAATGTCTTAAATCCCCAGTTGGCTCCTTTGGCATTGCCTTATGGACAGGGTCAAGCTCAAAATCCCCAAACAAATGAAGTCCCCCAACTCAGAATACCCATATCTCCACGGAATATCACTATCCCCAGAGAAGTTGTCAAGTTAAGCTACTCAATGCGGCGAAGCTAAATTAAACAGACCCTTAATCCACAAAAGGGAGTTCCCCAGCAAAGATAGAGCGGACTCCCCAGCCAGAGAGAAAATTGTTTCCCAACGAGTTGAATGTTAGCCAGCCTCTCTAACAATATTGAGATAAATCTCCAGCCCTTGCCAAAACATCGCATTGCATTCGATGCATACATCACGTCGCATCACATTGTATCATATTGCTCCACAGGTTGAGGTTTATGCATCCCCACATACGGCACACTGCATTACATGCATCATTTGTATACATTCAGCATATTCTGTAATTTCAGGAATGTTATCACCTTTGAAGATCCTAAGAGCTCATCCTCAGCAAGCTTCTCATTAAGCCTTCCTAGTTTTCTTTGTTCAACTATACAAATCTTTCTTTACAATTTTCCCAAGCTCGAAAAGCACCCTTTTGACACTCGAATAAACTTCTTCCCTTTCCGGGTAACCTCGTAGAGCGATCTCATTGAGTGAACTTGTAGAGAGAGCCCATATGTCCTCTTCAACAATCATGTACTCTTGTCAGGCCCTAGATGCCTTTTCAATTCCTGTCAGGCCTTGGATGCCTTTTCCCTTTCAGTTAAGCCTTGGATGCCTTTTCAATTTCTGTTAGGCCTTGGATGCCTCTTCCCTTTCTGTTAGGCCTTGGATGCCTTTTCCCTTTCTGTCAGGCCCTAGATGCCTTTTCAATTCCTGTCAGGCCTTGGATGGCTTTTCCCTTTTTGTCAGGCCTTGGATGCCTTTTCAATTTCTTGTTAGGCCCAAGACGCCTTTTCAATTGTTGTTAGGCCTTGGATGCCTTTTCCTTTTCTGTTAGGCCTTGGATGCCTTTTCAATTTCTTGTTAAGCCCTAGTTGCTTTTTCAATTTCTGTCAGGCCTTGGATGCCTTTTCCCTTTCAGTTAGGCCTTGGATGCCTTTTCAATTTTTGTCAGGCCTTGGATGCCTCTTCCCTTTCTGTTAGGCCTTGGATGCCTTTTCCCTTTTTGTCAGGCCTTGGATGCCTTTTCAATTTCCTGTTAGGCCCTAGATGTCTTTTCAATTCTTGTCAGGCCTTGGATGCCTTTTCCCTTCCTGTCAGGCCTTGGATGCCTTTTCAATTTCTTGTTAGGCCCTAGATGCCTTTTCAATTCCTGTGAGGCCTTGGATGCCTTTTCCCTTTCAGTCAGGCCTTGGAGGCCTTTTCAATTTCTGTCAGGCCTTGGATGCCTCTTCCCTTTATGTTAGGCCTTGGATGCCTTTTCCCTTTCTATCAGGCCTTGGATGCCTTTTCAATTTCCTGTTAGGCCCTAGATGCCTTTTCAATTCTTGTCAGGCCTTGGATGCCTTTTCCCTTTCTGTCAGGCCTTGGATGCCTTTTCAATTTCCTGTTAGGCCCTAGATGCCTTTTCCATTTCTGTCAGGCCTTGGATGCCTTTTCAAATTTCCTATTAGGCCCTAGATGCCTTTTCAATTCCTGTCAGGCCTTGGATGCCTTTTCACTTTCTGTTAGGCCTTGCTTGTCTTTTTAATTCCTGATTAGGCCTTGCTTGCCTTTTCCATTTCTGTTAGGCCTTAGATACCTGATCACAATTATTCAAACCCACCATCCAAGAAGCTGCTTTTCACTTTGGGGGACAGACCTAACCATCGCATTCTATTCTTCCTCTATGCAAGGTAAGCCAGGTAAGTGCTCCAACCCATCCAAAATGACTCCCTTTTATCTTTGTACGCTGTTTGTATACAAACAATGCACAAAGAGGGGCAGCTATTGGACCCCATTTTGTCCGGGTTGGACATACTAACCCCATTTGATATATATGCCTTTTTGCCCATGCCATATACCTTGTTGAACAGGTCCTTAGAGATTCCCTGCGATTTGCACAAGATGGATGCATTAACACTAACCAGGAAGCCCAAAATTGATAACCTCTGTTGCCAGCCCCTAAAATGCCCCAAGATCAATGCAAGGTGATAGAGGATGAAATTTGGAGACTAACGCACTTGACCGAGCTCAATTCTGATTTAAAATGAAGAAGTTATGGCCAAAACAACTTTTGTTGGAAAAAGTCAAACCTGCCAAAAGATGGTCAATGCCCCTGGTCAAACTGCCCGGAAAAGTGACTGTGCGAAATTCTCCAAAACATCTATTTAAGCAAATACGGGTCTTCCTAAACAATCCCCAAAAGGTCGTCCATTTTCGTATTTTGGGTGGGGGTAAAAAGGTAATTAAAAGTTAAAAAAAAACTTGACTCGTAGCCTCGAAGTGTCGGCAGGTCGAAGCCTCAAAGACTCGAAGCCCCGAAGCCTCGAAGACTCGAAGCCTCGAAGACTCGAAGCCTCGAAGACTCGAAGCCTGTAAGCCTACCGACACTCCGACCTGCCGACACTTCGACCCGTTGACCGTTGACCTTCGACCCATCGACCTTCGACCCACCGACCTTCGACCCGTTGACCGTTGACCTTCAACCCTGCCGACACTTCGACCCTTTGACCCGTTGACCTTTGCTGTTTGGCTTCTTTCGCTGCCTCTCTCACTGGCTACTCATGGGACATGTTTTAATGAGCTGGCCATCTGATAGAATCGTTTTTCAATGCCTGTCGGTCACATGTGTTAAATGAAAACTTAAAAAAGGACAATCACGAGTTGCACAGGTCGCCAGACCACTCGACCACGCACAGAATTTGGAAATAAAAATACTGCATTAAATGCTGCAATCAATGCAATCCAGCCAAATCCTTTAAAATGCAGTCCTCTGTTCAGGTGAAAAAGGGGGTTCAACCAAGGAAAAAAGGGGGGAGTTCGGCAAGAGAGAAAAAAAGGAAGGGGTTCGGCCAAAGAAAAAAAAAGGTTGAACAGAGAGAGAAAAAGAGGGATTGGCACACAGAAAAGAGAAAAACAGAGAGATTTTTACCCAGAAAAAGAGGAGTTCGGCAGACAGAAAAAAAACACTGAGAGTTCGGAAAAAAAAAACACCCCCCCCACCCCCCCCCCCCCCCCCCAAAAAAAGAGAAGAATTGACACACACACAAAAATCGCCCAATCTTTCTGCTATTCTGCAATCAAAAAATCACCCATTCTTTCTGCATCCTCTTTCCCTCTTATCTCGTTCCAGCCCTCTTTTTCCCAGAAAATGAAAAACACAAAAAATAACTTCAGTCCTTCCTTGTCCTTACGTTTCCCTCATAAAAACCAAAAAAAAAAAAACACAAAATCCAATTCTCTGTCATTCCCCTATTCCTTACACCTATTCCCCTCAATTCCAGCCACAAAAAAATCTTAATCCCAAAAAATACACATCATCCTCCTTTCCCATGTTTTACCCAGAACCTAGAAATTTTCTTTTCTCATCTCCACTCATCACTGCAATCTCCAAATCAAAATCCCAACTCATTTTTGCCATTTGCGCGATTGGAGCTCGGTGATTTGGTAATTTAAGCAGGCAACTGTCGGTGTAGACAAGGATCCAAACAGAAGTCTGGGTGGAAGCCCAAAGTCGGTTATATATTTATTACTTTTTTTACTTATGTATATCCATATTTGATGTAATATGTTTTCCTGTATTTTGTTTTGCTGTTGGGTATATGTCGTATGCTTCTTGTATTATTTATTTTTATTTATTTGTTTGTTTGTTTTTTTTTTCCCGAAGTTGTAGGTATATGTTGTATATGTTGTAATTGTAATATGTGAAGAATAGCGAAAAAAAAGAGACAAAAAGGAGATATGAGGAGGAAAAAGAAAAAAAAGAGACAAAAAGGAGAGATATGAGGAAGAAAAAAAAGAGAGAGGGTGGTTTTGTGCTTTATGTTATTTTTGTATGTCATAATCACACAATTCACGTTCTATTTTGATATGCATGTATTTTGATATGGCAATTAAAAAAAAACAAACAAACAAACAAAAAAAACATTCCACAAAATGTTTTCCAAAACGTTTTCAATAAAAAGTTTTCAAAATGTGTTAAAAAATGTCTCCTTGAAAAACAAACAAACAAAAAAGGACAAACAGAAAAAAAAACATTGTGCAATAAAATATTTTCCAAAATGTCTTCCAAAACAAAAAAAAGCAAAAAAAAAAACAAAAAAGAAAAAAACAAAAAACAAGAAAACAAAAAAACCAATATGTTTTCCCAAAGAAAAAAAACAAAAAAACAAAAACAAAAACATTTTTTTTAACAAAACACAAAAACCAAAAACGGGGGAAAGTAACAAAAAACATATTTTAGGACTTCAATTTCCAAAATAAAACCAAAAACCAAAACCAACCCCTAGGATCTCATTCTCCACTTCAAACAAAAACCCAAAACTTTTAGGATTCCCTTTAGAAATTTAGGGTAAATCCATTTTAACCATGACTTTAATAAATAACTTAGCTAAATAAAAATTATAGACTTTTTAGGAAATCTAACCCCGTCATGGTAGTGCAAATAAAATAGAAAACCTCCTCCTCCGAAAATAGATACCGAAAGGGCGCTATATGGGTGCTAATCCTTCCCTACACGTAACCGACTCCCGAACCCTTCTCTGATAACGCAGACCACACGTTTAAACTACTCAAAGTAAAGGGTATCCAACTGTACCCCAAAAACAGTTGGTGGCGACTCTGAATTTTCTCACCATTGGTTTAGTTTGAGCTCACCCCAAACGAGCCCGGACGAAAACCAGTGATGACACTTGGTCTTCGAGTGTTGGATTGGATTTCTGCTTATGTTTGCAACACTCTAGTTGTCACACCATATATTGACAGGTAACTCCACGTTGACTCCCAAGTCTAACAGTTGAGTGTGAATCCAGACCATCTGAGTACATGCAGCATGTGTAGCTACATATTCAGCTTCAGCTGTGTTGCAAGCCACATTGTTATGTTTATGGCTCAACCATGCAACACATTTAGAGCCCAGATAAAAATTGTAGCCACTGGTAGAACGTCTATCATCAATGTTTGTAGTCTAGTCTACATCAGTGTATGCCTGTAATTCAATGGAATCCTTAGAGGGATACCAGAACCCCATTTCTAGTGTACCATGTAGGTATCTAAGGATTTGTTTGACTGCAAACAAGTGAGACTCCTTGGGATCGACTTGGTATCTTCTTACTTGACACACAACTTGCATCAAATCATGTCTGGAGGCTGTAATATATAGGAGGCTTCCAATCATGCCTCGATACTCTTTCTGATTTATACTTGTGCCTTCCTGATCTTTGTGTAATTTGCAACTTGTAGCCATTGGTGTTTTGACAAGCTTGCTACTAGGGGTGATCAAAAACCGAACCAAACCGGTGAACCGAACCAAACCAAACCATTTGGACCAAAAAAATAGTTTTTAAAATTATATTGGTTTATTTGATTCGTATTTTTGGAGAACCGATGTTATTGGTTCGATTCACGATTTCGGTTGTTCGGTTACCAAACCGATCGAATATAACGAAAGCGCAACATTACCAGTTACCACTTCCCACTTCCCACCCGGCACCCATCCTAGGTTTTGCATTGTCCCCAAAGTCGAAAGGCCAAAGGTTGATGACTCGACGACATTACCACTTCCCAATTCCCACTTCCCACTTCCCTTTCGGATCTACTCGTGCTCTCGTAGAGTCATAGTCTCATTTTAGTCACTCGTCTCTATCCACAATCTCCAATTCTCCATCTCTCAATTATTGCGTGTGAGGTTAGTGTTGTCTCCGGAGGTAGCATGCAACAGTACTATAATCTCTCTCTCTCTCTCTCTCTCTCTCTCTCTCTCTCTCTCTCTCTCTCTCTCTCTCTCTTTCTTTCTCTCTCTCTCGATTGATTTTATAAATCAGATATTGATTTTGAAAGCAGTGATGACAGCGAGTCATCTAGCGGTGACGGCGAGTCATCAGCACCCAATCTCCATCTTCATCTCCATTTGTTGACTGCTGCATGTCAGATGAGTCATCTAGCGGCGACGGTGTTGTCTCTCCGGCAGCAGTAGTGGTACTACTTCAGCAGCTCAGTCGATAATCTCTCTCTCTCTGGATTTCAGATATTAAAAGTCTTAGAAAATATGCTTATCGGTTGTTTTCTTGCTAATATGTGTTTGAATTTAGAGACTCAGAAATAATATTGACAATTGTTGATATGTGTTCATTGATGTTATACGTGTTCATTGATGTTATACATGTTCATTGATGCTACGTGTTTACCAAACCAAATGTTTATAGTTACTGATACATGTTTAGTGATGCTATAACTATCTATTAATTTGTTAGATGGAGGATACAATGAAGGAAGGAAATAAAACCCAAGAGGGAGGACCAAATGAGACTACCCCAGCCCCTACCCCAACCCCTACACCGGCCACTACCCCAGCCCCTTCTAAAGAAAAGGTCATGGGTATGGGAACATTTTATGATAGTAAAGGGTGATGAAGAATGAGTTGTATGTAATTATTGTAAAAGTAATTATGCTTGCTCGACTAAAACTAATGGGACTTCAAGTATGGCATGCCATTTAGAGACTAAATGTAAGAAATATCCATTTAGAAGACATGTTAAGGGGCAAACCACACTAGGATTCCAACCTAGTAATGATGGGGATGGTGGGAATCTTGTCTCTGTTCCATTTAATTTGAAAGCATGCAGGAGAGTGTTGTCTGAAATGATTATTCTTGATAAATTACCTTTCATGTTTGTGGAGAAGAAAGGGTTTAGACAATTTATGTCAGTTGTGTGTCCTAAATGGATTCAAATCCCATCTTATGCAACAATTACTAGGGATTGCTTGAGTATTTTCATGGAAGAGAAGAGTAATATGAAGAATGCATTAAAAGGTCAATGAGTGTGCCTAACTATAGACACATGGACATCCACCCAAAATCTCAACTACATGTGTTTGACTGCTCATTTTATAGACCGTGACTGGAAATTACACAAAAGGATTATTAACTTTTGTTTAATTGAAAGTCATAAAGGTGAGAAGCTTGGTCAGACCGTTGAGCTTTGTTTGCTTGAGTGGAACTTGCAACATTTTCTTTGCATAACCGTTTACAATGCGAGCTCCAATAATTTACTTGTTAATTTTTTGAAGAAAAAAACCAAAAGTAGAAAAGGTATTGTATTGGAACATGAGTTTTTGCATGTTAGGTGTTGTTCACATATATTGAACTTTATTGTTAGTGATGGTTTAAAGGAGTATGATGATTCTATTGCTAGGGTGCGCAATGTTGTTCGTTATGTGCGTTCATCACCATCTAGATTAAGTGTTTTCAAACTTTGTGCTGAAAAAGAACAAATTTCTTATGGTAAAGGGCTTTGCTTGGATGTTCCCACTAAATGGAACTCCAGATTTGAGATGCTTAATGCAGCTGAGAAATATCAAAAGGTTTTTGAGAGATTGGAAGATGAACACCCAAACTTTTTGTCTACAGTGGGATATGGCATTAATGAGGAAGGGGGTGAAGGGAAAGAAAGGAGGCTATTAGGTGCTCCAACTCATTTTGATTGGGAAAGAGTAAGAATGTTCATTCGATTTCTAAAACTCTTTAAAGATGAAACTTTGAAGTTCTCTAGTTCTTTGCATCTTACATGTAATACCTTTTTTGAAGAGCTTATGACACTTCAGGCTGAAATTAATGCAATGTGTGCAAGTGATGATGTTTATTTGAAATTTATGGTAATGGGGATGAAAACCAAATTTGAGAAGTATTGGGGGAATGTTGATAAGATGAATCTTTTGTTATTGATTGGTGTTGTATTATATTCGAGATATAAATTGAGGTTTGTGAGCTTTTGTTTTTCAATGTCATTTGAAAGTAATACAACTATAAAAATGACAATGAAAGTTAAAGATGCTTTGGTTAGGTGGTATGGATGGTATGCTAACAAATAAGCTTGTTGTAGAATGCAAGTTCCAACTTCAAGTCAAGACTCATCCTTACCTTTGACCCAACCGAATGTTGTACGTTTAAACTTGGCATCCCAATTTAAGAAGCACTTGGAGGAGCAAGATGTTTTCAATATCCAAACCGATGTGGACAAGTACTTGGTGAAGCTTGGGAACCTCAAAATGATAATTTTGATCTTTTGAGTTGGTGGAAAATCAATTCTTTTAGGTTTCAAGTCCTCTCCCAAGTGGCATGAGATGTTTTGGCAATACCTATATCCACTGTTGCATCTGAGTCTGCATTTAGCATAGGGGTGTGTGTTCTTGACTCTTATAGGAGTTCTTTATCACCACTTATGTAGAGGCCTTAATATGTGCACAAAATTGGCTTTAAGATTCATCAACTCCTATTAACCTTCAAGCTTCGATACGTGGGATTGAGGAAATAGATAACATCAACTCAGGTACGTGTTTACTTTTAAAAAGTCATTATTGGTATTTGAAGGTATTTATATTTATTTCTATTTACTTTTTTTCTCTCACAGGTTCACTTTTAGAAGAAATTGATGAATCGATCATTAATGATTATTGAATTGATGATAGAGGATGTGAGGTAAGAAATAAGATTAACTGTTTAGTTATTATTACAAGTTTGGCTTTTATTTGATTATTATTCCCTATTTATTGCTGTCACTTTGAAAAAAAAGGATGCTTTTTAAACATTAATTATGCACTTGATATTGAGGGGCAGTGCTTTTTTTTTTTGGCAAGATTTACCACTAGTTATGTGGTTATAATGTTAGTTATAGCGTTATGTGGTGTTTATATATGCTCAAAGTGTGTAAGGCAGACAACTAGCCATACAATGACTAATTTGTTAACATCCAAGTCATCACAATGCTATGTCATAATTACTGTGGTGTAGGATCGGCAGTCCCTCTCATGCACTAGAGTGATTTTCTTTCTTTTTCTTTGCTAACTCACTGTATGATTTTCTTCGACTGTAATGATAGATTCATTGTCTTTTTTTCCTAGTTAGAAAATTCACTAATGTTGCCCAAACTATTATTTTTCACGCATTGTTGGATTTTATTCTCTCTTTTTTTGGATTGTTGAGAGTAAACATAAAGTTTGAGATTCCTTCAAATTGTAAATATGCAGTTCAATATGTGGCAACAGCAAGGTCTCATAGTTAAATTACTACTGAAGGAAGAGTTTCAGATTCAACAAACTATTTTTTTCAAGCATTGCTGGATTTTATTCTCTCTTTTAATTTCAAGGTTTGTTTTTGGTTCCTTCTTGCTGTTTTGGTGATATAGAGGTTCAATTGCATGTGACATTTTGCTATGTTATTTTCAATATTTCACTGCTGTTTTTGCTTCCTTTGTCCTGCTCGTGTGCTTCTCTCCATCTCCTTCAATATTCTTTACATTCAAAACAGCTTAGGCAGCATTGCATTTACTCCATTTAATTTGATAATCTCTTTTGGGTATTGGGATCCATATTATTACATCAGGCGCCAGTAGCGAATGCAACCAGAAGGTGATGGGATGAATTTTTATAATCAAATTTTGTTGAATCGGTTCTAGCGAGGAGATATTCTCTGTTAAATATAGAAGAGCTAATATTTTGATGATTGTGAGGACTATGGATAAAGTGTATAATTTCAATTTGGATTGGGTTAGTACTTAGTAGTGCTTCAGACTCATCTTGCTTATTTGTTGGGTTTTTGGACACTAATATTTTAAGTTTAGATTTAATATTTTATTTTCTTCTAATGTTTTCAAATCAATAATTTTTTGGGTTGTTGCCTTAGAATCCAATTGGTGATGATGTTTGAGAATTGAGATGAATGTATTTTTTTATTTGTCATTAAAATTTAAAAATCGATTTAAACTGATAAACCAAACCAAATTTTTATGCACCGAATCGAACTGAAACTGATGGTTTTTAATATTTATTGGTTGGTTTTTGTTTGTATTTTTTTCAAACCGAATGTCTTTGGTTTGGTTTAAAAATTGTATACAAACCGATCGATGTTCACCATACTTGCTACCCTCCATACCATACTTCTTCAGTAATTCTTTGGTAAATTTATGCTGTGATATAAAAATGTCTTTAGCAGTATGCTTGATCTATAGTCCTAAGAAGTAGGTCAATTCCCTTATGAAAGACATTTCAAATTTATCACTCATTCTTTTGGCAAACTCTTCACATAAGTCATTCGAGTCAAATTTATGAAAAACGTTATGAATTTTTAAAGTTGCTCCAGAAATCTGCCTTATTTTTCATGAATTTTGGTTCTTTACATGGATGTTTGTCTCATATTGACAGTTTTGCTTTTCCTTTGCCCATTATATATACAAAGCAAGTGAGAACAAGAGAGGCCTAAGGAAGCCCAAGTAGAATCGCCACATGGCGACTAAGCCCACACACGAAAATTTTTGGGGAAACGCAAATTCAAAACGTTGAAACCCGAAGGTCAAACTTGGTCAAATCTGGGCCAGGCCTAGTGATATGGACTAAGCCCAAATCCGGTGGCCAAATTTGGTCAAATCCGGGCCAAGCCTAGTGATACAGAATAAGCCCAAATCTGGCGGTTAAACTTGGTCAAATCCGGGCCAAGCTCGTTGATGCGGAATAAGGACCCATTTATCCGGAATAAGCTCGTTAATGCGGAATAAGGACCCATTGATGCATAATAAGCCCATTGATGCGGAATATGGACCCATTCATCCGGAATAAGCTCATTGATGCGAAATAAGGGCCTATTGATGCGGAATAAGGACCCATTGGTCCGGAAATCATCTCAATGATTCGAAAAAACTCAAAAATAGCTCCTCCACAGGTCTAGGAGTGACTTCAAAGCATCGGGACTCTAAAAAATCTAGAAAAATTCTTTTTCAAGTGCATTAAATGATACCAGTGTCTTGGAACTCCCTTTTCAAACGTGAGAATTAAGGAGTCTCTGAATATTAAATTAAAATGTCTTGGGATTCCTTTTTCAAAGCATGAGAACTGAGAATTATTATAAATTGCTTCTAATTAATACCTGGGAACCGAGAATCCTATTTTCAAAGTCATTAATTCATTGGAACACCGCAGTTGACTTATGGGGACTGTAAGGAATCCAATTAATGTCGATGTGCGGGATGCCTCTCCTGGGATCCCTATAAATAGGCTGCCCCATGAGGCAAAGAGGAGGGGCATCATTTTTATTAGAAAAAAAGAGAGCATGCTGGAGGGGATCACATATCAGAAGAGGAAATAATTCTAGAGAGAGAGAGAGAGAGAGAGAGAGAGAGAGAGAGAGAGAGAGAGAGAATATCTTGGTGTTTTTAAGAGGAAAAACCCAGAATTGATCATCCTCTTCCAGCGGTAGGAATCATCAACGGGGAGGCCATTCAGGAGGGACATCAAACGTCAATTATCGAAGGAAGCTCTTCCAAACTAAGCAGCAAATAGTCTGGAAGCGTAGACACAGATTCAAGGCGGGAAAGGGAAGTTGCATTTTTCTTTCTCACACCTTGTGTTTTCAGGGAGACTTTTTAAAGGAGGATCCTCAAGCTTGGTCACAAAAAGACTACCCAGGTTCTTCTCTTTAATCTCTTTATATTTAAACTGTTAAAACTTATTTTCTCAAATGTTTTGAAGTGAAACAGTTTCTCTTTTAACTTCCATTCATTTTTTCTTCAAAAATAAAAAAGGACAATCAAGGAACACATTTTTCAGAAAAATTTAAACAAGGCCTGGGCGGTCATGAGGGTTGAGCCCTAGATGCTCATATCCTAGTCTGCCTAAGCCTATATCAATTGTAGCGGTATTCTCATATTTCAATTCAAATGATTTTTGTTTTCTTTTCTAAAAAAGAAAATCACTTTTATTTTCTAAAAGAAATACAATACTATCACATGAGCCTAGATCCCACATTCTTTTTCTAAAATTAGAATGTACTTCTTTTTATTTGCTTTAAAATCTTTTTTTGTTGTTTTAAGGCCTAGATCCTAAAAATTTTCGTTTTCCGAAAATTAAAAATATACAAAAATAACTTCTTTTTGAATAATGCAAGCAAACACCCATAGATCAAGACTAGGTACCAATTGTGGGCGTTGTGGGGGTGCAAGAGTTTTTCTTTCTTCCTCACACGTAACCGACTCCCGAACCTAATTCTATGGAACCATAGAGTTTATCTTTTCTAGGTACCCAATCACACCTTTAAATTGTTTGGTGGCGACTCTGTGTTTTTCTTTTCTTTCATGGTTTGTGTGAGCTTTGTGCAGGGATGACTTTAGGATCAACTGAATGAACTAGCATGGAGTCCTTTCACAAAAGCTTGTACGAGCCCGGTCAAAAACGGGTGATGACAGCTGGCGACTTTGTTAGGCACGTTGTGAGAGTCTAGCCATGGTCTCAATTTATGGAATGTTTGCTTGCTCATTTCTTTTCTGTTTCTTTTTTTTATTCTATAATTATTTTAATTGTGCATATATGCATCTCTTTCTCCCTCGAACCCTATACCTAGGTTTTCTCTAACACACTAGGATTAGAGAGGCTAGTAAAGGTTTGCCCATATGGACTTGGTTGTGCTTGTCTATGTGGAATACCCGAAATGTCTCACTCAGGCAGTGGTCCTTTCTTGTTAATGCACAAGAGGTACAAGAAGGACCCCCTCTGTCAATGCCCTTTGGGGTACAGGGGTTCCCTCTTTGTTCTTGTCATTGCCCTCGTGGTACAAGGCTAAGTAGATGTAATGACCTGTATTTTGGGATGTGGAGTTAGTTACAGTTTTGCCTTTTGGGGTGGCAATTGTTGGGTTTTAGAGAGTTTTATTCCCACACATATTGGCTTGAACACTTTGTATGATGATGGGCAAGCTTGAGGTAAGAGATGAGCCCAAGAGGGAACCTTTAGGGGGTGCACGTGACAATACACATGACAATGGCTTGTCACGGAAGTGGTGTTTTTGCATGGGAGCCTTCCAGAAGTTATTCTAAGTCTTGTGGCATAATCTTAGGGCATTTGGAGCTTGCACGTGACAATGACCTTTGTCACGTGTAGCCATGTTTTTGCATCGTCTTCTTCATTTTGTTATGATGATCATCTTTTCCTTAAGGACCATATTCGAATTGTGGGTATTTTGTCCTGTGTGGATGCGGGAAGGTTGTGGCATGTTCTCTTTATCAAAACTACATCGTTTTGATGGTGGGATTTCATTTATCAAAACTACGTTGTTTTGATGGTGGATTTCATTTATCAAAACTACATCGTTTTGATGGTGAGATTTCATTTATCAAAACTACGTCGTTTTAACGTTAGGTTTTACTTATCAAAACTACGTCGTTTTGATAAGGGAGGTGTCTATATAAAGAGGTGGAGGTCTCTTTGTTTTAGGTTTAGGGTTTCTTTCCGCCAGCCGCCGCAGCCCTCACAGAGAGAGAGTTTCTAATCGTTGCTGCTGTGGTGATTTGCGTGGGTGGACGGCATCTAGCGTGGTTCACGTGGGTGAACGGCATCTAGCGTGGGAGCAAGAGCAAGGAGGAACCTTTTGAGGTAGGGGTTCTGTCTCTTCTAATACCCATTCCGGGGTTAGGCCCTGTGGTGGATGATTTGTAGAGTATTGTTGTTGTTGTTGTTATAATATATATGTAAATCTATATAGGTTTGATCTCTTATATGGATGTTGGCCTTCAATGACATATTTTGTTTGGTTTTGATGTTGCATCCGGGGTATGGGAATTCTCGAGGTTCGTTGCATGGCAGTGGGCCTTAGAGGTGGTTGGGAATATCAGTGTTATTTGTTAGGCTTCGTTCTGTTGTAGGTTCACGTGGGGAAACCTTGAGGTTTTCGGGGGAAATATACTTGATATAATGATTGTTGATCAAGATGCATGCTATGTGTTTGATTATATGCCTGTGTGGCTGTGATGCATGCTATGTGTTTGATTATATGCCTGTGGGGTTGTGATGCATGCTATGTGTTTGATTATATGCTTGTGTGGTTGTGATGTGTGTTATGTGTTTGATTGTATGCCTGTGTGGCTGAGATTGGAGCCTGTGTGGCTGGAGCCTTCGAGGCTGGTTATGGAGCCCGGTGGCTGTGGAAGCCCGTGGTTGGTTATGTAGCCCGGTGGCTATGGAAGCCTGTGGCTGGTTATGGAGCGTGGTGGCTATGGAAGCCCGTGGCTGGTTATAGAGCCCAGTGGCTGTGGAAGCCCGTGGCTGGTTATGGAGTTTGTGTGGCTATGGCAATGGTACTTATTGATGTGGCTTGTTTGTGTATAAATGTTAATTATGGACGGTCTGTATAGTACTGCCATGACAATGCACTCGTGCACATCAACATGTAGATGTTAGGAGCATGGGATGGGTTGGGGAGACATGATCCCTACTGAGCTGTGGTTGCTCACCCCTCCCGTTGTGTTTTGTTTACTTTAAAGGAACCTACAGGCGTTAGGAGGGAACACCAAGGTGGAGGACAGTTCTGCTTTGCCTTGTTTAATTTTATTTTGTGTTGTTAATTTTTGTGGGACCTTTGTAACCCTAGTGGGGAGATATTGTAAGGGAAAATTTAATTATAATAAAGGCATGTTTGGTTTATAACATTTATTGTGGTTTGAAATTAATAATATGATTTTGTTTTTGTGAATATTTATTGTGGATGTGCGTAAAGTCCTGTGTGGAAGTAATCCCAACCCCTTGCCCACTAGGTGGGTAAAGGGGAGTCACGAACCGGTTTCCTCGGGTTGGAAATCTGGGGCGTGACAATATGATATCAGAGCATGGTCTAGTTGGCCTAGGGTAGTGGGCGAATCTGGTTATCTTGAGTCCTTTGGAGGATCTTGGAGGGACATGCCTGATCAACATGGTCTTCTTTGAGCCTCTAAGGTGTAGTTGGGGTAGTCTAGTCCTGTGGTAGGATTTGCATGTATTGGCATTAGGGCACTAGTTGCATTTGTTGTCTATGTGTGATTGTGTGGATAATTGAGATGAAGCATGTGATAGGAAAATATGAGGAATGTGATTTAATCTGTGTTACTCTGATTTTGTGATAACTTAAATTGTGTGCTTGGGGAAATGCTGCTTGTGCAATGTGACTTAATGAGAACGGAAATGTGTGCAAAGAGTGTAAAGCTATGTGATAATTGAATTGATAAATGGGGTAGAGGTAGTGACACGCGATAGATTTTGAAACGCATTTTGACGATTGTCTTTCTTACTTCGTGTAGTAAGAATGCCACCGAGGAGAGCGACACGTGCGTCTGGGGCAGTGGCTGATGAGTCATCTGCCCATGAGGGACCAGGTGTAGGGCAGCCCACTGGAGGACATGCGCTGTTGTTGGAACAGCTGCGAGAGGGCATCTAACAGGAAGTCCAAGAACTGAGGGAGGGTACTGGCAAGAGGTTTGGGAGGAGGTGCGTCGTGAGATGGCAGCACAGCAGGTGCCACCGCCACCACCACCACCAGTGGGAGAGTTACCCCGTGAGCGTGAGAGTTCGCCAGGTGGCGTACCGATTTGTGCAGAGGATGACGTGGTGACGAGGTTCTGAAAGGAACAACCACCGAGGTTCAAGGGAGAAGTGGATCCCGTGGTGGCTGAAGATTGGTTGAGGTAGATCGAGCATCTGTTTTCCTTTCTCCTACCCCAGGAGGAGGATAAGGTGAGGCTAGCCATTTTGCAATTAGAGGGGAATGCTTTGGAGTGGTGGCAGAGTGTAGCGGGAAGCCATTCAATGCAATTCATGCTATGGGAGGAGTTCTTACACCTCTAAAATGATGAGTTCTTCCCCGAGTTGTTGAGGTGGCAAAAGAGGAAAGAATTCGGCAGCCTGAAACAAGAATCGAGGACAGTGCCCGAGTATGAGCGGGAGTTCTAGAGCTTGAGTAGATTTGCTCCTGAGACTGTGGCAAAGGAGGACCTGAAGACCCGCAAGTTCACCTTGGGTCTCAGGCCTGCCCTTAGGCAGAGGGTAGCGATATTGCGTTTGAGGACTTATGCTGAGGTTGTTGAGACAGCCCATATGGTTGAGAGAGAGCTTGATGATGGGAGGCAGGCCCATTAGGGTCGACAGTTACACGGAGGGTCTGACCGTGATTCAGGGTCCAAGAGGCCCAAGACCGAGGAGGGAGCTAGCAGTTCCTTCCGTAATAGGGGTCAACCCTCAGTGAACCTAGGTAAGTTCACCTTTGGCAGCAGTAGGCAGGGCGGTTCAGCAGGGGGTCTTCCCAGCAGTTGTCATTGCTGTGGAGAGCAAGGCCACTTTAGGAGGGATTGCCCCAAGAAGGACTGGCGATGTAAGAGCTGTGGACGAGAGGGTCATGTGAACCGAGTTTGCAGGAGTAACAACAAGGGAGTAGGAGGCATGGCATCCAGTATGAGGAGTGATGCCAGTTTTCATGCACCACTAGAGAAACCAGCTCGTCAGTGGTAGGCCAGTCAGGTAGGATCCAGTCAGACCCGACCTCAGGAGAGGCCGGAGCGGCAGCAGACTGAAGCTAGAGGCAGCCATGGCGGAAACCGTCCAGTAGGTGAGCCGACCAGTGGCACGGGTCAGGAGAGGGTGTTTGCGTTGAATGTGACACCCCGGGAGGAGGCTGAGCTACCACTTCCACTGGCGGAGGGTGGGGCAGGACCTTCGGTGGTTAGCGGTACCCTTTTGATCTCTCGTACGCTTGCTTCTGTTCTTTTTGATACGGGTGCATCATGTTCTTTTATTGCTGAGCTTGTAATTGATGGCTTGGGATTAGTATGTGTTGAGGCAGTGAGACCCCTAGTTGTTGAGTCCCCGGTAGGAGGTATGATTGAGGTGCGGCATGTTTGTCGTGATTGTATGTTAACCATAGGAGATATGGATCTTGGCTTCACTTTGTATGTGATGCCATTGAGGATGTTTTACTTGATCTTCGATATGGATTGGCTTATGGCTTTCCAGGCCAAGATAGATTGTTATTGGCGCCGTATATCATTCATGTCACCTGCGGGGGTTTCTTGCACCCTGCAAGAGTTTCTTGTACCCTGTAGGGGGAGTGGGTTTCTTGTACCTAGTGTTGGACCAGTGGGGTGCCATTACCCACAGGTTGGCTGCCCTAACTTTTACTGAGGAGGGAAAGATGGGAGAATGAGTGTGGCCAGCAGTTATTGACCAATTTTTGGATGTCTTTCCTGAAGAGTTGAGGAGTTTACCACCTAAGAGGAGTGTGGAGTTCACTATTGAGTTGGTACCGGGGACGGGTCCAATCTCCCAAGTGGCTTATCGTATGGGACCAGCTGAGTTTAGGGAGCTTCAGAGGTAGATAGAGGAGTGACAGACAGATTTTTAGCCTCTCTAAAAGAGCTAGCTAATGTCGTTAAATCTCTCTTCAAGATAATAAATTCCCTAAGTTTGCACTAAAAGAATAGCAGCAAGCAAGGAGTCGAACCCACAGGGATTAGCCTAGTTCTCTAGTTCTCAAATCAAAACACCCAATTACTCTTGTTCTATAAAATGTCTTGGTAAAAAGTTTTCTTTTTTAAACTAAAGATCTAATTTTTATTTGGTTTTCTGAATAAACAAAGAAAGCAAATTGATTTTAGGATTAAAATTCAAGGATTAAAGGCATCTAGGGTCACAATTTCACCTCCTTATATTATCTCTACTGGTTCATGGTATTAGGGTTGTCTGATTGAAAACATGCTAAACATAAGCCAAGGACAACAAATGGTCATTGAGGTCCTTTTAAGAGTTGTATGCCAGAATGGTCATCTAAACACACAGACATGCAAAGCCAATAAATCATACTTGCAAAAGGATAATGATCACACCAATTACAAATAAGTTATGAATCTCAATCCGCCCCAGACTAGGGCTAAGAATACCAAGGTGTACATCCAAAGATAGAATTAAGAACAGATTCATAAAACATGCAAAACTCAATCATCCAAACCCAATATTCATAAACACAGCGAAGCAACAAGGGGGCTACATTGCTCCCCTAGATTAAAGAACTACTCACGCATGATTACAAGCAAACACAAAGCAGAAAAGCTCAACATCTTCTTCTAATCCACGCGCACAGCAAAGCTTCAAATCCAGGCTCCAAAATCCGCGACGGCTGCTGCGACGGCTGCTCTCCTAGGTCAAGGAGCAACCTCCAAGTCGTGGAGCCTCTCTCTCTCTAAAAACGTGTAGGGGGGGTCAAGGGATACATAGCAGGAGGCGTGGAGCTCTTATTTATAGAGTTTGGATGGGCTTTGAGGTGTGTACCCTAGCCCATCTATCAAAACGACGTAGTTTTGATAAGTGACACTCCAAACTTTAAAATCTCTATCTTCCATCCACAATTCGGACATGGGCCGTCAGAAACAAATGATCAGCATGGAAAAACGATAGGATTGGTCCAAAAATATCTCTGCACGCCAATTTGCACGTGATATGGTGAATTCACGTGCACCTCCAAATCAGCTCAAACTTCTCCCCAAGCTTCCTTGCATCCTGTAAAGGCCTGAGAGGCAAAAATAGGCTTGCACGTGAAATGGGTGAATTCACGTGCAGCTCCAAATGCTCTGAAATTTCTGTGGTAGGTAGAGGACATCATTCTAAGAAACTTTTGTTCTTGCACGCCAATTGTTTGAGGCCATCTACCTAGTCAAAAGTGAGGTCCAAAATCTGCCAAAACAGCTTAAAAACGCATGTATTTGCAAATAACATCTTCCTAGTGGTTAGAGCAAATATATATGATATATGAAGCAATAAGGCTCTAATTATGCTCTTAAACATCCTAAATAAACACTAGAATAATGGCATAAAATGCACGTTATCAAATACACCACACTTGAACCATTGTTTGTCCTCAAGCGAAAACATACAAGCATGCAAAAATAAAATAAACACGTAGTCAAACGGAAGAAAAATAAAATAACAATCAAGGAGAATCATGGTTTCCTAAGTATGCAACTCTATCATGATGAAATGGGAATTTAAGCATCAAAATGAGTCATAGCTTAGTTCATTCATGTCCATATCCCTAGTCCAACAACCATGCAATATCTCCACTTAAATTTCAGATATGAGCAAGCAATCCATGATAAAATAGCACCTAGTTTCCCTTTAAGTTCTTACCAAGGATAAACAGCCTCACTCAAATATAATAATTCTCAAGCCCAATACCTATCAATGAACAATGGATGGAAAACTCTATCTCTACACTCGCCATCAGCTATTGATTAAGTACTTGCCAAGCAATCATGAGAGTTCCCTATTGTGCTCATCAAAGAAAACACACCCTCTATTCTACTTTATTTGAACTTACACTCTAATCTAATAACTCAATAAACTCACACTCTAGTCTAATAACTGATAAAACAAAACCATGAGCTAAAGAATTGAGCTCAACACTCTCAAAACAAAACCCAATTTAGCCAATGTGGCTTCACAAATAAATAATCACACATAAACATCAGGCCATTGTGGCTTTTATTCTGAATCTTTCTTTTCTTTTCTTTTCTTTTCTTTTTCTTTTTTTTTTCTTTTTTTTTAAGTAATAACCTTACAAGGTTGCATTTTATGCTCTCTCTTGATGGATTATTCACTCTTTTTTTTTACTCACATAACACAAATAAGACTAATTTTTCTAATGCAAACTCCTTGCCATTTTGCTACATAAGGAGAGACAAAAATTCATTGATGTCTCACATCCCATTTTCCAATTAAGTGATGACTTTTTCACATTCTATATCACAGCCTTTTATATAATATCACAAAATAAAGAAAAGAATGCAAAGACAGTCACAGTGACTTAGAGGTCTTGCATCCTAACTCCACACACCAAACACTGAGCACTAATAAGTAATCACATGCTTACTTGACTCCTACTATTAAATAACCAATGTTGAATGCAGAGAGGAGTATGAGATCAAACTATTACCCAAAAACCATAAATGTCACTCAAGGGCTAAAAAGAAGCTTTTCTCATTTTGCATTTCTTTTTCACTCAACTTTAAGGGTTACTTAGGTCTATCATAGCATTTCATGCTCAGCTAATATTCAAAACTCAGCTCCAAAAACATGGTGATATCATTCAAAAGATAAAGACATGATCAAACCAAATTAGAGCACATTATAACTACTTTAACACCCTTATCACAACATGATACTAATGTGGCACAAAAATTAAATTTTAAGCCACAATTGCATACTTAATATCCATGTCTCCACATGCAAATCATTCAAGCAAACAACTCAAACAATCATGCAACTAAAAACAGTTGTTTTTTGTAAATAATTATAAATAAAACATGCAATCACAACATAAAAGACAAGCAAGTGGCTCAAGTCACTCCCCATACACCACACTTAAAATATGCTATGTCTTCATGGCAAAAAATAGGGAGTAGGAAAATACTTACCTCTCAGTTGGCAAGCTGTAGTAGTAGATAACATTGGCCACCATGCGTCGCACCTGAGCCACAAAGTCAACCGATGTCTCGCCTCGCACTTCCCAAGTTTCCTTCCCTGGCAGAATAGCCATCATATAGTAGCAAGCAAAGATCCCACAGCTGAATTGGTCAGGCTGCTGAGGGATTTCCATTTCGTTGAGGTGAATAAGAGGGAGCTTATCCTGCAACAATCCTTCTTGTCTCATCGCATCCTTGATTCTTTTTATGAGCCCATGAACAAGCCGTCTCTTCCTTCTGGTGAACCCTTCGCCTTGGCTTGGATCATAAAGCACCGCATGCCCTGCACTCAAATCCACACGCACCAAGACATAGTGACGATCAATGTGCACAGGGATCAACACCTCGTGCATACCATGCCAAGGACGGTGCCCTTCATTCTGCCCATTTATACACTGGCGCCACACACTTTCAGTCAAAGGTTGCTCATAAAGCTCACACAGCATAATAGAGGTATACTGGGACAGTGGTAATTATGAGGTTCAGCCTCCACAACAAAACGCATAGTCCTGCAAAACAAGTCCACCTCATCTGAATATAGATATTCATCGCCTAAAATCCTTTGAAGGACAAACGAGGTGAAGAGATCCATGTCCCTTGCAAATCGAGCCCTTAACACCTGAGAATTAATGAAGTCTTCAAATGCTGCTTGACTTTCGGCAGATGATAAGGCTGGATTAATGATTAAATAGATAGGAGTGCCAAGAAGGTCTTCAGGTTCAGCAGGCATGTATGTACCCCAAGAGACAGGATGTATAACAGGCACAATAGCCTGAGAATATGCAGGATCAGTAAAAGGCTGGAAGGGTGAATACCCTTCTACTGGCTCTGTCTCCTCTTGAGGCTGGAAGGGTGAATACCCTATTGCTAGCGCTGCCTTCTCTGGGTGATAGTGGGATGGCCGAGCTGAAGGTTCTGGTTGAGGTGGATCTGCCTGGGCTGGATAAGAATCTTCAGGGGATGGAGAGGGTTCTTCATCAGATATCTCCACTATAGGAGAACGTTTTGATGCTTTCCTCTTGCTCAAGGCCTTCCAGATTTTGCCTAGGAGGCCTTTGACTTCTTTATTGTCCTTCCTCAGGGCTTCCACCTCGCGCTGGGTTCTGGCATTTGCCTCCCTGAGCTGCTGTGTTTCTTGCCTCCAAGCTTCGGTAGATGCAGCAGGAGGAGCTTCTGGGGCCTCCCATGCTCTAGGTGATGCATGAGCAACTACGTCTGGAGCCTCCCGTGCTCTGGTTCTAGGTTGTGAAGTAGCTTGTTAGTCACCAGAGATGAGGGCCATTAATTCTTCAAATTGGGCACTAGTGATGTGCCCATTAGTGACTGCCCAATTGATGACCTCCACTTCGCTCACCACCTGCCCACTAATGCCTTGAAAGAAATTGAAAATATCTTCTTTGTGTACATTGAACTGCATGTACATGGCAGTGAGTCTGTATAGAGTCTGCTTCCTTTGATCCAAATGAGGAGAGGTCTCCCTTGCAAAGTTAGTGGATCGCTCCACATGAACACTGTGCCTAGCGGGCTGTGATGGAGGAGGAACATTGGTTGCCCAATGACCTCGGTATCGATCCCCAAACCTCCTTCAGCATGCAATACTCTTAACACCCAGTGAGAAGGAAAAGTGATGGTATCCATGGAGGAAAAATGCAAAGCAGGCATGCTTTGAAATATCAAATACAAAAATCTGCCATTTATCTGCTTTGATGAGTTTTTCTTCCACCATTTAAAAATGGTAGTGGCCCAATCCACATTTAGCATATGATCAATGCTATACATGAACTCCAGGTGTGGCTTAGGCACACTATCTAGCCCACTGGTCTGAATCAATAAGCATTTCCCTACCAGGTAAGCTAGGCATCTAAATTTTCCAACAAAACTATTCTTGGTATATTGCCTTCGACTTTGAAATTTTCTAGCATAGTTGTATGCAGTACCAAATTCTCCTAGGCTTAGCTGAGGGAAACTATCACTGGGTTCAAGGAGGTTAAAGCAATGTCTAATAATTTCAGGGGTAATTCTGACATAAACCCCTTGCATGACCCCTATCAGCTCATCCTCACTCACAGAGACAGATGCATAGAATTCTTGTAGGGCAGAGTAGGAAATAGCTGGCTGGGCAAATACTAACCTTTGTAATCCCAGATTTTGAATTTTAAGAGCCACCTCTCTAGCCTAGCCTAGCTCTGAAGCCTCCAAAGCCTGCATATCAAGAGTATGCCCCAAGAGTATCTCCTCCTCAGGTTGGCTATCAGCACTAGGTGAGTGCACTTCCTCCTGGCCAGTCCTCCTTATGCGCACCATCTTTAGAATGAGAAAATAAGAGCAAAGAGCAGAAAACTGAAGAGCAAGAGAGCAAAAGAGCAGAGTTTCTCTAATACTCAGATCTGGAGTGATTTTGGTGTGGAAGCCTTTGAAGATGGCCTCTCTTTATATAGCGTGCAGAAGGAAAGATGCTCCAATTGGCGTGATACACGTGCCCCTAACTTTTCAGAGTGTTCTGACCAAAATAGCCCTTGCATGTGAATTGGTTGAATTGGCGTGCAGGTCAGAATCATCCCAAACTTTGGTGGTGGGTCCACCTTGAGCTGGCAAGCAATAGTCCCTTCTGCACGTGAATTGTTTGAAGCTTCTAGGAGGGCTAAAATTGGTATTTTGCATTTTTGAGCCACCATATGACAGCTAGCAATTCGCGTGCAAGAGTAAACGTGATTCACATGGTCTTCATCTACCATTCCGGAAAGTTACAGCTCAAAAGGAGGTGCACGTGAATTGGGCAATTCACGTGCAAATTCACGTTTAAGCCCAAACTGGCCCAAATTTCTCCACTTTGTTGCTTGTGCATTATGGACCATCTTTAAGTCTTGCACGTGAATTGTTTGAGCCCATCTTCAAGCACTTTTGGGCTTCACTTGCTCTTTGCTCCTTGACTTTGACTTTAAAAACAATTCCACAAGTTCAGGACCCAATAATTTGCTCATCCTGCAAATGGTTAGTTAAGAAAGAAGCAAAGCCTCCTGCACAAGGGTTAGCTTACAAACAAATTTATTGAATAAAATAAATAAAATAAAATAACATAAAATAAAAGATAGCAATAAATATTGGGTTACCTCCCAACCAGCGCTTTATTTAAAGTCTGTAGCTAGACTTTCAGTTATGATCATGCAATGGTGAAAGAGAGGGAATCAACTATCTCCCTCTGAGTTGAATCAAAGTATGGTTTCAGTCTGTTGCCATTCACCCAAAATTTCTTGCCATCTACAGCTTGGAGCTCAAAGCTCCCATATGGCTTCTTATCAACTATCACAAAAGGTCCCATCCACTTGGACCTTAATTTTCCAGGAAATAACCTCAACCTTGTGTTAAATAGAAGAACAAACTTTCTGCCCTAAGGTTAAAGGTTCATTGTTGAGTTGCCTATCATGCCATTTCTTAGTTCTTTCTTTGTAAAATTTAGCACTATCATAGGTATCCAGCCTAAGCTCAGCATGGAAAAATGATAGGATCGGTCCAAAAATATCTCTGCACGCCAATTTGCACGTGATATGGTGAATTCACGTGCACCTCCAAATCAGCTCAAACTTCTCCCCAAGCTTCGTTGCATCCTGTAGAGGCCTGAGAGGCAAAAATAGGCTTGCACGTGAAATGGGTGAATTCACGTGCAACTCCAAATGCTCTGAAATTTCTGTGGTAGGTAGAGGACATCATTCTAAGAAACTTTTGTTCTTGCACGCCAATTGTTTGAGGCCATCTACCTAGTCAAAAGTGAGGTCCAAAATCTGCCAAAACAGCTTAAAAACGCATGTATTTGCAAATAGCATCTTCCTAGTGGTTAGAGCAAATATATATGATATATGAAGCAATAAGGCTCTAATTATGCTCTTAAACATCCTAAATAAACACTAGAATAACGGCATAAAATGTACGTTATCAAGGAGTTGGTGAACCAGGGGTATATCAGGCCGAGTACCAGTGCTCTTTGCAAAGAAGGCGGATGGTACGCTTTTTTTTTGCATTGACTACAGGAAGCTGAACTTGGTAATTGTGAAGAACAAGTATCCGTTGCCTAGGATAAATGACTTGTTTGACCAGTTGAGTGGGGCCCAGTGGTTTTCCAAGATAGATCTGCGGGCGGGGTACCACTAGTTAAGGGTTAGGGAGGAGGACATCCCTAAGACTGCTTTCCGGTGCAGGTATGGGCACTATGAGTGGGTAATGATGCCATTCGGGCTCACTAATGCACCCGTAGTGTTCATGCATTTGATGAACTAGGTCTTTGTTCCATACTTGGATTCTTTTGTGGTGGTGTTTATAGATGATATTTTGGTGTATTCCAAGACGGAGAGGGAGCATATGAAGCATTTGGCAACAGTGTTGCAAACCTTGAGGGACCAGCAATTATTTGCTAAGTTTAGCAAATGTGAGTTTTGGATACAAGAGGTTCATTTTCTTGGCCATGTCGTGTCAGCAGAGGGGATTAGAGTAGACCCAGCTAAGATTGAGGCTGTATCATCGTGGGAGAGGCCAACCAATGTTTTCGAGATTCGTAGTTTCCTTGGCTTGGTTTTGTAGAGGGGTTCTCCCGTTTGGCAGCTCCTATGACGGCGTTGACCAGGAAGGGAGTGAAGTTTGAGTGGACTGACAAGTGTTAGCAGGTGTTTGAGGCTCTCAAAACCCATTTGACCACTGCACCGATGTTAAGGTTACCAAGGGAGGACGTCCCATATGAGGTGTATTGTGATGCATCTAGGATTAGTTTGGGGTGTGTGCTTATGCAGGAGCACAGTGTGGTCGCTTATAGGTCAAGGCAATTGAAACCACATGAGCAGAATTACCCTACCCATGATCTTGAGTTGGTGGCTGTCATCTTTGCTTTGAAGAGTTGGCAGCATTACCTTTTGGGGGAGAAGTTTGTGGTGTTCACAGATCACAAGAGCCTTGAGTACATTTTTACTCAGAAGGACTTGAATTTGAGGCAGAGGAGATGGGTGGAGTATTTGCAGACCTTTGACTTTACTCTTGCCTATACCCTAGGCAAGGGCAATGTCGTGGCTGATGCATTGAGCAGGAAAGGGAAAGCTAAGGTGGCAGTTAGTGAGTAGAAGCTGATGGAGCAGTTGGCGATGTTGTAGTTGCAGCCCATTGCTCGTGATGGTAGGACAGTGCTGAGTCCTATTGTTGTTGTGCCTGAGTTATACCAGTGAGTCCGGGAGGGACAGTTGGGTGATATTGAGTGTGAGGTTTTCCGTGCCGTATTGAGGCTAGTGAGCTATCTGAAGACTAGACAGAGGGTCCTGAGCATGAGTTGTGTTTTCAGGGGTGGCTAGTAGTGGCTTCTTCTCTCAGAAATGAGGTGATGAGCGAGTTTCATCAGTCTAGAGTTGCTGTGTATCCAGGGGGTATGAAGATGTACCATGCACTTCAGGGGCATTTCTGGTGGCCAGGGATGAAACGTGATGTGATAGCATTTGTTGCAAGGGGCTTTACTTGTCAACAAGTGAAAGCGGAACATCAGCAACCGGCAAGTATGTTACAACCATTGCCAATAGCCGAGTAAAAGTGGGACCACATAGCAATGGACTTTGTGACTGGTCTTCCACCCACCACTAGGAGGAAAGACATGATATAGGTGATTATGGATCGGCTAACCAAGTCATCCCATTTTCTTGCCATTCGAGAGCGGGATTCCATCGTGACGTTGTGCCAGTTGTATGTGAATGAGATTGTGCGATTACATAGAGTGCCATTGTCGATTCTGTCCGACAGAGATTCGAGGTTTACTTCTCGTTTCTGGACAGGCTTGCAGGAGGCTATGGGGACAAAGCTTAACTTGAGCACAGTTTTTCACCCTGAGACTGACGGTCAAACTGAGAGGACAAATCAGACATTGGAGGACATGTTGAGGGCCTGTATGTTAGATTTTGGGGGTACGTGGGCAACTCACCTTCCTTTGATAGAGTTTGCCTACAACAACAGTTATCAGGCATCCATTGGAATGGCTCCTTTTGAGGCATTATATGGCAGACCGTGCCGATCACCTTTGTGTTGGACTGAGGTAAGAGAGGCAACTCTTTTAGGACCACAGTTGGTTCAGGAGGCTACGGAGAAGGTCAAGTTAATACGTCAGTGCTTGTTGTTAGATTAGAGTCGACAGAAATTTTATGCAGATTAGCGGCAGCGACCTTTGGAGTTTTCTATGGGGGATCACGTGTTTCTCCGTATTTCTCCACGTCATGGACATCGGCGATTTGGGAGAGGTTCCAAGCTATCTCCGCGGTTTATTGGTCCTTTTGAGGTTATGAATCGTGTGGGGCTAGTGGCCTACAGGTTAGTGTTACCACTGCGGTTGAGTCGGGTACACAATGTGTTCCATGTGTCCCAGTTGAGGAAGTATCATCCTGACCCAACTCATGTAATTGATTGGGGAACATTGGATATTGAGGATGATATGTCCGTTCTTAAGGCCCCTATCCGTATCCTAGATCAGCGGGAGAAGCTTTTACATGGTCGTGTTATTCCTTTGGTTCGCGTGCTGTGGTAGCACCGTGGCATTGAGGAGGAGACATGGGAACGTGAGTCCATGATGCGTGAGCAACACCCAGAGTTGTTCGAGGACGAACAATCTTAAGGGTGGGAGGTGGCTATTGGCTAAGGGATAGTGATGTGCTTTCTTGTATTAGTTGTTCATAATCTGGTGTATTTGTATTGTCCTTTAGACATGTATTTGTTATATTTGAGATATGTTTTGAAATGTGTATTTGTGCCATGCGGGTATGTGTTATATGTATTGTGATGCATGTGGTTATGAATTGTGGTGGTGCTTTGTTGAGTTTGCAGACGTATGTCCTTTTATATGCTGTGTGCGGTGTATGAACCATTTGGGGTGTTGTGGCTTGCCGTTCTGCAAATGGGTAGCATGTGTTGGTTATTCCTTGCATGTTGTTTCTTTTCGAGGACGAAAAGTCTTAAGAAGGAGAGGATGTAATGACCCGTGTTTTGGGATGTGGAGTTAGTCACAGTTTTGCCTTTTGGGGTGGCAATTGTTGGGTTTTAGGAAGTTTTATTCCCATACACATTGGCTTGAACACTTTGTATGATGATGGGCAAGCTTGAGGTAAGAGATGAGCCCAAGAGGGAACCTTTAGGGGGTGCATGTGACAATGCACGTGACAATGGCTTGTCACGGGCAGTAGTGTTTTTGCATGGGAGCCTTCCAGAAGTTATTCTAAGTCTTGTGGCAAAATCTTTGGGCATTTGGAGCGTGCATGTGACGATGGCCTTTGTCACGTGTAGCCATGTTTTTGCATCGTCTTCTTCATTTTGTTATGCTGATCATCTTTTCCTTAAGGACCATGTTCGAATTGTGGGTATTTTGTCCTGTGTAGATGCGGGAAGGTTGTGGCATGTTCCCTTTATCAAAACTATGTCGTTTTGATGGTGGATTTCATTTATCAAAAACTACGTCGTTTTGATGGTGAGATTTCATTTATCAAAGCTACGTCATTTTGATTGTGGGATTTCATTTATCAAAACTACGTCATTTAACGTTGGGTTTCGCTTATCAAAAATACGTCGTTTTGATAAGTGAGGTGTCTATATAAGGAGGTGGAGGTCTCTTTGTTTTAGGTTTAGGGTTTCTTTCCGCCAGCCGCTGCAGCCGTCGTAGAGAGAGAGAGAGAGAGAGAGAGAGAGAGAGAGAGAGAGTTTCTGATCATTGTTGCTGTGGAGATTTGCGTGGGTGGACGGCGTCTAGCGTGGGAGCAAGAGCAAGGAGGAACCTTTTGACGTAGGGGTTCTGTCTCTTCTAGTACCCATTCCGGGGTTAGGCCCTGTGGTGGATGATTTGTAGAATATTGTCGTTGTTGTTATAATATATATATATATATATATATATATATATGTAAATCCATATAGGTGTGATCTTCTATATGGATGTTGGCCTTTAATGGCATATTTTGTTTGGTTTTGATATTGCGTCCAGGGTATGGGAACTCTCGGGGTTCGTTGCGTGGCAGTGGAACTTGGAGGTGGTTGGGAATGTCAGTATTGTTTGTTAGGCTTCGTTCCGTTGTAGGTTCACGTGGGGAAACCTTGAGGTTTACGGGGGAAATATACTTGATATAATGATTATTGATCGAGAAGCATGCTATGCATTTGATTATATGCCTGTGTGGCTGTGATGCATGCTATGTGTTTGATTATATCCCTGTGTGGCTGTGATGTGTGTTATGTGTTTGATTGTATGCCTGTGTGGCTGAGATTGGAGCCTGTGTGGCTGGAGCCTTCGAGGCTAGTTATGGAGCCCGGTGGCTGTGGAAGCCCGTGGCTGGTTATGGAGCCTGTGTGGCTGTGGCAATGGTACCTGTTGATGTAGCTTATTTGTGTATAAATGTTAATTATGGCCTGTCTGTATAGTACTGCCACGACAGTGCACTCGTGCATGTTAACATGTAAATGTTAAGAGCATGGGATGGGTTGGGGAGACATGATCCCTACTGAGCTGTGGTTGCTCACCCCTCCCGTTGTGTTTTATTTACTTTAGAGGAACGTACAGGCGTTAGGAGGGAACACCAAGGTGGAGGATAGTTCTGCTTTGCCTTGTCTAATATTATTCTGTGTTGTTAATTTTTGTGGGACCTTTGTAACCCTAGTGGGGAGATATTGTAAGGGAAAATTTAATTGTAATAAAGGCACATTTGGTTTGTAACATTTATTGTGGTTTGAAATTAATAATATGATTTTGTTTTTGTGAATATTTATTGTGAATGTGCGTAAAGTCCTGTGTGGAAGTAATCCCAACCCCTTGCCCACTAGGTGGATAAAGGGGAGTCACGAACCGGTTTCCTCGGGTCAGAAATCTGGGGCATGATAGTAGAGAATGCTTGAAAACCAACGAATAAAATAGGCAAATGTAAACTGAGTTGAAGACCATGACGGAGATGTTATCCAAGCTAACAAATGAAAAAGGAGCCAGCCCTACTGAAGGGGCAAACAGTTTGCCCACACCACCAGCTGTTGGGATACCGGCTCAAAAGAATATCACAGAAGTTGTGGAGTCACTCACCTCTAGAGGAAGTGATCATCCACCAATCTGGAAGCACATCGAGGCCCGACTGAAAGCTATTGAAGGAGTAGAGGTATATGGGGCAACTAGCCCCCATGACTTATGCTTGGTACCGGGGATAGTATTACTTCATCAGTTCAAGGTACCCAATTTTGAGAAGTTCAATGGTACGCAGTGTCCTAGAACACATGTGATCATGTACTGTCACAAGATGGCGGCCCATGCTGATAATGACAAGCTCCTAATGCACTATTTCCAAGAGAGTTTGACCGGAGGACCACTGCGGGGGGTACATTCAATTGGAGGGCAATCGTATCCAAACCTAGGGTGACCTGGCTATAGCTTTCCTAGCCCAATACCAGCATGTCACTGAGCTAGCACTCGATAGGCTAGCATTACAGTCCTTTGAAAAAGAAAGCACCAAAAGCTTCAAGACTTATGCCCAAAAATGGAGGGAAGCGGCCATGAATGTCCAACCTCCACTAACTAAGCGTGAACTTACCACTCTTTTCATCAGCACTATGAAGGGACTTTATTACAAGAAGTTAGTCGAGAATGTCTTGAGTAGCTTCACAGACATTGTCGCCTCCGGGGAGAGGATCGAAGGTGGCATCAAGGAAGGAAAAATCAACAACGGGAAAGCTGAAGTACCTGTGCTTGAGTAATACCATTGGAAACCCTTTGTTGGAAAGTAATCCCTCTCTCATTCATAAAAACTTTAAATAAATGATTTTGCTTGTATTTCCCTTTCTTCTATTTAAATAAATTATTTTTCAATGAAAGATTTCATTATTATCATATATTTGTCAACTCTCATGGCATGGGCAAAGAAGCCTCACTGGGGCAAGCTTAGCAAAGAAATTCTGAACCAATCTAAGGTTAGCCTAAGCTTGAAGCAAATCCAAAGGATGCGCAACTCCATCCCCACCTGGGGGCACTAATGGAGAGTCTGATCGATGACCACAGTTGGTTCCTTCTGTCATGGGAAATAAGAAGACTTCTGAACTTCTTTTGAGCAAATTGAGAAAGACTTTGATCATTTAAAATAAAGAGAGGCCATTATTTTGTGTTATTTTGTAATAATACCATTGTCAGCCCTCTTGAGCCTGTAGTAAAATTTTCTTTCATATAACCCGATCCATGGTTCACCCCACATCGGGGCAGTTACTGAGAGATCAAATTTTTCTTGAGGACCTCTCAAATGGGGCGACCTTTACAATAAGATCCCACACTGGGGAAATTTTTATCAGAGACAATTGGTCATCTTAATACCCCACACTGCGGCAGTGTTTGTAATAGAGTCCTCACATTGGGTCTATCCTAGTATCCCATTGGGGCAATTCTTTTAAAAAAAACAAAACAAAAAAAAAGCACTTTGAAAAGACCCTATGTTGAGGGCAATGTTAAAAAAAAAAAAAGAAACAAAGGAGTTTCCATATCAAAACATGAGAGCACAAAACATTTTTGTATCTTGCTTCCGTGTCAAAACATGAGAGCACAAAGAAGGGTAGTTCCAATTGCAAAAAGTCCAATTTGAACAATGGATCAAGTCTAACCTATAATAGGTTTGAGCCTCTTATATCATTTCTTTGACAAACCCAAAACCTTAAGCTTACATTACTGTCCTAACAAAGTCCTCTCAGATTAGATGACAAAGTTATTTCTCTAATGCTCAAACGAGGGTGAAGATGAAAAAAAAAACGGACTTGATGTTGGCCCAAGAGTGCATCAAGGGTAAAATACAAAGCTAGCTACAAGGCAAAAAGAACACCGAAAAAGTCAAAGGCAAGCCCAACAAAATCAAAAAGGCAAGCATGAATCAACACCAAGGCCAAGACCTTAATTTCATCCAAGACTGATTTCAAAAATCATCAGGCCTTCTGACAAGTACAAGATCCCTAGAGTAACCAAGGTTTCCCTGTCACGCCCCAATTTCCTTTCACTTGGAAATGGGTAGTGACTGCCCATGCCCACACCCGAAGGGTCAAGGGGTTGGTGCAAGCACCTAAAAAAAAGGACTTTTGACATGGGTGCTGTCCCAAACTTGACAACTAGGCTAACATGCCACGGGGCATGCTCCTGCTCCCAAACCATGCATACAACCACAAATTAAACAATAACCATATCTCAACTTATTACATTTCAAAGGGGCTCAAAGTTCATTACAACTCAGTTGGGGAAAAACTCCCATCAAACCACAATATATTCTGTTTACAAACAATCCAAACCATAAAAGCACAATTCCACAAAAGCAATGAAATTAATATAGTCTCCAGCCTCAGTAGCCTATCACCACAGCTCTTTCATCTACCGCCTACTAGACCCTGCAAAAGAACAGTTTATAGGAGGGGTGAGCAAACCATAGCTCAGTAGGGTTCCAGTCTCCCCAGACCAGTCCCACTCTACTAAATGCATGACAAATGTATACTTGTGCTCGTGTAGTGCCTAAAGCTAAAGCATCAAACATCACCCAGTAACACGCCATTTACCTGTGCCCACACTGGAGGGCAGAGGACACCCCGCCACCATGGTGACATGACATATCACATCCAGACGAATGTTGCATGGTCAACAATGCAACATTTTCCACCCGAGTCAGATATGGCCATCACCTCCTCAGACGCCATACCTACCCTCAGGAATGGGTACAGACTTAACCCACCGTCGTGAGTGCTACACCGAGGCTCAGGACCACAGTCCTGCCAAATCTCAAAGGGGATGCAGTAGTTGTGCCTGGCCCATAAGTCAGCTCAACCCACAAGTATTTGGGTACTCATTCTCAAATACAAGTTCACAGCATCTCAGCAAATACATTTCAAGTACATCTCAGTAAACACATCTCAAACACAAGTGTAACTCAGTAATGCAACTCAGGCATACATCTAAACTCAGTACAAAGTAACTCAGAGAGCATAACTCAAACATGTTAGTGCAACTCAGCAAGCATAACTCAAATATATTAATGTAAATAAACAGTGCACTCAGCTCATACAATGCAGCAACATTCACTAACATTCACAGTTTACAGTTCTACCAACATAGGTGTTTTCGAACTGTTTTGGGAGATTTTTAGACAAATTCAACTCATGATCATTATCCAAATCACTTTATTTTCCACACAAGGGACTTTTGGCTAAATGGGGCAGCCAAAAGAAGCAAAATGAAGGGTGCACGTCATATAGGCCATATGACGTGCAGGGGTATTTTTGGCTCCCTACATTTTACACACCTCAAGGAAGTCTGGGGTAAATTCTTAGGGTATTTGGACCTGCACGCCATATGGGGATATGGCGTGCAGCCATGTTTTTGCACAGTTTTCTTTGTTTTGTTATTCTAAAGACTTCTCTCTAAAGAACTCACCTCCAATTCCGATTAGTTTGTAAATTATTAGGTTTTAAACCTGGGATACAAGGCCTATTTTCAATTCCAGCCTCTACACTCATGCCTAACCACCCATCCAGACAAACCCAGGCCGTCCAAATCAATTCTCCCTCAGATATCTATATTGAAAATCTCACAATAAACCAACACACGCTTATATATATATGTATATACTCATCATCACATCCACAGAATTTGGGGGTAAGAGGAGGGTCAAAAAGGATCCGCTACTAAATTTTTAGGACTCGTCCATGAAAGGTAAAATCTAGAATTTTGTGAGAGAGTTTCAAGGGTTGATAAAGAAATTCCTACCTCAAGAATTTGGGAATACAACAGATCGTTGTATCCTAGCTACCTCCACGCCTCCGGTCTCCCGTCGTCAGCAGGAACCTTAGATCGTCGGCCTTGGATCGTCTCCCTCCCTCTCTCGCCGTCTCTCCCTCTCTCTGGCCGTCTCTCTCTCTCTCTCTCTCTCTCTCTCTCTGACGGCTACAAGGGTTGCAAGGGTCAAGAACCCTAATCCTTTGAATTCCACCTTTTTATATAGACCCCACTTAATCAAAACGACGTAGTTTTGATTAATTAAAGCCCAGCAGTCTACAGCCCAAAACCCATGGTTTTCTAACCCACCTCATTAGGCTCAATAGCCCATTTTTATTAAGCCCAACTCATATAAAAATAAAAACCCTCAAATAAATGTTAATTAGGATATTTAAATATATGTAAAATTCCCAAAATACCCCTCAGGGCCTCAAACTCCAAATTGAGCCCAAGTATAGTCAAAATTCCCCATTCGACTAGCACCTCACTGTTCTAATGTTCATTCTCTAAGACAAGGTCTCCTACTCAAGGCTAACTCCAAGAACCCCTCAAACACGGGTCCTTACATCCTCTCCCCCTTGAAGACTTTTCGTCCTCGAAAAGAAAACTTGGAATGAGGAAACGACCACAACCAATGAACACAATATACAACAGCAAAAGAAATAATCAATGGTACCTGATTATTTCAGGGTTGATGTTTGCCTTCTTCCCCTCCTTCAGGGTTGTTTGTCCTCGAACAGATCAGGGTAGTGAGCACGCATTTCAGCTTCACATTCCCAAGTCTCTTCCTCCATATCTTGGTGTTCCCATAACACCCGAACCAAAGGAATAATCTTTCCTCGTAGCTACTTCCCGTGCCTATCCACAATGTGTAGAGGTGCCTCGACAACCGTCATATCCTCCCCAATATCCAGAGTACTCCAGTCCAACACATGTGTGGGATCCTGATGATATGCCCGCAACTGGGATACATGGAAGACATTATGAACTCTGCTCAAACGTGGAGGTAATGCCAACCGATATGCAACAGGTCCGACCCTACTTAATATCTGAAATGGGCCTATGTATCTCGGAGATAACTTGGACCCCCTCCCAAATCGCTTATGTCCCCTCTATGGGGAAACACGAAGGAATACGTGGTCTCCAACCAAAAACTCCAACGGTCGGCGTCGGTGATCTACATAAGACTTTTGTCTGCTTTGAGCTGTAAGAAGGCATTGCCTAATCAGCTGTACTTTTGCCGTAGCCTCTTGGACCAATTGAGGTCCCAACATAGCTGCCTCTCCAGCTTCTGCCCAACACAATGGAGACCGACAGGGTCTACCATACAAAGCCTCAAACGGGGCCATCCCTAAGGAAGCCTGGTAGCTATTATTATAGGCAAACTCTACTAAAGGAATGTGAGAAGCCCATGATCCTCCAAAATCAAGCACACAGGCTCTCAACAAATCTTTCAGTGTCTGAATCGTCCTCTCTGACTGACCATCAGTCTCGGGGTGATAAGCAATACTCAAATTAAGTCGTGTCCCCAATGCCTTTTGCAAACCACTCCAAAATCAGGAGGTAAACCGTGCATCTCTGTCTGAAACAATAGACACGAGTATTCCATGCAATCGGACAATTTCGTCAATATACAACTAGCTTAACGTCCTAATGGAGTCTCGCTCCCGAATAGCCAAGAAATGGGCTGATTTGGTCAATCGGTCTACAATGACCCAAATCATGTCCTTCCACCCTGAACTAGTAGGAAGTCCTGTCACAAAGTCCATGGTAATATGTTCCCACTTCCACTCAGCCACAGGCAAAGGCTGCAGTTGACCAGCAGGTCATTGGTGCTCTGCCTTCACTTGCTGACAAGTAAGGCACCTGGAAACAAACTCTGCTATACTTCTCTTCAGTCCCGGCCACCAAAACTGTGCTCGCACGGCGTGATAGATCTTTGTCCCTCCTGGATGTACAACCAAACGGGAATGATGAAACTCCCTCATCACATCCTCTCGAAGGGAGGGCGGTAATATCAGGCGCCCCTGAAATCTCAACTCATGTTCAACTCCTTCTGTCCACTCTTCTGATATCTCACCGGCCTCTATTTGGGCCTGGATTACTTCACAGTCCAAGTCCCCCAACTGGCCATCACGGACACGTTGGTATAACTCTGGCATCGCGATGATAGGACACAAGACTACTTCCCCACTACTAAGATCAGGTTGTACCTGAAGCACTGCTAACTATTCCATCATTTTCGATTCTCTAATGGAAACCTCAGCTTTTCCCTTCCTACTCAGCGTGTCAGCAACTACATTCCCCTTCCCAGGCGTATAGGAGAGTGTAAAATCAAACATTTGCAGGTACTCTACCCATCTCCTCTGTCTCAAATTCAGGTCTCTCTAGGTGAAAATATACTGTAGGCTTTTGTGGTCATGTGTATACCTCAAATTTCTCTCCCAAAAGGTAATGTTGCCAAGACTTTAGGGCAAAAATAACTACTACTAATTCCAGGTCGTGCGTTGGGTAATTCTGCTCATGGGGCTTCAGCTGTCGCGAGCCATATGCTATGACTTTGTGTTCCTGCATCAGAACACACCCCAGTCCAACTCGAGATGCATCGCAATATACCACGAATGACACTCCCTCCTGTGGTAGACTCAACACTGGTGCAGTAGTCAGTCGAGTCTTCAACTCCTCAAAAGCTTTCTGACACTTGTCTATCCACTCAAATTTGGCTCCTTTCCGTGTCAGAGCTGCCATCGGTGCTGCCAACCGAGAAAACCCTTCCACGAAACACCAGTAATACCCCGCCAGACCCAAGAAACTGCGTATCTCAAAAACATTCGTGGGCCTCTTCCAAGATGATACCGACTCAATCTTGGTTGGGTCCACTCTAACTCCTTCGGCGGATACCACATGTCCAAGAAAATGCACCTCTTGCATCCAAAAGTCACACTTGCTAAATTTAGCATACAATTGATGATCTCGTAGTGTCTACAACACCATGGTCAGGTGCTCCTCATGCTCAGTTCGTGTCTTAGAGTACACGAGAATGTCGTCAATAAATACCACCACGAAAGAATCTAGGTATGGGGCGAATACCTGATTCATTAGATGCATGAAAACTGCCGGTGCGTTCGTGAGCCCAAAAGGCATCACTAACCACTCATAGTGTCCGTATCTACACCTGAATGCTGTCGTAGGGATGTCCTCCTTCCTAACCCTCAACTGATGGTATCCCGAACATAGATCAATCTTCGAGAACCACCGTGCTCCACTCAGCTGGTCAAATAAATCATTAATCCGCGGTAAAGGGTATTTGTTCTTGACTGTTACTTGATTCAGCTTCCGGTAATCAATACAGAGTCGTAATGACCCATCTGCCTTTTTAGCAAATAGAACTGGTGCACCCCAAGGTGAAGTACTAGGGCGGATAAAACCTTTATCTCCCAGTTCCTTTATTTGCTTCTGAAGCTCCCGCAACTCGGCAGGTCCCATCCGGTATGCTACTTGGGAAATAGGTCCCACCCCTGGGAAAAGCTCAATCGTGAACTCAATACTTCTGTTTGGAGGCAACTCCAACAACTCCCCAGGAAACACATCCTAGAAATTCTCAGCAATATCCGGCCATACCCTTTTCTCTAAGTTAGCTTCCTCCTCAAAGGTTAGAGTGGCAAGTCTATGGGTAATATTACCCCATAGCTCCCTCGTCGATCCAGCTCTCCCAGCATTCTTATCCCATTCACCCACTAGGGTACAGGAAGCTCCAGTATCAAACAGTACAGCAACAACAGTACGAGATATTAAAATAATACCTCGAACTACCGAAGGTCCGGCTCCACCTTCCTCGGAGGGTGATGGTAAGTCCTCCCTCTCAGCTGGTGTTGAGGTAAGTGCAAACACTCTGCCCTGGCTAGCCCCACCACTTGCCTCTACTGCCTTTCCTTTAGTCCCCGCCTGGGGTCCACTTGGACGCCCCTCCGAACCTCCTTGTGGTTGTCTTTCCCCCTGTGGTATGGTATAACTGGAACCAGCCTGACTGGCTTGCCAAGAACGTGCTGGCCTCAGAGCTGGGGCTTGAAATTGGGTCCCACTCCTACCTCCTTGTGTTAAACTTCCAGCTCCCCAGCTGTTCCTATCACGCCCCGAATTTCCAACCCGAGGAAACCGGTTCGTGACTCCCCTTTACCCACCCGGTGGGCAAGGGGTAGATGTACAAGATCAAATGTCCACACAGGACAACGTACACATTCACAACAGATATTCACAAAAATAGAAATCACATGTCTTTATTAGTTTCAAACCACAATAAATGTTTACATCTGCCCTTATTACATTCAAATCCCTCACAAACTCTCCCCACTGGGTTACATTCATTTCCACAAAATATCATAAATGAAAAGAAACAATAAAACAAATAAGGTCTTCCACCTTGAGGTCCCACCTAGCGCCTGTAGATTCCTAAAAGAAAACACATCATAGAAGGAGGGGTGAGCGACCACAGCTCAATAGGGATCATGTCTCCCCGACCCATCCCATGCTCCTATCATCTACATGTGGACGTGCACAAGTGCAGTGTAGTGACAACAAGGTACAAGCAGTTTATAATCTAGTCAAGCATCAACACACACGTCACATGTACAACTTTGCCACAGCCACACAGGCTATCAGGTCCACAGCTACACCGGCTAACATTTACAATCCCGAGCTTCCACAGCCACCGGGTTCTATGGAATAGGCCCGAGCTTCCACAGCTACCGGGTTTCACAGAACAGTCCCGAGCTTCCACAGCTACCGGGTTTCACAAAACAGTCCCGAGCTTCCACAGCTACCGGGTTTCACAAAATAGTCCCGAGCTTCCACAGCTACCGGGTTTCACAAAACACACAGCACACATAGCCACACGTAGTCACACAGACATAACATCAAACACTTAGTATGTATAGCCTCATAGGTATAAAACCAAACACTTGGTGTGCATAAACTTCGCAGACACAGTATCGAACATGTAGCGTGCATACGTTCACACGCTCATGAACCCAGCCGCACAGGCATTTTCTCAAACATGTAACGGGCATATACACACAGGCATTTTGTCAAACATTTAACAGGCATGTCACATAGGCATTTTATCGAACATTTTACATGCATCACACTAACACCAGAAACACACCAAAAACGCCATTGAAGGCCAACATTCATATAGGAGATCACACCTATATAAATTTACTATATATATATATATATATATTATAACAACAACGATATCCAACGGTTCATTCACCACAGGGCCTAACCCCGGATCAGGTACAAGAAGGCAGAACCCCTACCTTGAAAACGTCCTCCTGCTCTTGCTCCTGCGCTAGACGCCGTCCTCCCCACGTAAGACGCTCCGGCAGCAACCAGCAACTCTCCTTCTTTCCCTCTCTCTAGCTTTCTCTCTCTCTCTCTCTCTCTCTCTCTCTCTGCGATGGATGCAGAAAAGAAACCCTAAACCTAAAACACAAGGGGCCTCCTCCTTATATAGACACACCAACATCAAAACGATGTAGTTTTGATCACACGAGTTACAACCTTCCCGCATCCATACAAGACAAAATATCCATAATTCAAACATGGTCCTTTGGGAAAAGATGATTAGAATAACAAAACCAAGGTGATGGCACAAAAATATGGTTGCACGCCATATTGAACGTCATATCCCCAATTGGTGTGTAGGCCCAAATACCCTGAAATTCTACCCCAAGCTTCCTTGCATCATGTAGAAGGCAGACAAACCAAAATACCCTTGCACGTCATATCCCCAATTGGCGTGCATTATGACGTGCACCTCCCAAAAGCCCCCTCTTGGGCCCATCTTTTGCCTCAAACTTGTGCACCAACATCCAAGGTGTTTTAGTTAAAGTGTGTGGGAAGGAAACTCCCTAAAACCCAATAATTTCCACTCATAAGGCATCTGCGGTTAACTTCTTACATACCACAAAACACGGGTCATTACAGTTCCCTCTACTGAAACACACCGTACTTATGTGTCTTGTTTTCCCACAGCTGTGACACTTCAGGTGCTGCTTGGGGCACTCACGTTTGACGTGCCCTGACTGGCCACAACAGGTACACCCGCTTGGGAAACCCCCAGCTGAGCCTCCCTGTCCTCCAAAATAACGGGATCTAGATGGAGCCATTGAAGTTTGGCCCCTGTCCTTGGGAAGAGTCCCACTCCCAGGCTCAACCTTCTATCTCTTGGTTTCCCCCTGCTTGTCGCGCGTACTCTGTCCTAGCCGCTCCTGATGAGCCTGCCTTCCCTCTTCTAATCCTCTCTCCACAATCTTTGTTGTATCCACGACTTCAGCATAAGTCTTCAATCGCAACATCTCTACTCTCTGCTTCAGGGCAGGTCGGAGTCCCATGGTAAATTTATGGGCCTTCAGGTCCTCCCTTGAGATCGCTTCTGGAGCAAACCGACTCAGCCCTCTAAAATCTCGCTCATACTCTGCCACCGTGTGCGATCCCTGCTTAAGACTGCTGAACTCTTCCCGTTTCTGCCACCACAGCGACTCTGGGAAGAACTCCTCATGGAACAATTGGAGGAACTCACCCCAGGACATGGCCTCCATGTCTCGGCTTCCTGAAATGCTAAGCCACCATTCCAATGCCTCCTCCTCCAATTTTCGGACTGCCAGCCTCACCTTGTCTTCCTCCTGGGGTCGGAGAAAGGAGAATGTATGCTCGATTTGTCGCAGCCAATGCTCTGCTGCTAAAGGTTCAGCTCCTCCCTTGAACCTTGGTGGGTGTTCCTTTCGGAACCATGTCACCACATCTCCCTCTTCCCGCCTCATCGGCACTTCTTGCCTACGCGAAGGTCCTGCCTCACGGGGTGGAGAGGGTGGCGCTGCCTGTCGTGCTATCATCTCCTGACGTACCTCGTTTAGGATCTCCCCCCTAAGATCCTCACGCATTCCCTACACGTTCTCACTTAAGGCCCAGACTTGGGCCATGATCCCCTCCAGGGGATCATCGCCCTCTACTCGCTGTTCTCTCTCCTATCCAGCACGTGCAGAAGATTCATCTTCTACAGCTGGGGTAGCTCGAGTTACTCTCCTAGGAGGCATATTCTACATATCAAACAAGACTAGAGTCAGCATTTCTCAGACTCTATACACCCTCATCCCTATGGGCCATGAGGTACTCAAGCAACTTTTCACATGTAAACATACAGGATAATCACTCAGAATTGTACAGCAACAATTCATAACAACAATTCTCAACAACAATTCGCAGCAATAATTTTCAGCAACAATTTTCAGCAACACAAGATTCCAAATCATAACATTTACATTGAAATTAAACTAGTGCCCTACTGCATATGCATGTATGCACCCCAACCCGAATGCAAATGTCCTACACCTTGGTCTAACTACTCCTGAGTACACCCCAGAAAACCAGATAGAACCACGGTGATCAGGCGTGTCCTATGCTGCCTCCTAAAGGTCTCAGAAGCAATCATCCCTCCCCCACTATCCTAGGTCCACTAGACCATGAACAAGCCCTAATACCATATTGTCATGCCCCAATTTCCTTTCACTTGGAAATGGGTAGTGACTGCCCATGCCCGCACCTAAAGGGTCAAGGGGTTGGTGCAAGCACCTAAAAAAAAGGACTTTTGACATGGGTGCTGTCCCAAACTTGTATAACCAGGCTAACATGCCACGGGGCATGCTCCTGCTCCCAAACCATGTATACAACCACAAATTAAAAAATAACCATATCTCAACTTATTACATTTCAAAGGGGCTCAAAGTTCATTACAACTCAGTTGGGGAAAACTCTCATCAAACCACAATATATTCTGTTTACAAACAATCCAAACCATAAAAGCACAATTCCACAAAAGCAATGAAATTAATATAGTCTTCAGCCTCAGTAGCCTACCACCACAGATCTTTCATCTACCGCCTGCTAGACCCTGCAAAAGAACAATTTATAGGAGGGGTGAGCAAACCATAGCTCAGTAGGGTTCCAGTCTCCCCAGACCCGTCCCACTCTACTAAATGCATGACAAGTGTATACTTGTGCTCGTGTAGTGCCTAAAGCTAAAGCAGCAAACATCACCCAGTAACACGCCATTTACATGTGCCCACACTGGAGGGCAGAGGACACCCCGCCACCACGGCGACATGACATACCACATCCAGGCGAATGTTGCATGGTCACCAATGCAACATTTTCCACCCGAGTCAGATATGGCCATCACCTCCTCGGACGCCATACCTACCCTCAGGAATGGGTGCAGACTTAGCCCACCGTCGTGAGTGCTACACCGAGGCTCAGGACCGCAGTCCTGGCCAAATCTCAATGGGGGTCCAGTAGTTGTGCCTGGCCCATAAGTCAGCTCAACCCACAAGTATTTGGGTACTCATTCTCAAATACAAGTTCACAGCATCTCAGCAAATACATTTCAAGTACATCTCAGTAAACACATCTCAAACGCAAGTGTAACTCAGTAATGCAACTCAGGCATACATCTCAACTCAGTACAAAATAACTCAGAGAGCATAACTCAAACATGTTAGTGCAACTCAGCAAGCATAACTCAAATATATTAATGTAAATCAACAGTGCACTCAGCTCATACAGTGCAGCAACATTCACTAACATTCACAGTTTACAGTTCTGCCAACATAGGTGTTTTCGAACTGTTTTGGCAAATTTTTAGACAAATTCAACTCATGATCATTATCCAAATCACTTTATTTTCCACACAAGGGACTTTTGGCTAAATGGGGCAGCCAAAAGAAGCAAAATGAAGGGTGCACGTCATATGGGCCATATGACGTGCAGGGGTATTTTGGGCTCCCTACATTTTACACACCTCAAGGAAGTCTGGGGTAAATTCTCAGGGTATTTGGACCTGCACACCATATGGGGATATGGCATGCAGCCATGTTTTTGCACAGTTTTTTTTGTTTTGTTATTCTAAAGACTTCTCTCTAAAGAACCCACCTCCAATTCCGGTTAGTTTGTAAATTATTACGTTTTAAACCTGGGATACAAGGCCTATTTTCAATTCTAGCCTCCACACTCATGCCCAACCACCCATCCAGACAAACCCAGGCCATCCAAATTAATTCTCCCTCAGATATCTATATTGAAAATCTCATAATAAACCAACACACGCTTATATATATATATGTATATACTCATTATGACATCCACAGAATTTGGGGGGTAAAAGGAGGGTCATAAAGGATCCACTACTAAATTTTTAGGACTCATCCATGACAGGTAAAATCCAGAATTTTGTGAGAGAGTTTCAAGTATTGATAAAGAAATCCCTACCTCAAGAATTTGGGAATACAACAGATTGTTGTATCCTAGCTACCTCGACGCCTCCGGTCTCCCATCGTCAGCAAGAACCTTAGATCGTCGGCCTTGGATCGTCCCCCTCCCTCTCTGGCCGTCTCTCCCTCTCTCTCTCTCTCTCTCTCTCTCTCTCTCTCTCTCTCTCTCTCTCTCTCTCTCTCGACGGCTACAAGGGTTGCAAGGATCAAGAACCCTAATCCTTTGAACTCCACCTTTTTATATAGACCCCACTTAATCAAAACATCGTAGTTTTGATTAATTAAAGCCAGCAGTCTACAGCCCAAAACCCATGGTTTTCTAACCCACCTCATCAGGCTCAACAGCCCATTTTTATTAAGCCCAACTCATATAAAAATAAAAACCCTCAAATAAATGTTAATTGGGATATTTAAATATATGTGAAATTCTCAAAATACCCCTCAGGGCCTCAAACTCCAAATTGAGTCCAAGTATAGTCAAAATTCCCCATTCGACTAGCACCTCACTGTTCTGATGTTCATTCTCTAAGACAAGGTCTCCTACTCAAGGCTAACTCCAAGAACCCCTCAAACACGGGTCTTTACATTCCCCAAGGAGGAAGTCAAGCGAACTAGTTAGCACCTACAACCACAAGGTAAGCTAAGGCTAAATCTTATATACATTCAGACGACTATGTAAAAGCATGCTCCTAGAAGCTCTTGCCTTTGCCATGGGAGGGAAACAAGTTGTGATTATATCATAGATTTGTTTTCAAAATCAAAGTTATCTTTTTTGAAAATCTTCTTCTAAAAAATGATTTCAATAAACCTTTCAGAATCATTTACCCTAATAGGGTCTACCATTGGAATTTCTTAGAAAAGGTACCCTATTCTCTAAAGAAGGTGTTGCCAAATCAGCAAAGGAGCTCCTCAAGTTAGGGCAAAAGAGCTTCATCATTTTCCCCTAAAAGGTGCCCTGGAAGCATCTATGCACAAGAAACAGCTACACCAAAGTAGTTGCACCCTAAAAGCCCCTTTTTAGAAAATCAACCTTGTGATAGTGGAAGGTAATCTTATAGAGTGATCTCCTAGAGTGAACTTGTAAAGGAAGCCTCAATCAAGCTACTAATTTTGACCCAAGAAGTCATCTCCTCAATGTCCATCCACTTTGACCCTTGATGTCACTTTCCATCGGCCCTAGATGCCACATCCAAATATTCCCAGCATACTCAATATGCAAGTCTAGAAGAAAAGTAATATACCCTTGGGGGTGCCGACACAGTGATACCAGAGTCTCGATCTCTTGCAGCAAAGAGAACAAAAGGCACAAGTCACCCATTGGCCTTATTCCCCACCACAGGAAAAAGGATTTCAAAACTTAATCACAAATTCACATGTATTCATGCATTATTCTCAAAAGAAATAGCATTTTCATGCATTATTAGCGTACATCCTAGCATGTTTGCTCTTCTTACTTGCATGATTAACTACACTTTAAAATGGCATGAGGGGTTATCTAATGATCCACCAACAATTAAGCTTCAAAGTCCATCCCTAAAGACAGATGAGGACTCACCCTCGACAAATAGATTTCCCTTTCAGAATCAAAGAACTAAAACCTGGCTGACCTAGATCATAATCCCAAACATAACTCTAAAGTGGTAATCTCATAGAGCGATCTTTTAGAGTGAACTCGTAGAGGGAGCCATGATAGAGTCACTCTCATAGCCCAAGAAGCTATTTGGCCCAAGATGCTATCTCGCTACCATTTGGCTCAAAAAGCCACTCTATAGCCCAAGAAGCTAATTGACCTAAGATGTCGTATTTGGTCCAAGAAGCTATTCCTCCAGCCCTAGAAGCTGTCGACCCAAGATGTAGTATTTGACCCAAGGTGTCACTTTCGTAGCCCAAGAAGCTATTCGGCCCAAGAAGCCACCTTCATAGCCCAAGAAGCTAATCGACCCCATATGTCACTACATCCGCCCCAAGAAGCCGTTCCTCTAGCCCTAGAAGCTGTTCGACCCAAGATGTCGCATTTGACCCAAAATGTCGTATCTAGCCCAAGAAGCTATTCGTCCCAAAGAAACCAATATCAATCAATCCAAGAAATTGTTATGCATGGCTATATAAGTCGTGCTCATCCGTTCACTTTAAAAGCCATCGCTCTATCCCAAGAGCTATCTGACCCAAGATGTCATTCTACCGACCCAAGATGTCGTCTCAACCCAAGATGTTGTTTTCTTCCCACAGCTCTAGAAGCTGACCATTTTGACCCACGATGTCATTTTACCGCCCTAAACCAAAGATGTCACAGCAATGTCAAGCTCCAAGGAATCAACTCTTATAGGAAAAGACCAAGGAGATCTAACCATTCAAAATAGGTATTGGTTATCTTTGTACATCATTTGTATACAAACAATCCACAAAGAGGGGCAACTGTTGAATCTCATTTTGACCAGGTTAGATCACAATCGTACTCGGTGAAGGACCACAAGATAAAGGACCACTTTGGGAGACCTTTAAATGCCCCAAGGCCAGCACTAAGTGATAGAGAATGAAATCTAGAAAACAACGCACTTGACCACACTTGTTTCCGAGAAGAAATAAAGATATTATGACAAAAGTATCAAGTTTTATATAAATTTGAATTAGACAGCCAGTGCGCAGCACGCTGTTTTACCAATAACTTCCCCGATACTTGTCGGAATCAAACAAAGTTACTTTATTTGATTAGATAACATCATTATCTATCATTTCCAACTGATTTGAGGTCATTCCAATCTCTACACATTTAGTTATAATTTTCTAAAGTTAGTAATCAAGTTTGGGTGGGACAGCCGGTGCGCAACACACTATTTTGCCAATAACTGCATGAATGCTTGTTTGAATTGAAGAAAGTCAATCGAATTGGTTAGATAACATCTTTATCTATCATCTTCAACTAGTTTGAGGATAATCCGAGTTCTATGCAATTAACTATAAATTTTTGAATCTGACAGATAGAATGCTCACTTTGTCATGTAACTCGGTGGGGTATTTCCCACTTTTCTCTTAAATGGCTGATCCTTATTGAGTGATTCCAATTTCTGAAGATAAACAACAGAATTTAGAGCAAAACAAGACGAATTTGGCATTAATCCGAGCTCTATGAAAAAAGTTATGAATTTTTAAAGTTGTTCTAGAAATCTTCCTTATTTTCCATGAATTTTGGTTCTTCACATGGATGTTTATCCCACATTGACAGTTTTGCTTCTCCTTCACCCAGTATATATACAAAGACACTCTCCTTACACATCAAGTGAGAACAAGAGAGTTCTAAGGAAGCCCAAGTAGAGTCGTCATGTGGTGACTAAGCCTACACATGAAAATTTTTGGGGAAACGCAAATTCAAAACGTTGAAACCGGAAGGTCAAACTTGGTCAAATCCGGGCCAAACTCAGTGATACAGACTAAGCCCAAATTCAGATGTCAAACTTGGTCAAAGCCCAATGATACGGAATAAGCCCAAATCTAGTGGTCAAACTTGGTCAAATCCGGGCCGAGGCCGTTGATGCGGAATAAGCTCGTTGATGTGGAATAAGGACCCATTGATGCGGAATAAGCTCATTGACATGGAATAAGGACCTATTGATGCGAAATAAGAATGGGTTGAAACCTAGAAGAGTTACTTAGATATTCTTTGGCATTATCAAATCGCAAGTACCTGATAAAAACTTGAGAAAACTTTAGTCTGATTTTTCATTAAAAATAACCAAGTCATACGAGAATAATCATCCATGAATGTGACAAAATACTTGAAACCAAAAGAAGTTGAGACAGGAAAGGGACCTACAATCTTATATCATATGAGAATGTGTATATTGAGAGCATAAGATATACAATCATATAGGTATTACAATATTATGAAAATACTAAATGACCCTTAATTTCCAATAGAGTTGAGTATCCTTGAGTACTCAGAGGGAAGGTATCTCCACTTCGACAAGTAGAACTGCTTCCATACCATAGACCAAAGAAAACGGAGTTGTCCCAGTTGATGTGTATATTGAGGTGCGATAAGCATGCAAGGCATATGGTAACTTCTCTTGCCAATCTTTGTATGTTTCAGTCATCTTTCCGATGATATTTTTGATGTTCTTATTGGCTTCTTCAACTGCTCTATTCATCTTAGGATGATAGGGTGTCGAGTTGCGATGTTAAATTTTATATTTTTCACATAACTTGCACATCATCCGACTGTTTAAATTGACGCCATTATCCGTTATAATCTACTCAAGGAGCCCATATCAACATATTGACGGCCACGGGAAAACCATCACACGCAGTTTGGATGAAGGTACTTGGATCTTATCGCCATAAATTTGATACTTGAGGCATTTGCATACATATTCAATGCAATCTTTCTCCGTAGTGACCCATTAATAGCACATTCGCATGATTTGTCTTGTTAATGCGTGTCTGTTTGCCTGTGAGTCACATTTCCCTTTGTGCAGTTCTGTCATTATCTATGTCGACTCTTCTTTTGCCACACACTGCAGTAATACAATGTCATGATTTCTCTTTTACAGAAGCGAACCATCGAGCTATTAATTGGATGTTGACCTTCAAATATTTCTTTTATCAGACTCAAAGGCCTTCGCAGGGGTATTCTTACTTAAACAAATACTGTTTAATGTCATGATACCAGGGCTTTTCTACGATACTTCCTTCAATGACCATACAATGTGCAGGAGTATCTTGTATGCAGATGTCAAAAAACTAAACTTCCAACTTTGTGTCTAGCCGAAGGAGGGAGGATAGAGTTGCCAATGCGTCAAGAATCTGGTTATATTCTTTGGACATATGCTTGACTGTGATGTCTTTGAACTTCTCGGCTAACATAGCAACACGCTACCGATATGGGATTAATTTGTGGTTCTAAGTTTCCCATTCTCCCCTTTCTTGAAAAATAATATGTGCAGAATCCCCAAACACTCGTAATATTTTAATTCCTTTGTTAATTGCTTCTTAAAGTCCCATCACATAGGTCTTATATTCTGCTACATTGTTGGTACAGAGGAAGGTTAACTTTGATGCCATTGTGAAATGTTTGCTCTTTGGGGATATCAGGATGGCCCCAATGCTATGCCCTAAGAGGCTAAAGGCTCCATCAAACCACATAGTCCATATGTCTGATACTTCGGTAGTAAGGATGTTTATATGCTCGTCTGAAAAGCCTATAGTCATAGGCTCATAGTCTTTTAGTGCTCCGTCGACACTAGAAAATACTGTATATACATGGACTTCTAATGAGGAGGTGGTGTGTTTACATGAACTTCTAATGTCTATTACCTCATTTTAGAATAATAAATTCCTTATTTAGTTTTGAAAGACTTTATGGTTCCTATTTAATTCAACTTTCAATTTTAGCAATACCACATATACCCATTCTGATGGCCAAGATGAAGTAACTAACAAGACTTTGGGAAATCTAATCAAGAGTATCTTTGGAGAGAAGCCGAAGCAAAGGGATCAAATTTTGGTGCAGCCTGAATTTGATTATAATAGTTATATTCATTGCACTATCGAGAGGACACCTTTTTTGGTGGTTTACATGAAGCCCCCATAACACGTTTTGGATTTGGTAAAATTATTTAGTGGCAAGAATGATAATATAATTGCCAAGCACATGGCCGAACAATACTAGTGTGTAGTTACAAATGTCTAAAGAAAGATTGAGTGTGTTAATATTAAGTACAAATAGGCTACTAATTTACACAAGCAACAAACGTTGTTTGTTGTGGGAGACTATCATAGAAGGAGAGGTTTCCTATTGACAAGTACAATAAGTTTCAGCTTAAGAAGTATGGCCCTTATGCGATCATGCAGAAGACAAGGACAATGCCTATGTTATTATGCTACATGAATAATATTGTTATTTTTGGATATTCAATGTGGCGAACATATATCTATTTCATTGTGATGATGTGTTGTTGTACCCTGCAGCAAACACAGTTAAATTTTCTCAGGTAAGAGAGAATGATATGATGCATATATCCACCGATGCATAAATAACTTTTTTTATTTTCACTGTGTTTCATCTTGATGATGTGTCATTGTATCTTGCAATAAACTTGTGGTTGAGTTCTTCTTAAGTGAGAAAGAAAGATATGACCCATATAGTCACTGACGTATAAATAATTTATTTTATTTTTATTGTATTTTATGTTTTAAATAACTTATTTTATTTTGATTTTTTCTATTTCTTTAAAGTTTTCTTATTTGCATTATAATTTTGTACTATTATTGTTTTGAGATATCTATTATGTGTACTTCAACTTTTATTAATTTAATAATACAACGGTCGTTGCGCAAAACCACCATTTATGGTTAATAGTATTTCATCACTTATCTCCACCGTTGAATCATATAATACTAGCCTTGGATAGCTTTCACATGTTTATTCTGACATTTGGGTACTCAAAGTATAAAGTTAGAACAACTTATTGAAACAACATCCTGATGCACGTCCTGACCTTCAACCTGACTGAGGCATACTTTCCTCAAAGATGATTGTCTTGTAACCTTGAAGATTTGCTCCAGTGATAAGAAGCAAGCACATCATATGAGTAATGTATGAATCTATGGCCTTCAAGTCAAAACCTTTAAATCTTCGAGTCTTTGAACTTCTAATTTAGACCCAGCGACCTTTAAGCAGAGCAATAATGTTTTGTCATTTGATGATGGAACTAGTAGCACTGAGAACATAATCAGCAATATTAATGATGTAACAAAGCTTCATGAATTTGATCAGAAGATGTCACCACTCTTTTTAAACCATCAATAATAGTTTATCATCTCTGAAATGTCGAGAATTCACTTCTAGTAACCATTGAAAGAAGTCAAGGCTCAAAGTTTCATTGATACTAAAATCATTATCTCACCTTAATACTGCATACTATAGTAACACCCACTGATTATTAATTATCTTAAAGTTTCAAGTGTTGGAACAAAAGCTATTTATGCTAGTTGTGTCAAGGCAAAAAAATAGATATGATAGCAAATTGAACAAGATAATAATACACACTTCAAGATAGAAATAAGAGTGCAGGAAAATGAGCAAGAATTGAAGGGCAATTTGATTAAGGAAGCAAAGAAGTTAAGGCGAAAGCTATCCGAAATCTAAACAGAAGAAGCAACTTTGTTTTTAACAACACTCGCAACAACCATGCACCGAGAATTTCTTTCTCTTTGCTTCATTATATATATCTGTTGCAAATTATTTGTTTATTTTAAATTATACTTTGATGTAATCAAGGACCCTTTGTAGTGAGCCTCGTTAAAGGATCCTTAGTTTGTTTAAGCCTCCTGTTCGACGTATTGGACTTAGAAAGTTTGGTTGTAAGCTGAAACAGCTGAGTTTTAATCAGTGAACTTGTGAAACTGATTCTATATTATAGTACTATGTCTAGTATAACCCTTTACTAGTTGGTTAAAGAGAAATGGAGTAGGAGGTGTTCAGTTCGAAACAATATAAACTTGTATGTTTGTGTTTACTGTTTTATTTCGCATATTTTGTCTCAGTTTTAGTTTATGAGCTAGGACCGAGCAGAAAACCCATCAACCTGATTTAATCCAAAAACTTCACCGAATGAAAACTGTTGGATCGAACCCAGAATTTGGATGATGTGGATAAAATCCTATGTAATTTGGTTTAAGATCTTTTAATGTTTATTCTAACTTATTGCAAAAGATAAGTTAAATTGGATCTACATTCGAGAGTGCAAAGCTAAGGACAGGATACATAATCCTGATCCGGATCAACGTCAGTGTCGTCAATCTACTTGGTAAATAACCGAGTCATCACAAGATATGGATTAAGGATTATTAGCGTGGACTAAGTACTAAAATATATGGACAAAGGAATCTAGATCTTTACTCGAATGGACTAAGTCATAAAGACACGAAATAAGAATCCTAGTTTACAACTTGCGCGGAGTAAGAAAGCACTATTGCGGAATAAAGAACTAAGTCTTCCACTCACATGGACAAAGGATGAGAGACATGGAGAAAGGAATCCATGTCTTATACTCATGCGGAGTAAGGAAAGACTTGTGCAGAATAAGGACCCGAGTCTTTTATTTGCACGGAGTAAAGAAAAGAGATGCGGAGTAAGCCATCCGAGCTTTTACTCTCACATGGAATAAGGAAGCACTGACACGGAGTAAGGAATCTGAGTACTTCTCTAATGCGGAGTAAGGAACCTTGCGACAGAATAAGGATCCGAGTAACTAGTTGACACGGAATAAGCAACTACTGATACGGAGTAAGGATCCGAGCACTCTCTTGAGACAAAGTACGGAACCTTGCAACAAAGGAAGAAGATATTGCTCTAACTGCTATCCTTATCATATCAACGGATTCAAACTCATCAGCTCACTGTGTCCCGATATAAGAAGAAATCCGTTGAAGACATTTAAGGCATCTTACATGTGGATCACACTGATACATGGAGCGAACCTCAATGCACTTGGAACTATATGAAACGAAGTTAATTCATTTATACTTCCAATATCTTGAGCTCCACATCCACAACATTAATACTAAGGACCTTTCCGAGAAGATCATTAATGAAGCTCAGCAGCCAAAATGTTCTGTTCCAAGAATGTCGCCTTAGGATGTCTATAAATATACTTGTAATATTTACTTGTATATGTGCGTGACATATATTTTGGTTAGTGTGTGCATAATTGTAAAAGAGTGCTACTGTAAAAGAGAGATATTCTTCAAGTAGATTCAAGCTAGTGCAAACTGCTTTATCTGCTATACAATTTGTTGTAATTATCTTTTGATAATAATGCAAATCACTTCCACTATCAAACTGTCTTCCACATTGTTTTAACCTTTCAGTCTGAATTATTGTTGTGCCAAAAGAGTGAGAAAAGAGTTTTAAATGAGCCTATTCACCCCCCTCTAGGCTTTTCGGGACCAACAAAAACCAAATAAACTGATTTTTATTTGGGTGAGTTAAGTAACTTGTCAACCTGATTGAAAACCGAATAAACCGATTAAATAAAGTATAAGCCGCCCAAACCAACTGATGAACACTTCTAGATAAGGAATTTTCTCATACACAGTAGGAAAGATGGAGATTTTATGAATTGGGGATGGAACTTCATCGGTTGCGGGCTTTCTAGGTTCAATCTAAAGATGTTTTTGATGATGATAATTTATTTGATTTAGTTGGTAGGATTACATATCAAATTTTGTATTCTAGTTTATATTGATGCTATGAATTTAAAGTGAGAAATTAGTGATGCTAAGGTTAGGCAAAAAGACTGTCAACCCATTTAATTTGACAAACCGACCAACCAAAAACTGAATAAACCAATTTGGGTGGATTGAGCAATTCCATCAACCCAATCAAAAATTGAAAATTCAGTTTAACAAAATAGTGTAACCCACTAAAATCGACCGACGAACACCCTACTTTGAGTTATTCGTTACCAACCAATTATCAATAGAATCTAGTATAATCAAAACCTATTAGCTAATACAATAGGTGAAACGTTCCCCCAAACCCATCCAACTAGTGGCATTATCAAATAATCAAGTAACTGGGTTGTGGAAGCATATTCCACTAATTAACATCATCTACCACACTATCATCAGTAAGAGAAGCTAGTGCCTTCTAGAATAATCATAACAACCAATAATATGTTATCAGTCCTACTACCATCAATAGAAGCAGCTAGTGCCTCCTAGAACAACTACAACTGCCAATAATTTCTTATTACTTCAACTCCATTAGTAGAGTTAGCTAGTGCCACCTATTCCGAAAACCTATGCCCTCAACCCATAATAACCAATCACCACAATCCTTGCTACCAATGCCATCAATCCTCAATAATATATATTAATGATTAGTAACGTCATTAATAAATATCAACATGGTATCAATAATCAAAGTTAAAAATCAGCAGGGGCTTGAACCTCTTATCACAAATCATTCCATCCATTCATACAAGCAGTGTGCCCATAAATGTCATTTATGACAGCCATAACCAATATAATCAAAATTTAGGGTTACCCTAATGTTGGACCCCATTTTGTCCAAGTTGGACACACCTGCTCATTATAGATTTTCTATATATTTGCCCATGTCATATATGGTCCATAAAGAGCCACCACTACCAAGGAGTTAGTCCCAGGTTTGAAGTTTATGTTGGACCATATTTTGCGCAAGTTGGATATACTTTAACACTAGTAGGAAAGCCCAAAATTGATAACCTCTCCTACAAGACCCTAAAGTGTCCAAAGTTAGTACCAAATGATAGAGGGTGAAATGTGGAAACCAACACACTTGACTGCACCCAATTTAGAGTAGAAATGAATAAGTTATGGGAAAAATAGTTTCGATCTTGAAAAGTCAAAATTGCCAAAAAAATAGTTAACACCCCTGGTCAAACGGCCCAAAATTGTGATCATGCCAAATACTCTAAAACATCTATTTAGGCGAATATGGGTCTCCCCAAACTATCTCCACAAAATATCCCATTTTTTGGCATTTTATGCGAGGGCAAAAAAATAATTAAAAGTTAAAAAACAAATTTGAAGACCATAAGCCTTCGAGTCTTTGTGGGTTGAAGCTTTAAAGCCTTTGACTCGTTAACCTTTGGCCTATTGATCATTGACCTTAGATCTGGTAACCTTTGACCTTTGAACCTAGCCTTCGACCCTTCGACCTATCAACACTTCGACCCTTCGACCTGCCAACACTTCGATCCTTTGACCTGCTGACACTTTGACCTGTCAACACTTTGATCCTTTGACCTGCTGGCACTTCAGCCCTTCGACCTTTGACCCTCCCTGTTTGGCCTTATATCTAATAGCTCTTTCCTGCACAATTCACGAGACACATCTTTATTAGCTAGACATTGTCAGATATGCTTTTCAGTGCTTGCCAATCGCATGTACTAACAATAAACCAAAAAAATACAATCACAAGTTGTATAGGTCGTTAGTCCACCCGACACATGGTGAAGTCTTAGCAATAAAATAAAAAGTGGCACATGAAGCAGTAAATGCAGTAATCAATGAGATGCAACCAACCTCTTTAAAAGCAAGCTTTCTCTCCACGCAAAAAACACACGAACCTTATGATGAAAAGAACTCGTTGCCATTACTCTCCCCAACTCCTATCCCATATGTTTTTTCAGCTCTTATAGATTTTTTTTTCTCAACCAGACTCTCTCTCCCACCTCATGTCTAGAATTTCCTTATTCCAATTCCTTATCTGGTTTTCGCCTTCCATTTCCCTTTTGTATTTTTAGTATATTCCAAAGTCCCACAAAAATAAAAGAAAAAAACAAAATATGTTAATTTGCAGTTTTGGACATCGTTTTTTGGTATCTTACTCTTTAAGCCGACGTTACCGCCACCAGAGTCGATGACCACTGGAATCATGTCCAAGCCAAAGTCGGTTTTATTTATTTTACTTTAGTCTTGTTTCTTTGATGTAATTGTTTTGCATTAGTCTTTTTGTTTTTTCTTATTTGTTTTAGTTTGCCGCATATGTAATTATTTGTTCTCTTTGTTTTTTTCTGCTTTTCATTTTGTTTTGAATTTGTGGAAGTTATAACATGTAATAGTTAAGAGAAAAAACAGAAGAAAGTGGAAAGAAAGAAAAAAAAAAGAACATAAAAGAAAAAAAGATGTTTTTTTTTCTTATTTTGTGAGTGTCACAATCACACACAATACTCTAAATTATGTTCGCTTAAATTTGTTCCACTAAAAAATGTTTTCCTTCAACAAAAAAACAGAAGGAAAAAGAAAAGAAAAGATTTCGAAAAAAATAACAAAAATGTTTCCTTAAAAAAAGTTTTTTTTCAAAAATATATTTAAATTTTTTTTAAGATCACTCCTTTAGATTTTTTTTTTTTTAGTCAAACAAAAAAGAGTTCTATCCTTCAAAATCAGTTTTATTAGGATGCACTTTTAGCTTTGTTAGGAAGTAACTTGACTTCAATTTTCAACTTTAATAAAGAATTTAGAAATAAAAAAGAAAAAAAAAAGCAAAGAAAAAAGACCAAAACTCTAGGATCCTTTTAGAGCCTTAAGTGAATTGAATTTAACTTTCAATTTCAACAAAGAACTTAGCAAGAAAAAAGAAAAGACCAAAAACCTAAGATCCTTTTAGACTCTTCAGTGAGTTGAACTTAACTTTCAACTTAAACAAAGAACTTAGAAATAAAAAGAAAAGACAAAAACCTTTAAGATTTCCTTTAAAAGCTTAGGATAAATCAAATTTATTCTTAATTTTGACAAATGACTTAGAGAAATAAAAAAAGTTTAGGTACTTAAGAAAATAATATTGTCTTAGACTAGTCAAATTTAAACAAGCAGTTAAAACAAAGTATAAACCTCTTCTCCTAAGATAAGTACCAAAAGAGCGTCGTAGAGGTATTAATCCTTCCTTACACGTAACCAACTTTCAAACCCTATTTGGTAGCATAGATCATGTCTAAACTACTCAAAATAGATATGGTATCCAACTATATCCTAAAAATAGTTGGTGACAACTCTAATTTTCTCAATATTAGTTTTGGTTAAATCTATCTCAAACGGGCATGGACGAAAACATGTGATGACACCTAGCATCATAAACAAACTACATTAATATAACATTAAAACATCAAGCCATTGTCAAAACAACATTCAAACAATCAAAATGCATCAACAATATCAAAATCATCAAGAAAGTGTAGAACTCATTGGTTTGGTCGAAGTAATGGTCGAATCATGGTCAGTCTAGTCGAAACGTAGGTCGAAACATTATTGACACCATTAGTCAAGCAGCTAGTCAAAAACAAGTCAGCATGTGTGGTCAAAACCACACCTAGTCAAACAATGTTTGGTTGAAACAACTGGTCAAAATAGTCATCTAGACTAGCTTGAAATGTTTGTTTCGACCAAATGCCCAAAATTTCATCATTATCCTCTTCTTTGACACCGATTCGTTGTGAAATCAAGATCCAACCAACTTCAGTATATAAAATCCACCTTCGGGAAAAAAAAAAACATAACATCATATAAACATTATTCATACCAAATACTTTGATAAAAAAAACCATTCACATCCTAGAACCAAAAAATGAGCATTAGAGTTTCATATACCAAAAGAGGGTTTCAACATTAAATCAATCAATTCATTTGTTCTAAGCATGGAAAAAATGGACATAAGATGGTGAAACAACATGATCATCTACCTAGATAAAGTCAAAATCATTAAGTTGCCTAAAATCAAAGTCTCCTTCCTCCATCATTCCCTTTCCCTCTCTCCTTTCTCTGTATGTACATAAAAAAAACAAAAATAGCCTTCTTTGCCTTTTTCTTTTAATTTAATTATTTCCTTCATTTTACTATTATTAATTCCATTAATCCACCAAAATCCTTAAATAGCCTTCTGAAACTTCAAACTTTAAATCAAACCCAATTATAATTAAAAAAATGTATTGACAGCCACATCATTAATCAAATATCATCAACGTCGATCAAAGTTTATTCGTTGAACTAGCCATAATACGATTTTTAACATATGACACTTTTTTTTCTCTGTTTGATTGTTTTTCTTTCTTAGAATAATAATGTTACTAACACTAATAATAGCCTCCTATTTAAATTTTTTAGTTTCTCTCTTTTTAAAAAACACTAACAATAAATTATTTTATACCGAACAATTAAATAATAACAACAAAAATAAAAATGTAATAAAACTAATTGATATCTAACCTAAATAAATTAGGGTGTAACACTATTAATTAAAGCCATTATTATATAATAAGGTGCATTTTAAATATGTAATATTAGGCACATATTCTAAATTTGTGATGTTTTCAATTTATTAACTAATTATAAATTTGTGTATTAAAATTGTTAACAGTTTAAGTTTTTTAATATTACTAATGTTTTTAGTATTATGCACATATTATAAATTTATAATATTAAAAATTTTAATTAAAAATTCCCTTTATTAAGTACATATTATAATATTAGTTTAATATTATTTAGATTTGTAATATCTAGCTATTCTAAATTTGTAATATTATAAATTTATTTATTAATTTTCCTAATATGATTAAATTTGTAATATTAAAACTTTATTAATTAATTATACATTTATTTATTAAATATTATATTTTAAATATTAGATAGGTGTTCTAAATATGTTAATATTATAAATTAGTTAGTTCAAAATTGTCTTTATACGCTATAGTATTATGTCCTTATTATTTTCATTGGATTTTCCTAATTAATATTAGTTTAAATTCTAATATTTTTATTATTAAATTATTATTTTTCAATTTAAAAATACATAATTAATCAAAAATAATTTTTCCCATATTTTGTCATATTCTTTAGTTTAAAAAACTTCTAATTGATATTAGCCTAAATTTTGAAAATTTTAAAATGAGGACCATCTAGCCTCATATTTATGGATGAACTAATAAAAGAGTCAGACTCAATATTTGTTTATTAATAATAGTTTTAATTGGTATATGATTAATTCAAAAATCTCACAAATGAGGTTGATATGGATTGTTGTAAAAGGTAATACCCAATACTAATACTATGAGGCAGTTTTAAAATTTGTTGAGTTTGGTTGTGAGTCTTGAAATCATATTTATTAATGATTAAAAGTGTGTTACACCTAATATTTGTTAATTATTAATTATGTAATATAAAGCTAATAAGACTAAGTTTTAAAACAATTATACAACTAGATTAAACTCAATTTTAAATTTACATTGAGATGATCTTAAACTAAATTTGGTCACGTGTCATTTTAAAATACAAGAGCTAATATTTAATGGTTGGTGAATTTTTAATATTCAATAAAATAATAAATATACTTTTAAAAAATTTAACGTAGCATAATTAAATTTATTTTTTAAAAAATAAAAATTTGATCGTATGTGTTAATTAAACTTTTATTTAAATAGAGGTGATAATAATAATAAGTACAAGTATTTAAATAATTTGTAAGGTTAAAAATAATAAATCTAGCAAGGGCGAAGATGGAAATCTCGGGGAAAATTCCAACAGGCGACCCCAGTTTCTAAACTGGGCTACCAAGTAGCGACCGCAATTTAGAAATATAGTTCACCGGCAAATTTGCCGTCAGTCAGAGGTGGCACAATGCAGATTACACGCGTGATTCCCGGGTAACACTGTCGCAATTTCGGAGGGCATCCGGGAGGCAACCGGTGGAGTCGGTGGGTTTTGCGCTGGAACCTGCCCACACGGATTTGCATTTGCATTCCCAATGTGCTGCCACCCCATGCTCTGGTCATACATCGTTAAATAAAAAAACCAAAAGCAAAGAAACCTTATCCCACGCGCTGGTTGATTAAGATCGTCATCACGCGCACTCGTCCTTATCCAGTATAAGGTCCAAATTTGGATTGGAGTTCAAAAACGACTTTGACACATGTTAACGTGCAATTCATATGCTGTAATAATATTGATGGATTGGACTCTACTTAAAGTCCTTTCATTTGAGCTGTAAATGTTATATAGTTTAATAATTATAAGTGATTTTGAAAATATAATATTTCATAGAAATTGTAAAGTGAGATATAGTTTTTATAGCAGCCACCAATTAATTTAGTCGGGGATACTCACGGCAACATACACCGGATCCATTAGTTTTAATAATTATCGATGTGGGAGGGTAAGGTCATCTCCATTGTAAAAATAATATTTATATTTAATTAAAAATTATTTTTCAATTTATTAGTTAAATAACTAATAAAAAAAATCAAATATAACTTTAGTTTTTGATATTACATTATTACTATGTCAAGTCGTAAACTATGAAAAATTTCAATTTTAACTTACACTTTCCCCCTCTCCCATCGTCGCAAGCTCCCCTTCGACCCCCTCGCCCTCTCCCCATCGCGCCCCCCACCCCGTCGCCCCCACCCCCGGCCCCCTCCCCATTGCGCCCCCCACGCCCTCGCCCCCCTCCCCGTCGCGCCCCACCCCCTTGCCCGCACCCCGCACCCTATTGCGCCCTTCCCGTCGCGCCCCTTGCCCCCCCCCCCCTCGCCCCCTCCCCCCCTCCCTGGCGATTCCGGACTCCCTCTCGTGGTTTTCGATCACCTTCCCCGATTCTACATCGTGCAACTGCGCAGCGTGGATCCCCAAGTTGGCGGCGACTTCCTACCTCCCTCCCTGCGTCTTTCGTGTGTTTGTTGATTGATTTGGTCGTGCGTTGATTGGTTTGGTAGGAGGATAGTTTGAAAAACAAATTTAAACAAAAATATAAATGATATAGGATTGGAGTAGTATCAATTAAAGTGAAACCGTAGCAAGCTAAATGTAATTTTAACTACTCACTTTAACTAAAAAAAGGTTAAAGATGCACATTGGTATTTCAATCTAATTTTAACCGATAGAGAGAGTGTTGTAGATAAATTTTATTAGTTAAAATTATATTTAATTTCTAATGTATTTTTAACTAAAAACATTTCTAACGGTGCATTTAAGAATTTTCATTTCAATTAATTTTTCTAATTTATTTTTGAAAACATCTACATCCTTTAGTTATTGATTTCAATCACATCCTAGACCTCACTCCTGGCAACGAGATAAGTTTCATCGTCAAGCTTCTAGCGCCTGTACTCGTACCCAACGGAAGCAACCTCTTCTCCTTCATTGGCGAACGGGTTAGGCTCCTCAAATCCAACCTTACATGCACCCGTCCCCGCTAAGGACCCATTGGGAGAAGTTCTAGTTGATGTAGGCGGCCACAACGCGAAGTAGGCGGAGTTGATGCCGTCCTTGGCTTCAGGCAAGGGCTCCTAGGAGGTCTCATTGACAGAGAGCAGGTCCCTCTCATCGAATAAGAGCTTGTTCCCTACACCCTAGATTAGTTTCCTTGCGTCATCAGCAAAGGCGTCCTTAAACAAAGATATGATCTCCAGATCGAAATCTAAAACCAGGCACGTTGTCACAGGAGAATCTTCGGCACCGATTCATTGATTGAAGATAGAGGGGGATGATGTCCTCAAGGCCATCCATCAAATATCAAACGTTGATGGTTTCTTTCTCACTGTGTTGTGTGATGTGTTTGGGAAAAGTGTGAGAGTAGCACAGCTGTAACTTAGTTACATGTAGATAAAATTATGTAACTAAATTTAGCTAATACAGTAATTAAGCTTTGGAGGAAAAATTTAATCAAATACAATTTCAGCTATAACTTATTGGTATAACTAACTAGGAAATGTTCCAAGATATGTTTTTACGGTACATATTAAAATTTTATTTAATCATATTATAATAGTTAGTCATGATACATTTAAATGAAATGTTAAAAACATATTCAAAAGCAACTCCATCGTTTAGTTATATTCATAATTAAAGATAAATTTAACTAAAATATCCCTCAAATAGCTAATGTACACTTCGATGGTTAAGGATCAATTTAGTTACGGAAAGAGTGTTAGATTAATAATTTGAAAAAAAATGATTTAAAAAAATATTATACCACTAGAGATAAATGTAATGATTTGGAATTGAGGTTTTGGGAGATAATCCTGTGATTGGATAGTTGTTTGGGAAAACTAATATCAGTATAGTGATTTACTCGTCAAATAGAGCGTTTTAACAGTAAATAAGCCTAATTTGGAGTCCAGACCTTGGAAGTCATTTTAATGATTTTTTAGCAAAAAATACAAAGGGGAAGGGAAGATCCTAATCCCCAAATGTAAATCCGTTCTTGTGTCTAGAGAGAGAAAGAGAGGAGAAAAAGAGAGAGAAAGTGAAGAAAAGTGGAATTGGGGTATTCTAGACTCAAATCAATTGTAATTGAGGTAAGAATTTGTATTCTAAACCTTCATTTACCTGTTTGGTAAATGAAAGATTAAACTCGTTTATAGTGATTAACTCTGTGACTTGGAATATATATGGGTAGAATGACTCATACATGTTGAATGTGGAATTGAGTGTTTTCAATGCATTTTAAACTGTGATAGAGTACCTAGAACTTGTTAGGAGGTGTTTAAAGACTAGTTTTGGTGATTTTGGGGCATGATATGTCAAAAATCGTGAGTTCCAGCAGCCAAAAATGGTGTCCGTTGGCCACCGATTGTGGCCGGTTCTTGGTTGGTCCTGATTGGCGGCGTGTTCTGGGGAGACGTTGTGTTACGCCCCCAATTCCAAGAACCTAGAACCAAGTATAAAACTTTTCCTTGCATGTACCCAAATGGTCAAAGGATTGTTGACAAGTACCAGAAGAGACAAAACTACGGGTGCTGTCCCAATCAAATAATCTTGTACAATCGGACATTCCTTGTAATTATTTACTACCACCATATCATCATACAACATAGTATATCACAATATAGATATATAACAAAATATAAACAAACGTATATAAGAGTACCACTAGATAATGCCCTCCTAGAAGGAAAGGCTGCACTAGCCTCTAGCAATACTTGAAAGGCGTACAACAACAAACAAACAATAACAACAATAGGGATGAGCCATAAGCTCAGTAGGGGACCTATAATTCTACACCCTACCATGCAATACATGCTTAGTGCACAAGTGTTGTGCATCGCATAACAAAACAAACAACAATCATCAGGACTTAGCCTAACGCAAACTACAATCAGGGAACAAAATTCCATCTCAAAGCATTCAGCTGTCACAACAGCTGTCACAGCATACCAATCAATCAATTGGTGTCAGGGGATAGGTATTTCCAATCCAATACTGCCACATTGTAGGGAACGCCACCTAACCACACTAGGTCGAAAAGACTTTCGATATAATGGAATACCTTTTCGAGGATAACTAGACTCTAACATCAGCATAACATATCAGGGGCCTCTGCCACCTGTAATTAGGAACCTAGCAACATCACATCTGGATATCTTATCAACATCAGGACTCAGCATGTCCCCTGCTGTCACGCCCCGAATTTCCGACCCGCAGAAACCGGTTAGTGAATCCCTAAGCCCGCACCCAAAGGGACATGGGGTTAATGATAACACCAATAAAGGGACTTTCACATGGGTGTCGTCCCTAATCAATACCACACATATAACACACGAATACAAGAATCTCATTTTAATCCACAGTATAAAAACATACATACATGTTCTTTCATCCACGAGGTCACAATCATAATTTTTTTTTCAATTCAACAAAACAAACAAATACACACACGATCTTCACCTTAGGTGAACCTCCTAACTCCTATAAGCACCTGAAACAAACATAACAGGAGGGGTGAGCAACCACAGCTCGATACGGATCATGTCTCCCCGACCCATCGCAACTCATAAAATAGTATATGCATGTGCACGTTTAATGTTACATATACCTCACAAACTCAATCATGTACATACATTAAAATACAAAAGAAAGCCTCCTAGGTAATCCCAAACATTGCCCTCAAAGCTCGATATTGCCTCTTAGGCCCCGAACAAATCTTGCCTCCTAGGCCCTCAACAGTAGCCTCACAGGCTTATCAAGGTAGCATTGCAGGCCCACATGACCACTAGGGTTCACAACACTCCCTCTGTAACAGAGGCCGGTCTTCACAAATCTATCCTCATGTCTTGACCAAAAGAGGAGATTTTGTAGAAGTTATTTTTTTGAAATAAAAAGTCCCGGCATTGGTTCCACATATCATAACTAAGATAACCTGATTTTTAAGGATTTTTCTAAGAGGTCTAAACCCACTTGCCAAGTAGTCACCACTACAAAAACTGAATGTTTTTGAGATTTAGTGCTAATTTTCATTTTTTATATTTTGAAGGAGTGAGAATTTAATTTTCTAGTATTTTTTTTTTGAATCTGAAAGGGGGATATTTCATTATTTATATTGTAACTTAACTTAAATGTGAAGAGGTATAATGGTTTACAATGTAAATGGTCCTACTGTACCTTGGAACTGTTAACCTGAAGCTACAAAATTGCTATCCCATATACTCAAAGCTCAGACTCGAAGACTCAAAGATCTGCCTCGAAGACTCTAAGATCTGACTTAAAGTCTCAAAGATCTGCCTTGAAGACTTGAAGCTTAGACTCGAAGACTCGAAGATCTGACCCAAAGGGTTGACTCAAAGTTTTGACTTGAAGGTTTGACCTTCGACCCTTCGACTTGTCGACATTTCAACCCTTCAAACCTTCGACCCTTCTAGTTCGCCCAGAGTACTATTCATCATCGTTTTTGCCTGTTCTTCGTCTGCAATCAACCCAACGACATCCAAACACTCACAAACACACTTTTTACTCAACAAACTACGATATATACCTCAAAATGCATCCTAAACGCCTCTAAATCGCACGATAACAACAAAAATACACATATTTCATATTAGATTATAGCTATCTAGATCTAAATCTAGATTTCCATGGTTGACTTCTCAACCATCATGCAATACATGATTATAAAACCTTCAAATCACATAAACACATACCCACAATAATATATATCAGATCGTAACCACAAATTTTATGCTAAACCGCCAGATCTAACCCAAAATTGGATTTTCCCAAAACCCAAGGTTCATACTCGATTTCATAAGTCATGGCAAAATTCATGCAGATCAAGAACAGAATCGAGATAAGAAGTACATGAACACCTACCTGGAGTGATTCTTTGAGTTCCATGAACCCAAATCGCCCCAAATCACCAAGGCTCACCAAGGCTTCAAGCTTTCAAGCTCTCCAAGCTCTCTCCCTCAAACACACCAATTTGATAACGTAAAGTGGAAGCTCTCTTGATGCTCCTCCTATTTCTATTTACTACTAATAATAAACACCCAAAATTACACAACTAGCTTTCTAAGGTCCCGAACTCCAAATTAGACTCAACTACAACCAAAACACTCGTATCGCCGAGCATGATACCAAAATGAGATTCATTATCAATTAAAGAATATTTCCTAAATCAACCCAAACACGGGTCGTTACATATACGATGCCAAAAGATCACCAGCTTAGGACATGAAGCCAATGTAGTTCACATTATCAGGATAACTTATCCAAAAAGGGACTCAACCTATCCACCACAATCCCAAACAGGATCCATATCTTGTATCAATCTCGAGATGCAACATGTCTTCACTAGGACACAACTTGTCCGCATTCCTTAGAAGGATCCCAACAACACAACATCAGCTTAATAAGAGATCATTAGGCCGTAGCCTCAGCCAACAGGGTATATCACAATCCCAATGGCCTTAGCCACTTATCATACCCACAGAAGGGTATAATCACACAAAACTCAACTCAGCTCAAGCTCAATCACCGAATATGCCATCAGGCAAGATCAAACATATTACATGGACCCAAGGGTCTCACATATCACACACAGATATACCAGTAGACATAACATATCACAACAGACCCAAAGGTCCCACACAGTACACATATGTGTATAAGTTAACCATGGAAGCAAACAAACAAACAAAAAAACAAACCATGACGCTCTTGTAGTGCCAACCACCCTCACCACGCCCGTCGCACCTTAATCCTCATGGCCTAACTATAGCATCAAACAAACCACGAAGGTTTCGTCATACAACCTTATTAAGCTCTCACAGTGCCAATTGGCACCCCATGGACTCCCCCATTAGCGCAAAACTATCTCAAACAATTCACAATGGAGAATATCATGTTTTCCCCATATCGGATTCCCTATTCCCCAATAGTAACCTAAGACATTGGTTTTAACCTCTTCCAAACTTATAGTTAAACACATCCACGATGGACAAACCAAAACTGTAATAGCTAAACAACTCATAATATAACTCACAAACCCATAGGTCCCTTAACATGTTAGAAAATCACACAGACATGTTAGAAATCACGTTCTAAACATGCTAGGACCATCAATTTGGTCAATTAATTCTTAATTTTGGTTTTCTTCAAATTATAGGATTCATCACAAATCCTAAATTTCTAGAAATTTCATGCATAATCGATGCAATTAAATGACATAGGGAGCTAGAAACACCGACTTGAAAGCAAATCCAACATTTGGATCTCTCCAAATCACCCAAAATTGACGTCTCGATTTTACCCATACTCTCCCACGTATGCTACCCAAATGAAAGAACGCAATATGCTCTCTCTCTCTCTCTGCTATTTATACTGTTATTATTATTGCAACCAATAAATCCTTAAAAATAAATAATTGACCTCCTAGGGTCACAAACTCCAAACTAAGCTCAACCACAGTCAAAACACTCGAAATGACGAGCACATCACTGTCTAGATGTTTTCTAACCTAATTGACCACTCAAATGCAAGGTCAACTAACAAACCACCAAAAAGTCAACAAACGAGCCACTAAGGGCTTCAGCTCCGACTTGGGCCTAACTAATGTCAAAACACTCACATCGACGACTGCATCACCATCCGGATAGTTGTATCCCCATATAATGGATATCTTCTAACAAGACCAAAAATATGGGTCTTTACATGTCAACATGATCAGTCGCGGCCGATTTATGGTTCACCGCGAACAAACCTTCATCGCCTAGAATAAGGAATCATGATGTAGAGTAAGCATTCGAGTCTTGCAATGACATGGAGTAAGCAAACAAAGACTCAGAACAAACCTTCATCGTCCAAAATAAGGAATCATGATGTAGAGTAAGCATCCTAGTCTTACAATGACACCGGGTAAGCAAACAAAAACTTGGAACAAAACTTTATCGTTCAGAATAAGGAATCATGATGCGGAATAAGCATCCGAGTCTTGCAATGATACAGAGTAAACATCCGAGTCTCACAAAGTCTTAGAATAAGCCTTCATGTTCTGAAATACGAAAATAATGCTCCATATCAAGTTTACATGCTCGATTCACTCATTAAAACTCAAATACGACTCGCTCTGTCTCGATGTGAGATGAGAGACTCTCATTAAAGATCTCAATGACTACTTACACGTGGATCTCTCGGATACGTCGGCGTGATTGTCAACGTGAGTTGGAACCACACAAAACAAAATTAATAAGCTATACATTTCCAAAGAACTTCGAGTCAAGCAATTCGTAGCGTACCAAGGAAGAGATGTTAACACTTCGAATTTCCAAGAAGGAGAAAAATACATCAATGCAACTCTCTGTCCTAGGAAGAATTGCCATGCCCTAGATTTCCCAACACCGAGAAACCAGTTGGTGATGCTCCATGCCTCGCACCCGAAGGACAAGGGGTTGGTGGTGGCCACCTAATAGGGTTCCCTCGGGGGGGTGCTGTCCCGAACCTGCTACAATCTCATTTCATGACATGCACAAGCCATACAATAACCACTCCATGAAATAAAAGTGTGATACATGATAAATAGGATTACCAGCCCCAAAACCTACTACAATCTCATTCCACCACAACATGCTCGGTGAATATATGTGCAATGTAATGTAATTTAAATAATTGTAAACATCACACAAAAGGGTTCCCTGTCACCCTAGAATGTTCTTGTGTCATTCTCAGGTGGTCCCCTAAAAGTGACCTCAATATCTCATGTCCACTTTAGGACTGTCCCCTCAATGGGACCTCAACATCTCATGTCCCGTCCAGGATTGTTCCCTCAATGGAATCTCAATATCTCATGTATTATCCAAGATTGTTTCCTTAATGGAACTCAACATCTCAAATCAGGACAAGATAGCACAACAAGCAAGTATTTCAAAGCACATCACCATTTAAAGGAACAAACAATTCTCACACATGTGTCACAGTACTCAGACAAGGTTTCTATTTCATATACCACTACACAATATATTAATATATTTAATATATCAATGTCATGTACCACAATATAATTTCTCACCACCCATTCCATTATGATAAAATTCAAAGTCATATATTCTACCTTGTCACAATTCATTGAAACATATTCAAAAGGACAAAACCACCTACCTCTCTGACAGAAAAATGAATTTGAAGACTTGCAACTTGTGCTCTTGATTCAAGGACTAGTTTTCCACCTTCTGCACTACGTTCTCTCTCTCTCTCTCTCTCTCTCTCTCTCTCTCTCTCTCTCTCTCTCTCTCTCTAATGCAACGGTGGCTAGGCTAAAACTACCTAGGCCGAGATGACCAAACAAAAAAAAGAAAGAAAACACACTACACATGGTCGACACGGCCAAAACACGCGTCCACCACAATCGACATCGGCTAAAGTGCTCGACACTCAACACACGTCGACCATCCCCCCCCCCCCTCCGCCATGTCAACCAAACCGCCGCACACCACAATCTTCTTCCCCCTTATTGACCAACAAGTGGTGAACACCAACCTCCCAACGCACGTTGACCACCCCCATGTCGACCAGAACACCCTCCCACACCATATTGACCACTACAGCCACTAGCTCTTGCAGCACTCTAAAATACCATAAAATTAACATGCACAGACAAGAATTTTAGCACCATAGGGTACCTCTCAAACCCTTATTCTATGGACTTGTGTTACTCTAAGGACACGAGTCCTCACATCCTTCCCCCTTAAAGCTTTTCACCCTTGAAAAGGCTACCTCGGGTCTCCCACAATTCAATCACAAGGGGTAACACAAGATACTTAATATTGCTTCCCACAAACACACCACACATCAACTCATGGAATAACAAAAGGCATACACAACACACATTCTAGGCCAATGCACCACACCTCATACTCCTTTACACCAACATGCCATAATACCAATACATGAGAACTCCCCATACACATTTACCACACACAAGGTAACACCTCAAGCACATGCAACAACACTTGCATAAAATACACGTTTAGAAAACATATTTATCCCAATATTCAGCACAACTATTTTGAACACACAAAATAAAACACATGAAAGAATGCACAATACGAAACAAACACAAACAAATAACACACATGAAAATAAGACAACCAATACTTATGAAAGATAGAACATACTAGCCTCTCCTCCTCTTCTTTAAGAGTGTTCACCCTCAAATAACTCAGGAAACTAATCACGCATCATGGACTCTTGCTCCCAAGTCTCCTCCTTAATGCCTCGATGTGTCCACAAGACACGAACTAAAGGAATGATCTTATCACGTAGGATTTTATTCCGCCTATCCAAGACCTGAATAGGAGTCTCCACGATAGCAATATCATATGTAATATCTAAATCTCCCCAAGCTATCATGTGCCCTAGATCAGAATGATATTTCCTTAACTAGGACACATGAAACACGTCAAGCACTCAATTCAAATGTGGAGGAAGCGCCAATCGATATGCCACAGGACAACTCTCTCTAAGATCTCAAAATGTCCAATGTATTGTGGAGATAGCTTAGAAACTTTACCAAACCAGTGATGCCCTTTCCCCGAGGAGACTCAGAAAACACATGATCCCCCATAGCAAATTCCAATGGTCTCCTCCTCCTGTCTGCATAAAATTTTTGTCTACTCTGAGCTGTTAACAAACGCTACCGAATTACTCAGACTTTCTTTGTGGCATCCTACACCAATTACGGCCCTAACAAAGCTATCTCACCAGCCTCAGCCCAACACAAGGGCGACCGACAAGGCCTACCATACAAAGCCTCATATGACGCCATCCCAATAGAAGTTTGATAATTGTTGTTGTAGGCAAACTCCACCAATAAAAGGTGAGTTTCCTACGACCTCCAAAATCCATCACACACGCTTGAAGCATATCCACCAAAGTCTGAATGGTCCTCTCTGATTGTCCATCTGTCTCTGGATGGAAGGCTATACTCAAACTCAACTCAGTGCCCAAAGCTTCTTGTAAACCCTTCCAAAATTAGGAAGTAAAATGGGCATCACGATCTGATACAATAGACATAGACACACCATGCAACCTCATAATCTCATCAATATAAAGCTAACTAAGGCCACTCATGCTCCCTTTCTCCTTGATTATCAAAAAATGTGCCGATTTGGTCATACGGTCCACAATGACCCAGATTATATTCTTCCCTCCTAAGGTGGGTGGAAGTCCAGTCACAAAATCCATCATGATATGGTCCCACTTTCACTGCACCACGGGCATTGGATGCAATATCACCGCTAGTCATTGGTGCTCAGCCTTCACTTGCTGAAAAGTAAGGCATCACGAGACAAACTTTGCCACACTCCTCTTCATCCCCGACCACCAAAAATGCTACCGAAGGGAATGGTACATCTTGGTGCCACCCGGATGCACCGCTAACCTCGAAGCATGAAATGCGATCATCACCTCCTCTTGAAAGGAAGAAACCACAAACAACCTTCATCGAAACCTCAACTCACGCTTCTCTCCCAATGTCCACTCCTCCGTGAGGTCCTTGGCCTCCACCTTGGCACAAAGTTTACCACACTCCTCATCGCCTTGCTGTTACAAGTGTACATCTAAGGCACAACCCCAATACCACTCAAAACAGCCCTATTATCACAAACAAATAATTGTAATGAAGCCACCTACTCCATCATCCTCCACTCTCGCAAGGCAACATTAGTTTAACCCTTCCTACTTAAGGCATTAACCACTACAAGCGATGTTCCCTTAAGACCTACAATACTATAACTAGGTGTTGCTCATGCTCCTCATGGGATCATGAATAGACAAGAATATCATCTATGAACACCACCACAAATGAATCAAGGTAAGGGGCAAACACTTGATTCATTAGATACATGAACACTGCTAGTGCATTAGTGAGCCTGGATCCACTTTAATCCAAGAGAGTGAACTTCTTGTATCCAGAAGCTACACTTTGAGAACTTGGTGAACAAGCGATGTTCCCTTAAGACCTGCAATATTATAACTAGGTGCTACTCATGCTCCTCTTGGGATCATGAATAGACAAGAATATCATCTACGAACACCACCACAAACGAATCAAGGTAAGGGACAAACACTTGATTCATTAGATACATGAACACTGCTAGTGCATTAGTGAGCCCGAATGGCATCACCAACCACTCGTAGTGCCCATACCTACACCTGAAGGCAGTCTTCGGTATATCCTCTTTTCTCACTCTCGAATGATGATAGCCAGACCTCAAACCCACCTTGTGGAACCATTGTGCTCTACTCAACAGATCAAATAAGTCATCTATATAGGGTAGAGGATACTTATTATTTACTGTCACCTAGTTTAACTTCTTATAATCAATGCATAACCGCAATGAGTTATTTGCTTTCTTCACAAACAACACTAGAGTACCCCACGGTGAGGTACTCGGCCTAATAAAACCCCTCTCTCCAAGCTCAACTAACGGTTTCTAGAGCTCTCACAGCTCTGTCGAGCCCATATATTAAACCACCTGTGAGATAAGTCCCACTCCTAGTAGCAAATCTATAGTGAACTTCATGCTCTGCTCTGGAGCTAACACCACTAAATCCTCAGGGAAGACATCTTGGAATTGATCCACCACCGTTGGCCAAACCCTTTTATCTAAACTCTGCCCCTCCCTAATTCCCATTGCGACTAAATGGTTGGTGACAACATCCCATAGCTTTCGCGTCAGACCCGCTCTACCCGCCTCAACACTCCATTCTCCACCCAAGGAACCCACCTCTCACAAGGGCATAGTAAACACCACTCTCCTTCTATAATAATTAATCCTCACCTGAAAGTATCCATGGGCATCACATCTAGGTCGAAAGCAAGCACTACACTACCAATAGTCATCTCACACCCACAACACTTCCTCTTTAACCATGTGGTAACACCCATGAGTGACCCCAAAAGGAGAGGTCTATCAATCTCAACACACTTCATCCTTAGGCTCTCCAATATGGACTCAGCAATCAAAGAACATGATGCACCAGTATCGAAAAGAGCAGATATCACAGTGCTCGAGATAAGAATTTTACCCCAAAGAACTGATGGTCTTGTTCCCTCCTCCTCTGGTAGCAGCGCTGGCAACTCCTCTTCTGGAACTGTAGATGTGAGGGAAAACACTTTAGCTTGAACTCCTCTAGCCTGAAATATCTGACCTTCCATGCTCCCCAAGTTTCCACTAGACTGCCTCACTGTGCGGCTCTGCAGTTTCCCCTCCTACTTACCCAAAGACCGGGCCTGGTTGGACCCTATTTGGCTAACCTGCCCTGGACTCGCGGACCTCGCTGGCATTTGGAACTGGTCTTCACTCTTCCCATCCTGAGCTGGCCCACTGAATGCTCGACCTTGTCCTTTACTGAATCACACCCTGTTGGGAAAACTCTGAAAACAGGTCATGTGGCGCTTAGGATAGTCTTTTTTTGAGTGGCCCTCCTCTCCACAGCAACCACACCCATTGGGAAAACTCTGAAAACCACTCCCTTATCCTCCAGTAAAATGGGGTCTACTCGAAGACCCTATGGACTAGCCCCTACTTTGCACAGTTGTTTCCCGCAGACTCCACTTGAGGCCTCTTTTGCCCACTTAACTGCTCTTGGCCTCCCTACTCCTGTTTTCCCTCGTCCAATCCTCTCTCTAAAATTCTTGTGGCATCCACTGCCTTTGTATATGTCCTCAGCTTAAGCACCTCCATTCTCTGCCTCAAGGCAAGCTTGAGACCCATTATGAATTTATGGGCCTTTAAGTCTTCCCTCGAGATAAATTCCAGGGAAAATTAGCTCAGATTCTAGAACGCCCGCTCATATTCAGCCACTGATCGCCCTCCCTGTGTCAGGTTATCAAACTCGCTCCTCTTGTGCCACCGAAATGACTCCGAAAAGAACTCATCATAGAATACTTATAGAAAGTCATCCCACAACATGTTCCCCACATTATGGCAACCTGATAAGCTCAAGCACCACTCTAAGGCCTCTCTCTCCAATTATCTGATTGCCAGTTGAACCTTTTCTTCCTTTGGTGGAAGGAGGAAAGAGAAGACATGCTTTATATGCCGCAACCACCGCTCAGTTACAACTGGGTCCACTCCTCCCTTGAACTTCCTCTGGTTTCTCCTTCTTGAACCTAGCTTCCCAATCCTTTGAAGTCCTCCTTTGAATGTCCTCATCATGTGGAACATCCTCTCCCCGAGGTAGGGGTGGAGGTGTTCCCCGTTGAGTGGCTATCTTCGCTTTCATCTCCTCCCGTAGCTTCTGATGAGTGTTATATCTCATCCCGTGCATTGTCTCACTCAACGTCTGAAGCTTAACCAACACTTATGTCATGGGATCAACTCCTCATGCCTGCTTGATTTGGACTGACACTTCATCCCCAGGAGCGCCACTCTCACGCAGTGCTCTCCCCGATGGTATGATTTTATACAATAACAAACAATCTCAATGTACACTCATAAACCCTCAATATCTCATTTCAAAATATCATAAGAGTGAATACACACTAACTTATCACATCACAATATTTAAAGCATGTAAATATCTCTTGGCTCATATTCTCATATCATATATACTCATAAATCTCATGATACATACTCATCGCCTCAAGAAAACATCTCCTAAATTTAAGCATCACACACAACAAGAATTTAACAAGTAGCATGTACTAGTGGCCTACTTAACACATGTATGTACTCTCAATACATATCCTACTCCGTGGCTCATCAGCCCCTCGGTACACCCTAGGAAAACACATGAGTCTAAAACCCGTGGAACCTCTTACTGGAGGACATTCTCGAGTATTGCCAAAATTTCACCCAAAAATCCTTTGAGATCATCTCCACCGTTCACAGCATTATCATTGATCACTCCCTCCACCATTCGCACTGCCCTCCATCTTCTAGAAGGTACCCTTATCCGGTCTAATCCCAACACAATGGCCACATCCGTGGGCTATCACTAGAAGGTTAAAGAACACAAGGTGAAAGGCTTCATGGGCAAGTGCTAATACCTGGCCATTATACTAAGCCATTGCTTGTTAGGACGAACTAACACTTTTGGACTCCCTACTTTATTACTTACTTTTGGCCATGTACGATGTCTTCGCAAGGAAGCCAATGGATTGGAGTGTGATTCTCTTTCGCTTCATGGGAAATAATCTCAAAACTATGTCATTCGGATGACTTTTGCCAAGAATCTTCCTCCATCTGCACCCCAATGTCTTCTCACACGGTCAAGTCATCACGTTCCCCTAATATACTTCCTTTAACACCTTCTTCTAGATGGTACTCTTACCACCTGACGACTCCACCGCCCCCCCCAAACACAAAAACCCCGGGGGAGAGCGGGACCATGGTACCGGCCGCTACCATGACGTCAACCGATCATGGATCCACTCCCAATCTATTTCCAGAGGCTCATAGCGCAGTGTTCTCACAACACCCTCGTCTTTACCTTCCAAGCCTCTCCTTTGGGTGACTACTCCACTCCGTCAGATGCTATTTCTCCCACTACTGCTGCCACCCTTCTTGAGGATGGCACCCCAACGATGCCATTTGACCCTTCCTCTCCAGCTCTGCCTACTGCTGCTACTACCCAATCAATCTAGGATGCTCGGAGTCTTCTCCCCATTGAGGTCAGACCCTTCTCTCCCACTTTAGCACTCTCTCCCTCTACTATCATCCCTGTTGTCACCTACTATGGCTCGGGCGCCCCGACCATTGCTCATGCTCAATTGCTGCTCTCTCCTCCCATTAACTCATATGCTCAGGACACTCTTGGCCTTTACACGTTTGGGAGTCATCCAAGGTAACCAACTTTGCCCTCGGGCGTGCCTCATTTGTCACTATTCACTCTGAATTAGTGCTCTCTGCTCAACTCAAATGTCATACTCAGGCTCAGTCCTCCCAGATCATGGCTATGGCCATGAAAGTTGATCATCTTGGCACCCAACTTCTGGTTGCCTTGGTTGACAAAATGACCACTGTGGAGCAGACAGTCAATGTCGTGGTCTCGGTTGTTCAAACCATGAGTGCCTCATTCGCTACTCTGGCCAAGAACATGGCTCACCCTCTATGGTCATTGGTGGTACTGTCAAAACGGGAGATAAAGCTTTATCTGTTGCACCTTCTGTAACTACTGCTACCATTACTAGCCCATTAGTGCGGACCTGCTCTGTCGAGAAATGCCCTACCATTGCTTCTTCTATGGGTATTCCTGTTCCCAGACGCAGACGCTTCTCCAAGGCAAGTTCCTCTAGAGCCCCCTTAACTGCCGCACAAACTGTACCATCTATAGCTACTCCTGTTGTAATGCCAGCTGAGTCCTCCTCCTTTCTCCCATCATATATGGAATTTGATCCCCCCGATGAAGATGGGAGAGTTAGAGCTGCGATGAGGGCCTATGCCTATTCTACCTCCACCAAACAAAGGTGCCTGTGTGAAATCAGTCCCTTCAAACCTGAAGATATCAACATGCTCATCTTTAAGAAAGGACTGTATACTATGGAAGACATCGATAAGTTTGCCCTGCCTCTGAAGATAGAAGCCAGATTGTTCCCTGTCGGCTGCCAAGATGCTCTTATTTAGGATATTCTGCCATGCTAAACTGAGGAATATATTTCGAAAGCTTCCATGATTTGGACCTTCATTGACAGAAATGCACTAGACAACAAGTCTTGGAAGGATTTGAAGTATGTGACAAAGATATAGTCCCCCAACAACCTAAAAGAGAAAGTTGTGGAACATTTGTCTATTACTTTATGCAATCTCTCTTCAAGAATAGTCTTGGCTAGAACAACATTCTGGAATATTCTATGGAGGAAATGATATAACTAAGGCAATAACAAGCAATAATGATTTTCAAGTATAGTAAACCATTTACTTAATAAATAATCAACTTTGTACTATGTTATTTGTGTCAATGTTGATAATGAAAGGTGCAAATTTTTTCTCTGTTTGTGATTTTATTTTTTTACTTCATTTAATAAGTCAACAAGTTAAGTCATAAAGGGTTTTGACCTTACCAATTGGAGGCGATTGTTAGATCAAACCTAGAATTTGGAAAATAGAAATGAAACCTTATGTGATTTAAATTGGGATCTTGTTATATATACTCTAACATATTGCAGAAGATAAGCCTTATTATAAAACCATGGATCACAAATAAAAAGATACTGAAAGGTGCAAGAGCGATAAAATACAAGTATTTTTAGACAAGCAACTAAGGATAAGATACATAATCCTGATTTAGATTATCTTAAGTAAGCAAACATAGACTCATAACAAACCTTCATCATCCAGAATAATCAATCATGATATGGGGTAAGTATTCGAGTCTTGCAATGACACAGAGTAAGGAAACAAAGACTTGGAACAAACCTTCATCGTTTAGAATAAGAAATCATGATGCGGAGTAAGCATTTAAGTCTTACAATGATACAGAGTAAGCAAACAAAGACTCAGAACAAACCTTCATCATTCGAAATAAGGAATCATGATATGGAATAAGCATTCAAGTCTTGCAATGACATTAGTTAAATAAACAAAGACTTGGAACAAACTTTCATTATCCGAAATAAGGAATCATGATGCTGAGTAAGTATTCGAGTCTTGCAATGATACAAAGTGAGCATTCGAGTCTCATATAGTTTCGAAATAAGACTTCATATTCTGGAATAAGGAAGCAATGCTCCAGATCAAGCTCACGTGCTCGAATTTGCTCATAAAACTCAAAGATAACTCACTCTGTCTTGATATGAGATGAAGTGCTCTCATTAAAGACCTCAATGACCTTTTACACGTGGATCTCTCGGATACATCGACATGATTCTCAATGTGAGTTGGAACGACACAAAGCAAAATTATTAAGCTTTACATTTCCAACAACTTTTAGTCAATCAATTCGTAGTGTACCAAGGAAGAGACGTTATCACTTCAAATTTCTAAGAAAGATAAGAATACATCAATGCGGCTCTCTGTCCTAGGAAAAACATCAAAGTTCCAAAAAGACTGATTATAAGTAGTGTGTATAAATAAGTTGTCGCTAATACTTGTGAAAATAGGCTTACATTGTATAATTAAGCACTAAGTGTGAGTTTGTAATATAAATAGAACATTCTTAAACCTGCTACTATAATTAGAGAGAAATATTCTTTCAATAGATTAAAAGCTAGTACAAATAGTTTGATCGATTTCCATTTTGTTGTAATTATTTTTCGATAATAAAATACAATACTTTCACTAGATCTAATTGTTTTTTGCATTGAGTATATCTTTCAATCAACATCCAAGTGTTGTGATAAGTCAAATAGAAGATTTTCAAAGAGCCTATTCATCCCTCCCCCATCTAGGCTCCTAGGGACAATAGTTTTATGTGATGGAGCATGAGAATTGAATAGTATTTTTCTTGTGTAGTGAGTATGACACCGAGAAGAGTGATGTGTGTGTCTAAGGCAGTTATGGATGAGTCCTCCACCCATGTGGGACAGGATATGAGGCAATCTGCAGGGGGAAATGAGTTACTGGCGCATCTTGTGATCCAAGTGAGGGCATTGAGAGAGATTATGGGGGATGAGGTAAAAGAAGCGCTACGCCATGAGTTGGTGGCATAGTAGGCGATACCACCACCCCATGAGGAGGAGTCCCATCGTGAGGATGTGGTCCCACGTGAGACTGTTATGACTCAGCATGTAAATAAGGATGTGATCACGAGGTTCCAAAAAAAAAACAACCGGCTAAATTCATGGGAGGTGGTGATCCAATAGTCGTAGAGCATTGGTTGAGGCATATAGAGCACGTATTCTCCTTTCTTTTGCCACAAGAGGAGGACAAGGTTAAACTTGCAATTCGATAATTGAAGGGTGAGGCCTTATAGTGGTGGCTTAGCATTATTGAAGGTCGTAAGGTGCAGTTGATGTAGTGGGACGAGTTCCTACAGTTGTTCCATGAGCAGTTCTTTCTTAACTTATTGAGGTAGCAAAAGAGGGAAAAGTTTGCTAGTTTGAAATAGGGGTCGAGGATAGTGTCTGAATATAAAAGGGAGTTCAGGAACCTTAGTAGGTTTGCTCTAGAGGTTGTGGCACAGGACGACGTGAAGGCTCACAAGTTTATCTTGGGTTTTAGGCTTATTATCAAACAAAGGGTTGAGATGTTTCATCCGAGAATGTATTTAGAGACAGTGGAGACAATCCACATTGTTAAAAGGGGTTTTGATGAGGGAGACAAGCTTATCAGGGACAGTAGTTTTAGATTGGATCTGATTCCAAGAGGGCCAAGACAGAGTCAAGAGGCAGTAGTTTTGTGAGAGACAGGGGTCAAGCTCCAACACGGTCTCACCTTGGTGGTGGACAAGGAGGCTTAATAAGAGTTCCACCTAGGGGTTGTTTGTGTTATGGGGATCCAGGGCACTAGAAACGAGAGTGTCCCTAGTGGCATTTGAAATGCCAAACGTATGGTAAAATGGGGCATCTGAGCAGAGTGTGTCATAGCTAAAGAGGTACGAGTGGTGCTGGAGGGACAACACAGAGTGTCCAGGGTAACACCCAATTCAGAGCTTTGGGGGAGAGACTAGCTCGTCAGTGGCTAGGCGGTCAAGTAGGGTCTAGTTAACCCTAGGTGAGGCTAAAGAGGTAGTTCTAGGGAGATGGAGGAGCCTAGAGTGGGGATTGTCTAGAGGATAGAGGACAAAAAAGCAAGGCTACTAGTAGTGCAATGTAGGGCAGAATGTTTATTTTGACTACTACAACATCGCAGGAGGAGGCAGTAGTTCCATGGTAGATGGCACAGGTTGCCCCTACTTGATTATTGGGAGTTGTTAATGAATGAGTGCATTTTTTACCATAAACTTCATAATTAAGAGTTGTTAGTGATAAATGGCATTGTTTACTCCTACATATTTATGATAAACTAGTTTGGTTGCTAACACTGTTTGAAATAACTATAATCTTTGAGAGTTATTGGTGGTAAGTGGCACGGGTTGCTATTACGAATTGTCGGTGGTTTGCTTAGATGTATTAGGTGGCATTAGTATCTAACATTGATCTATTTGATATATTTGATCTTGTTATCTATTGTGATACAATTGTTGGTTCTTGTGAAGTTGTAGATCACCTACTGACATTTGTGCTCACACTACATTGTTGACATTCATTTCAAGTGCAGACAAGAGCAAGTTGTCAATACCATAACACAAGTAGACAATTTGTCTTCCTGTTAATGTATGGTTGAACATATTGATCACAATGATGTACTTTGATATGCATTTGTTATTTATTTCCTAGACTTGGGTCCATGACAGTTATATCATTGTTTTGGAACATGTGTGTAATCATCCAGTTTCATCTGGGCTTATGACTATCATAAAATACTTATTTGGATAGAGATTTGGTCCTTGAGCCATCATAGCACATAGTTCACACAAAACCAAAACAAGAAAGAGAAAGAATGAGTTGCTACGAAATAAAATTGAAGGTGTGATTGGCCACCTAAAAGGGTCTACTGTTTTAGATAAGATGTTTAGGAGTCAATTATGTGTGGAGAAGGGAGAGGTTCGTGTACCTTCCACAATGTTCAAAATTGGTACCTAGTTGTAGTATAAGGGTGCGTACTTGTTTTATATATATTTTTTATTTTAAGGGGATAGTTTTTTTATTTAAAAAAGTGAGAATCAGATCCCTTGTGGAAAAGATTTAAAAAGAAAGGATCATGCTAAGATATAAGGGACAAATTAGATAAAGTAAAAATGATATTGTCACAATTGATGTTGGCCTGAACAACTAGGATATGAACATTCGTTGTTTAACCCCTATAGCCACTTGGGCCTTTATTTTAAATTTTTCAACAAAAGGAGATGTGTTGTTTGGTTTTATTAGGAAAAAGAAGCAAACAAGTTTAAACAGAATCCTAAAATGTGTACTATTTTGGTTGCTTTTATTTTTATTTTCACTTTTTATTTTATTCTTACAACCAATGCAGGCCGAAAATGGGTCAATGTTACACAAAACAAGAAATAAAAGAAAAGCCTAGAATGAATGGGGATTACTAGTGTGATGTCAAACTTTTCTCCTTTCTTCTTTTTTTAACTTCCGATTTAAAATATGTGAATCTTGGAAGGCTTTCATATCAAAAACATATACTTATAACTCATGTTTTATGTAATTCTTTTGTTGGAATGAGGCAGTTGCCTTTTAAGTATCACAATGTGGTGTCCAGAGGCGTCAGTATTCAACTTCTGGAAGCTACTAATTTCCATATTTGAAAAATGGAGTCTTATGACATTAAAAAATGTTTTTCAGATATTTTAAAATTTACATGTGTGAAACAGTGTCCCAAGAATCTAACATGAGTTAAGAGTGAGAAAATCGAGTTCCTAAGTTCACATTTCGAAGTAAAGTTCATCCTCTTGAATTGGAGGACCAAATATTGAGGTAAAGCTTCATCATCTCAAATTGTAGGGTTAAATCTCGAAGTAAAACTTCATATCTTGATTGATACTTGATTGTACTTTGGATGCAAGTTACGAAGATCAAAAATCTTTGATATATATTTTCACAAAGTCCAATAAAAGTAGAAAAATACTTTTTTAGAATTTTGAAAAGGAAACATTAAACTACTAAATATACTATATGTCATTGATCTTGATATTGATAATACAAGAGGACAAAGATACAATAATGGATCTAATATGAAAGGAAAACACCAAGATATACAAAAACAACTACTAGATATAAATTTTAGAGCATTTTATATCGGTTACCATCTGATATGGTTAGCTTTTGTGTGAAAGGAACATTTTTTTTTTTGCACAATACAACATATTTATTCATTATTTTCTTATTTTGCAAAGCTATGGAGAATTTTATACGATAAGAAACTTAATTTAACGGTGAAGCCATTATCACAAATGTGTAGGAAAAGTTACATTGAAAGAATTAAAGTAAGATACCAAACTTCACAAGTACTAGAAGTTTTAGTTGAATTAGTTGAAATTAATGATAATTATAAAACAAAAAGTGAAGCTAAATCTTTCAAAAAAATGAATTTGAAAATTTTTGAGTTTTTATTAGAAATTTTAAATATATTATTTACTATTAATATGGTTAGCAAAACATTGCATTGTCGAGATATGCCTAGATATTACATTTAGGATTGGGATTGTTTTTTTTTTTTATTAAAAAAACCGAAATAAAAAGAGAGTATAATAACAATCGTAGAAAGTAGGTAATAAAAATATTTATTTTTCATTTCTTTTGTGTATCTCCCACCACCACCCCCTCTCTCTTTTTTTAAATTTTAAATTTTGGATTTTATACTAATTCAATCTGGCCGACTGTCCTTTAACGCGTTCACGCATTTAAAGTGTTGCGTACTACTGTGCGTGTCCACCGAATATATATCCCTCTATTTTCCTTACTTGGGCCAATAGGTTCAAGAAATTAATTATTCTCTGCATTTGTTGTTGGGTTTTTTTTTTGCACAGTCTAACATATTTATTCATTATTTTCTTATTTTGCAAAGCTACGGAGAATTTTATATGATAAGAAACTTATTTTAACGGTGAAGCCATTATCACAAATGTGTAGGAAAAGTTACAATAAAAAAATTAAAGTAAGATACCAAACTTCACAAGTACTAGATGTTTTAACTGAATTAGTTGAAATTAATGATAATTATAAAACAAAGAGTAAAGCTAAATCTTTCAAATTTTTTTTTTGAATTTTTTTGAGTTTTTATTAGAAATTTTAAATATTTTCTTTACTATTAATATGGTTAGCAAAATATTGCATTGTGGAGATATGCCTAAATATTACATTTAGGATTGAAATTATTTTTTTATTAAAAAAACTGAAATAAAGAGAGGATATAATAACAATCGTAGAAAGTAGATAATAAAAATATTTATTTTTTATTTCTTTTTGGTATCTCCCACCACCACCCCCTCTCTCTTTTTTTAAATTTTAATTTCTGAATTATGGCTGTCCTTCAACGCGTTCACGCGTTACTGCTGTGCGTGTCCACCGAATATATATATCCCTTCATTTCCTTAGTTGAGCCAACAGGTGCAGGAAATTAATTATTCTCTGCATCTGTTGTTGGGGTTTCCTCTTTGCCTTCAATCCCTCCATCTCCTCCTTCTCGACGATTCTCCATTAATCTTCACCAAATCTCCCTCGATCCCCATTCAAAGAATCAGCAGGAAATATTCAGGGGTGGAAAGAGGAGGAGGAAGAAGAAGAAGAAGATAAGAGATAAAGAAGAGATCGCCGTCGTCGATCGTGATCAGAGATAGATATATACTTGACCCGTTTAATCGACCAGAAGGAAGGAAAAAGGAAAAGAAAAAAAGAAAAAGAAATGCGAGGGGTGGTGATGGAGGACGAAGATTCGTTTCCGTCGACGCCGGGGAAGTTCAAGATCGAGCGGGGGTACAACATGAACCGGCAGTTCCATCGTTGTTTCGCATCCACCAGTACGATGTTCCTGTGGGCCCTGTTCCTGGTGGCTCTGACGGCGTCGTACCTGAGCTTCCAGAGCTTCGTGGACTCGGGCAGCCGATTCATCACGGCGTCGTGGGGCGGGATCCAGTGGGAGATGGCGGTGCGCTCCTCCGCCCAGATCCACCGCCCCTCCGGCGGCGGCATGTCCGTCCTCGTCACTGGGGCCTCCGGCTTCGTCGGGTCCCACGTCTCCTTGGCCCTGAAGAAGCGCGGTGACGGCGTGGTGGGGCTAGACAACTTCAACGCCTACTACGACCCTTCCCTGAAGAAGGCGCGGAAGGCGCGGCTGGCGTCCCGGGGGGTGTTCGTGGTGGACGGCGACGTCAACGACGCGCGCCTCCTGGCGAAGTTGTTCGACGTGGTTGCCTTCACCCACGTGATGCACCTGGCCGCCCAGGCCGGGGTACGCTACGCCCTGGAGAACCCCCAGTCGTACGTCCACAGCAACGTCGCCGGCCTCGTCAACCTCCTGGAGGCCTGCAAGGCGGCGACGCCGCAGCCCGCGGTGGTGTGGGCCTCCTCCAGCTCCGTCTACGGCCTCAACACCCACAGCCCTTTCTCCGAGTCCGACCGCACCGATCAGCCCGCCAGCCTATACGCCGCCACCAAGAAGGCCGGGGAAGCCATCACTCACACCTACAACCACATCCACGGCCTCTCCATCACCGCCCTCCGGTTCTTCACCGTCTACGGCCCCTGGGGCCGCCCCGACATGGCCTACTTCTCCTTCACCCGCAACATCCTTCAGGGCAAGCCCATCACCATCTACCGGGGGAAGAACCGTGTGGATCTGGCCCGGGACTTCACCTACATTGACGACGTCGTTAAGGGTTGTCTCGGCTCCCTCGACACTGCCGGAAAAAGCACCGGCACAGGAGGGAAGAAGCGGGGCCAGGCGCCGTACCGGATTTTCAATCTCGGAAACACGTCGCCGGTAACGGTGCCGGCGCTGGTGGGGATCTTAGAGCGCCACCTGAAGAAGAAGGCGAAGAAGAACGTGGTGGAGATGCCCGGAAACGGCGACGTTCCCTTCACGCACGCCAATATTAGCGAGGCCAGGAGGGCGTTTGGTTACCATCCCACCACCGACTTGCAAACCGGGTTGAAACATTTCGTGAGGTGGTATTTGTCTTATTACGGTTACGGCCGCAACGGCAAGGCTGTAAATTGATTTTTATTTGTATTTTCTTCTGTATTTCTCTCTCTTTTTTTTTTATAAATTTATTGGAGATTTTTCACTCTTACCCCAAATTAATGAATGGAAAGGAAGGAAGAAAAAAAAAACTTGGTCCCGGGAAAATGGGGAGTGGCAATTTTGTTTTAAAAGCCAAGTTAGATTTTGTTATTTCATCATTATTTGTATAAAGTAAGAAAGAGGAGTTTCCATTGTCTTGAGGCCTAGCTATTATTCTTCACTTCTCATCCCATGTTCCACGACGAACACATTACACAACCCATGTGCTCTTTTTTATATGCATACATATATATATATATATATATATATAGTAAGTTAGAATATTATACAATAATATGGGCAATTAAGATTTGCATTAAAAAGGGTTTTGTATAAAAAAAAGAGTGAATTCGTATGTTAACTTTGGGTAGAGTTGCCATTTGGGGATAGAATATAATATAAGCAAGTATTCATTGTTGTTTAGGGGTGAAGTTAAAAAGTACCATAAATCTCAAATCTTGAGGACGGCAATATAATATAATAAAACCCGGGTAAAATTATTTTAGAAGAAAAAAAGAAAACTATGTGAAATGTTTATTATTAGTAAGGAAGGGCATTTGATTGGAGGAGACAGGGAGCAGAAAAGGAAACGGACAGCTGGGGAATGACGGTGATTACGGAACGGAGCGGAGTGGGTCCACGGTATTGAAAGTGGTACGGCAGCGGATGATGGACTACGGACGGACGGTCAGCGTCGTAGTCAGATAGAGAAGAGGCATCCAGTTGCCACCCAGCTGTAAAAGTAAACACGCGTCACTGTGGCACCATATTGCTTACTCACCGACAGTCCAGACACACAAATGTCGGTTGGCCACCCACAATTATTAACTATTTTACCTTGGTTGGATGTTTCGACCACAATTTACAGTTACCTGGACCGCTGCTGGCCGCAACATCTGAGCTCATTAGCTTGAACTCCAGCAGCTAATTTTTTCTTCTTTCTTCTTTTCGTTCATAAGCGCACTCAAGCACTGCAACAAACCTCTAATACGAGTGAATTGTGCTTAAAACCAATATATAATATGGAAGGGTATCCTGAACAGTAAATGATTTTTTAATAATATTTATTATTTTGCATTTTGAAATAATATTTGAGCACAATTTTCTCTCATACAATTCGCCTAACAAACAGGATGGGTATTATATTTTACTACCAGCAATGGAGTTTCACGGTTAATATAGCCAAACACCCAAAATTAATATCTTCAATACATTTATATTTGATTTATATTTGTGTTAGGCACATTCTATTTATGGGAAATGCTAATTATTGTGGCAACCAGATACGGTTGGCTGACATGAAAAGAGACACATCAATCACGCCTCGAGCACAAAGGCAGAGACAGGGGAACAGAATACAACTTCGTATGGCGAGGTCATTAGCTCGAGACTCTGCTCTATATATCAAGCCTATGAAATGCAGCATCGAGTCCACTTTTAGACAGAAACCTGGAGGAATTATTTCACTTTTCGACGAAGCCTGGTACGCTGCTTTTCTTAACTTTGAATTTACTGGCGTGGCGTGCATTAAGCCTGGATCCGTGCAATTATTAGTCCTATTGTTCTGTTCTCTGTGATGATCATTCTTTTTTCTAAATTTATTTATTTATTTATTATATGTATTTTCCAATATTAATAGTCCTGTTTGGCTGATATGTTTGATGTAGCATGTTTCCAAAGCCCACACACATGAAACATTTGCACAAAAGTTGGACCAGACTATTAAAAATAATAAGCGTTTCATCAACCCCAAGCTTTTTCGTACTAATTTTACCATTGGACACAATGCTGGAGAGGTCACTATATATTTTGTAAAATTGATTTAGTTTAACTTATTTGTTGGATTGTCATTATAAATAATTTGAATCTTCCTGATATACACGGGTAACTTATCAAGCTGATCTATTTTCGATTGGTTATGTTTAAAGGTAATTTTGTCTTTTATTTTAGATAATTGTATATATGTAAATTATCTCAGGGAATTGATTCTATTATTGTTTAGCTGGTCTTGAGATGCTTTAATATAGTAAACGGCATATGGGAAAACCGGAATTAAAAAGGCTAAGCTTCAATTATGACAAGGTTAAAAATCCCACTATGAAGATTAGAGGATTGCCGGGATCACTACTCATACGAGCAAAGTAGATACAAGATAAAGGAAGAATTATGCAAATTCCAACCTTACAATCATTCAAAGGTTGCTAATTCAAGTTATTTGCCTTCTAACACATTAAAAAGTCTCATATATAGGCTCCAAAATACAAAGAGTACAAAAAACCTAGACAAAGGAGCCTACAAATTGAAGAAAATGCCATATTTAGCTTATTTTTAAATTTGAAATAAAACCATTAATTTTGAAACGGACAGAGGGAGCATAGGAGGCTTGTTGACTTGGCACCCCTAGGGCATACTCTCCAACTGGGAGAGAACTCATCCTCGAGTTCAAGGCTTAGTTTCATTAAACAATGGAGACAACTCGGCCACGTTAAAAGTAGCAAAGACACCATCATATCCAGGGAGCTCGACCTTGTAAGCATTGTCATTGATTTTTTCTATAGTTGGGAAAGGACCATTTGCTTGAGGTGAAAGCTTTGTATTTGGTTGATTAGGAAACCTTTCTTTCTGGAGATGGTTCCACACCAGGTCTCCAACATTGTACACATTCTTCTTTCAATGTTTATTATGCCTAGACTTGTATCGCTGGGTTTGCTTCTGGAGTCTATCATGGACATCTTCTTGAATTCTCTTAACTTCTTTGGCCCTATGCTCTGTGTCCCCACTAAATTGGCGGGTCATGGGTAGGGGAGTCAAATCTAAAGGACTGAGGGGACGACTGTCATAGACTACCTCAAATGGGCTTTTCCACATTGCTTGAGTGGTTGAGTTATTATAGGGAAATTCAACCTAAGCAAGCACGAGATCCCACTGTCGCAGGTTTTTGCCCACAAAGCTTTGAAGCAAATTTTCCAAAATTCTATTGATAGCTTCAGTTTGTCAATCGGTTTGGGGGTGACTGGTAGAACTAAATTGAAGTCGAGTTCCCATTTTCCTCCATAAGGTTTTATCCATCGGTTTGGGGTGACTCATAGAACTAAATTAAAGTCAAGTTCCCATTTTCCTCCATAAGGTTCGCCAAAAGTGGCTTACAAACTTCACATCTCGATTAGAGGTGATGGTTTTGGGGACTCCATGCAAGCGTATAATCTCCCAAAAATATAAGTCAGCAGTATGAGAATCGTCATTAGACTTGTGGCATGCAATAAAATGAGCCATCTTCGAAAAAACCTATCAAGGACAACCATGATTTAATCCTTGTGCATTGAGTTTGTGGAAGGCCAAGGACAAAATCCATGCTAACATCTTCCCAGTGAGATACTGGGATAGACAATGGCATATATAATTCAGTATTTTGATGGACAACCTTGGCTTGATGACAGAATCTACATCTTTGGATGTGTTTATTGATGTGTTGCTCTAACTTGGGCCAATAGAACTTCTCCTTGACAAGAGCTAAGGTCTTATCTCACCCAAAATGACCAGCTAATCCACCATCGTGGGCTTCCCAGATAATTCAATCTCGAAGAGAGTTCTACGGAATACATAATTGGTTACCTTTAAAGAGATAACCTTGCTGTCGATGGAATTGCCAACTGGTATGGACAAAAGTAGCTGCCCACATAGCACCAAAGTCAAGGTCTTTCTCATTTAACTCCTTCATAGCCTCGAATCATATCACTTCCATTTGCAAAGAAGTGAGGAGAGCATGCCATCGACTAAAGGCATCGGCTACACAATTCTGAACTCCAGACTTGTGCTTTAAAAGAAATGGATAAGCATGAAGGAATTCACTCTAAGCGGCATGACGGTGGTTGATCTTTTGTTGGGAATTCAAGTGCTTTAAGACATCATGGTTTGAATATAGTATGAATTCCTTAGGGAGAAGATAGTGGCTCCAATACTGCAAGGCTCGGATGATAGCATAGAATTCTTTGTAATAGGTGGAATACCAAAACCTCGTGTCATTCAATTTTTCACTGAAAAAGGCAATAGGCTAACCTTCTTGACTCAAAACTGCTCTAATTCCAACATTGGAGGAATCACAGTCCACCTCAAACATTAGGTCAAAATTGGGTAAGGTGAGCACTATCGTCTCCGTGAGCCTCTTCTTCAATGCTTTAAAGCTCTGTTGAGCTTTATCAGTCCAAGTGAACTTGTCTCTCTTAAGAAGATTCGTGATTGGTGCTACAATAAAACTAAAATTCTTGATGAATCTTTGATAGAATGATGCCAGGCCATGAAAGCTTCAGATATCATGGATAGACTTTGGTGTTGGCCAGTTGATGATTGCTTCACTTTTATTGGAATCCACCTTGATACCATGAGTAGTAATAATGTACCCAGAAATGTCACACTCGGGGTGAGAAATGAACATTTGTTGAGATTGGTATAAAGCTTCTGCTCTATAAGAACGATAAAAATTTGTTGGAGATGGCCTAGGTGCTCTGATTGATCCTTGTTGTAAATCAAAATGTCATCAAAGTAGACAAGAATACATTTTTCGATGAAGGGTCTGAATATCTGATTCATAAGGCGCATGAAGGTGCTAGGAGCATTTGATAATCCAAATGGCATTACCGTCCATTCGTATAAGTCATCTCGAGTCTTAAAGGCAGTTTTCCATTCATCACCAGAGCACATTCGGATCTAATGATATCACTCAAATCAATTTTTGAAAAAATAGAGGCTCTTTAAAGCTGATCTAGCATATCTTTCAGTCGTGAGATGGGGAAACAATACTTGATGGCAATCCTGTTGACTGCTCGACTGTTTACATACATCATCCAAGTTCTTTTTTTTTGGGACTAGTAACATTGGTACCGCACTTGGGCTTTTACACTTTCTCTGACTAGTCCCTTTTTGAGCAACTCGCTGACTTGTCATTGAAGCTCTTTGTATTCCTTAGGGTTCATCCGATAAGCTAGCTTGTTAGGGATGACAGATCCTGGGATAAGATCGATTGCATGTTGAATGTCTCTCATCGGGGGTAATCCAAGAGGAATCTCGTCTGGGACAACATCAGAAAATATTTAAAGGAGAGTTTGAATCTCCTTTGGATGAGGGGAGGTGGTCTCATCCACCTCGATTAATAGCAGAAGGCATGTTATTCCCGATTCTGCATATATCTTTTTGAAAATTTAAAAAGGGTATTTATCGCACACGCATTCCAAATAAAATTTAAACTAAGTATAACTAGTGGCTTAACCTTGATCGTTTTCTACCGGAAGACTTATAAAATTCAATTAAACCTATTTAATTACTTGTTTAACAAAAACTAATAGAAAAGAATAAATATAAAATTGGGAGATTTTTGATTGAATAAATACTAATTAAAGCAAAGATTTTTAGCTAAAAATTCAATTAATCAAAGATGTAATCGGTTTAACTTCACACCTGAATGTTTTTTATCACTATTTCAAGAGATAAATTAGACAAATTATGGCCTCATGATTCAAATGCACCAAGACACCATGAATACAATTAAATTATGAATTTATTCTAACCAGAATAATTATGACTTAATTCTCAAAAGATTGCCTGTTCCCTACGAAATAAATCTTTCCATTCAATTAAAATATTAACGCACGATAAATTGTTAAATCAACACTCAACCGAGATATTAAATTAACAAATCAAAGAGATAGAGAATTAAATCATAGCACATAAAATACCAAATTAAATATTAAAACATGGATTCAAAACAAGCATCCAAAGTGCTACATTAAATTGATTACAAAATACTTATCCCTCCATGGGTTGGAAAATCATAAATCTATTCAGAAAAATTAAAACAATAGAAATAGAAGAGAATTAAGAAAAATAGGTTGCAGAGAATTAAATATTTGGTCTTGAACTTGATCTGGATCTTCAATGCTTGGTATACTATCTCTCTTCAATTCTTTCTCTCAATTGTTGCTTCGCTGCACTGGGCGCAATGGTGCTGGGCGCAGTTGGAAGTGATGGAGGAATTAGGTGAGTGCGGCATTAAATTGTTTATAGGCTAGGCGTATATGGAGAGATGGAGGGTTGGGTGAGCGGCACTGGGTTAATAGGCAGGTTCGCATGGGCTAGGGTGTTGGATAGCGCTGGAATGGGGCAACGCTATGATTATGGATGGCTTGCGTGATGAAGACGACGCTTTGGCATTCCTCCTCTTCCAAATATATATATAGGCGCTGGGTTTTCATATTCTTGGAGGGATCAAATTTATAATAGCCTTCCACCGTCATTGACTAAAGTCCCAAATTACATGCAATAAAGCAATTCTCACGTAATCCATGCAATCTTTCTCTCCACATGTAATGCCCACACCAATTCTTTCCTCTTTTCTCTCCTACACATTCACAATTTGATATTAATATGAGCCACTTCTTTTCTCTTAGCTACATAGACTTGTTTAACTTTAGACTTGAGGCGCTTTTCTTGTTTTACTTTAGACTTGAAGCACTCCCCTTGAGGTGTAGGCTTCACAGTCTTCTGAGATGCTTTCTCTTTCCTTTTCTCTTGAACTTTCATAGTATTCTTCTTCTTGTTTTGATTAGGAATCAACGCTTTTCCAGAACTGTGATGTTCACTCCCACACTTGTCACAAACTTCCAAGTCTGCAAGTACAGCAAACTTGTTGTTCGTGGAAATGGGCTTTGGTTTCCACTAGCATGAAGTCTCATCATGTCCTTGTTTCTGACAGTATGTGCAGAAACTTCTAACTGGTTTCTTTCTCTCCGCGGGATACAAGCTCTTTCTAGCTGTCTTTAGCTCTATTCTGGAAGCTTGTATGGTTACCTCCACCAATAGAATCTTGACATGTGACCCCACATTGCACAGTAGTAGTAGTGACCCTGAAAGATGGTGTTGCTTAGCTTCTATACATCTGGGATCTTCTTCAGAACAGGCTTGGCCTTGATGGTTGGCTTCACAGGCTTTCCTTTTTTCCTGTCGGGCACCCGTGCACTCATAGAAATGACAATTGCATTAGACTTCTTCACATTCTTGGAATGCTCAAATTTTTGAACGCATTTGATCACTCCAGTTGTCTTGATCTCCTTCGGGTGTCTCTCTATCTTCTCATCATTTACACCACCCTTTCTTTTCTTGTAGATTCGGGTCACAACAATGGTCCGCGTAGGATTATCATGGAAATCTGGATTGATATTCTTCATATCCACCGGCAGTGTTACCCTGGTTTTCTGAGCATCTTGTGGTGTGATGAGTGAAGTGATCTGGGAACCTCCAGAGGTTAAGGCTTGATTGGCTCTGTCCTTTGAGATCTTCTATTGAAGGTCTACCAGTTCTTCTTCAAGCCGTTGGATTGTGGTGTCTCTGGTGGTAAGTTCTAAGGTAATGTCATCACATATCTTGATTTGCTCCTCTAGTTTGAGCTTTAGGCTGACAATTTCCTCGTAGAACTTCTTGGAGTCCTCCAACACCTTGTCCTTCTCCCCTTTGGTCTCTGCAAGCTCTCCCTTGACTTGTTTGAGCTCTCCCTTGAGTTGCTTAATCCTACATCCTTTTATGTGAATCTCTTCTATTGCAAGCTCTAGCTCCTCCTCTAGATCAACTTCTTTTCTTCTGCCTCATCCTCCTCTGAGGCAGTAATGCCATTGTCTACCTCTATTTTGGCAACAAAGGCATAATCTAATGGGCATTCATCCTCATCATCAGATTCATCAATTCGGCTCATATAATTCTTGTGTGAGCCCTTTTTCTTCTGTGGAGTTGCTAACCTCCTTGTGGAACTGCTTCGTCGGTATGATGACTTCGTCCACTTTGTATCCTCTTCATCCGAGGCTTCCTCATCCGAGTCATTAGCTTTCACTTTACATTGAGATGCAATGTAAAGACTCGTATTTGGGTAGTGTTGAGAGATAGCCATTCTATGGGAATGCAACTATCTAGACGGTAGTGTAGTCATTGATGTAAGCATTTTGACAGTACTTGGGCCCGATTCCGGGTCGGGGCCCCGAGTAACCTGATTGTTGACTTTTTGGAATTTATTGGTTGACTTTACATTTGAGCGGTTATTTGAGTGTGATAATATCTGAATAGTGTTGTACTCGTCATTTCGAGTGTTTTGATTGTAATTTGACTCAATTTGGAGTTCGAGACCTTAGAGGTCAATTATTGTGAGGTCAATGGTTGACTAGGTCAATTATTGACTGGGTTAGTGGTCAATGATTGGCAGAAATATAAATAGAATGAAAAGAATGAGTTTTCACTTTACGCTATCACATTTGTGCGTTTGAGAGAGAGAGAGAGCTTGGAAGCTTGAAGCCTTGGCGATTTGGGGCGATTTGGGTTCGTGGAGTTCAAAGAATCACTCCAGGTAGGTGTCTTTGACTTCTTATCTTGATTCTGTCTTTGGTATGCGTGAATTTGTCATGATTTATGGAATTTAGCATGAACCCTAGGTTTTGGGGGAAACCGAATTTTGGGTTAGATCTAATGGTTTAGCATAAGATCTGTGGTTAAGAACTGATTTATATAAGTTTTGATATGTGTTTCTGTGATCTGAGGTTATTTAACTGCATATTCCATGAAGGTTGAGAAGTCAACCATGGGAATCTGAATTTAGATCTAGATTTCTGGAGATTTGTAATTATGTGCGTATTTTGTTGTTCTTGTGTGATTTAGAGGCTTTCAGGATGCATTTTGAGGTAGATATTGTAGTCTGTTGCGTAAGCAGTGTGTTTGGGAGCGTCTGGGGGTTGCTGGGTTGATTCCAGACGAAGAACAGGCAAAAACGATGATGAATAGTACCCTGGGTGAACTGTAGGGTCGAAGGTTCGTAGACCCGTAGTTGTAGGGTCGAAGGTTCATAGACCCGTAGTCGTAGGGTCAAAGGTTCGAAGCCCGTAGTCGTAGGGTCGAAGGTTCGTAGCGTAGTCGTAGGGTCGAAGGTTCGTAGACCGAAGGTCGTAGCTTCGAGTCTTCGAGGCCGCATCTCCGCATCTACGAGTCACGGTTCTATAGCTACGAATCGCAGTTCTGAAGCTACGAGTCAGGCGATTCTGCGACTTCGAGCAGTCTAACCGCACTGGACTGGACCATTTACATTGTAAACCATTATGTCTCTCCACATTTAAGTATTATTAAGTTACAATGTAAATAACCAAATACCTCCCATTTGGATTCAAAGAAAAATACTAGAAAATTAAATTCCCACTCCTTCAAAATGTGAAAATTGGGATTTATTTTAAAATCTCAAAAAAATCTAGTTTTTCATAGAGGTGAATTTTTGGAAAGTGGGGTTAGACATCTCAGAAAAATCCCAAAAATCAGATTATCTTAGTTATGATATGAGAACCCAATGCCGGGAATTTTTATTTCAAGAAAACAACTTCTATGAGTATCTCCTTCCTTGGTCAAGGAATGATGATCGGTTTGTGAAGACTGGATTCAGTTATAAAGGGAATATGGTGAACCTTAATGCCATATTGGTGTTGATATGTTGGTTTGAGGAATTGGGGCTTGGGTTCTATGACTTGTTAGGTTCTCACTGTGAAGCACAGATGATGCTATGTGATTGACGGGGTAGGCATATGCGCCGATGGCAGGCCTATGTGGCACTGTGTTCGGGCATATAGCGCTGTGATAGGGCTGAGTGCCCTGAGCTGGGATCCTATTGAGGATCGTGGACAAGCTGTCCTGTGTGGGCAGATTGGGTTCTGATGTTTGTTTGCAGGCTGAGTCCTGATGATTGTGCACACTACACAGTGCACGAGTACACAGAGCATGTAGTATAGACTTTTATGTTTGCATGATGTGGCGTATTGGGGTAACCTACTGAGCTTGTCGCTTACCCCTACTTGTTGTTTACCTTTTTCAGGTGTAACTTGAGACTAGTGGAGGACTTTCTTCTAGGAGGACGCCCACTACTCTGATGTATGATACAGTATTATATTCTGTATTATTTTGTGTAATATCCCGGACATGGGTCTGTGGACAGTTGTATTTGCATACTGTTTGTGATGTGATGTCTGTATGACTGTTTGTGATGTGATGTCTGTATGATTGTTTGACTTATTGTATGCATGAGGATATATGAGAAAGTACAGGATTACCCTTGATGTATGACTGTACAGGGTTGGATGATTGAGACAGCACCCGCGGTGTAGTCTCTATTGGTGTTAGTCACCAACCCCTTGACCCTTCGGGTGCGGGCAATGGGAAGTCATGTTCCCGATCTGGGTTCCCTGGAATTTGGGGGCGTGACATGCAAAGTGCCCCCGCTTTCCACACTTAAAACATCTTAGGGAAAGTCCTCATTTCCCTTTTCCTCCACCTTGTTTTCCTGCTCTACCTTTTCTAAACTTTCTGGTGAAGTAGGCTATCACCTCATTTTCACCTTCTTCGCTGTCACTGTCCTCCTGTTCTTCTGAGGACTCAGCTTCTTTCTTTATTTTTAATTTTTTCATAGCCTTAAAGGCTACTTTTTTCGATTCCTTGGTTGTGGGCTGGGGTGTTGATGTAGATGACTCTTTATAAGAGTGCAGCTTCATTTCAAATGCAGTTGGACTACACTGCAGCTCTTGTAATGTCATCGTTTCTAGGTCTCGGCTGTTTTCTAGAACTTTCACCCTTGGGTTGAATTTCTTGGGCAGAACTCGCAGCACCTTCTTTACAATTGCATAGTTCTTCTTATTCTTGCCATGACTTCTCATGTCATTGACAATCTCTGTCAAACGTACAAAGAACTCCTGTACACTTTCCTGCTCCTCCATCTTGAGAGCTTCAAATCTCTGCATGTATAGTTGCAACCTAGTTTTCTTTAGTCTGTCATCTCCTTGATAGACACTCTCTAGTCTATCCCATAAGTCCTTTGCCACCCTACAGTCCATGACCTTTGCGTATTTAGAGTTTATGAGTGTAGATGTAATAATACCCAAGGCTCTACCATTTAGCTCATAGGTTCTTCTCTCAACTTCTATGGGTTCTCTGTGATTGGCAGGTTCTATGTAATCGTCTCTGATTACCTGCGTAACATCCATACACATGGACATGAATACAGTCTCCATTCTCGCTCTCCACATCTTGTAATTTGTGCCATCAAAAATAGGCACCCTCTTTGCGTAGTTGGAGCTGGTACTCGGTCCGTTGATAGGAATCTCCATTATATATGTTTACCCAATGAATTCTTGCTTGGTCACTAAGTTGTTAAGCCACAGATGTCAATAACACAAACTTATCAATCTGTGAGATCACTTCTTCACCGAGTGATAGATCTGCCTCCAGTGAGAACTTAGCTCTGATACCAATTGATATTTCCAAGATCCAAGCTAGATCGAATGGGTATATGGGTTTGTATACAGAGAGGGGGGTGAATCTATATACATCAAACTATTTTCTTTTAGTTTTAAGAGTAGTATAATACTTTGAGGTATTTTACAGATGTAGTTGGTATTTAGGATGGTATATTAGTGTCTCATGCAATATCTGTTAATAGCAGGTATGTATGGGAAGAAAAAGATAGAGACACATGGATTGTGTGGTTCAATCAATGTGATCTACTCCACGGTGATGAGGGTTGTCATGCCCCGGATTTCCAACTCGAGGAGACCGGAACATGACTCTCCCTTTACCCGAGTTTGGATAAAAGGGTTAGAATACAACACACTTCACATTTTATATTCAGAGACAAAATCATATATTTATTAAGTTCAAACATTACAAATGTGTCCAAACATGCTTTTATTACATTAAACTCCTCATTACAATATCTCCCCACTGGGGTTACAAAGCTTACACAAAAACAACAAAACTCAAATAACAATAAGCAAGCCACAAGCAGGTCTTCCACCTTGGTGTTCCCACCTAACGCCTGTAGGTTCCTATAAAGAAAACAACACGGTAGGAGGGGTGAGCAACCACAACTCAGTAGGGATCATGTCTCCCCAACCCATCCCATGCTCCTAGCATCTACATGCCATGTGTACAAGTGCAGTGTCGTGATACAATTATTTCACCAGATATAATCACAAGCCTTATCAGCAAATATAATCATTTCCATAGTCACACAGGCTAGTACATGAACAGTCCTGGGCTTCCACAGCCACCGGGTTCCAAGAGCAGTCCCGGGCTTCCACAACCACCAGGTTCCAAGAACAGTCCCGAGCTTCCACAACCACCGGGTTTCACAAAACAGTCCCCAGGCTTCCACGACCACCGGGTTTCACAAAAGAGTCCCAGGCTTCCACACCACCTGGGTTTCACAAAACAGTCCCGGGCTTCCACACCACCGGGTTTCACAAAACATAGTACATATGGCCTCTCTGACATAAAACCAAACACTTAGTAGGCACACATTCACAAATGTACAAACCCAGCCACTCAGGCATAAAAACAAACACTTAGCATGCACACCTTTACCGACTCACAAATCCAGCTATACAGGCATATTATCAAACACATACTAGGCATATTCACACAGACATATTCACACATGCATTTTATCGAACATTTAACATGCACCGCCCACCCAACGTTAGAATCACACCAAGACGCCATTGAAGGCCAACATTCATATAAGAGATCACACCTATATGAATTTACATATAAATAATATAACAACAATAACGATATCCAACAGTTCATCCACCATGGGGCCTAACCCCGGATTAGGTATAAGGAGACAGAACCCCTACCTGTAGGAAAACGTATCACCACAGCAACGATCCTACTCTCACGTCGAACGTCGTCCATCCCCAGAAACACCACAAGCAGCAATGGCCCGAACTCTCCCTCCCTCTCCTCTCTCTCTCTCTCTCTCTCTCTCTCTCTCTCTCTCTCTCTTTGCCCCTGACGGCTGCTGCGGTGGCCGAAGAAGAGAACCCTAAACCTAAAACAAGGAGCCTTCACCTCTTTATATAGACACCTCCACACCCCAAAACGACGTCGTTTTGATTAAATGAATCCCAGCATCAAAACGACGTAGTTTTGATGGAACAAGCTACAACCTTCCCACATCCATACACGCCAAAATATCCATAATTCCAACATGTCCCTTTGGAAAAGATGTTTAGAACAACAAAACCAAGATGACGGTACAAAAATATAGCTGCACGGCATAATGCACGTCATATCCCCATATGACGTGCACCTCCAAAAGCTGTGAAATTCTACCCTAAACTTCCTAGGATCATGTAGAAGACAGGCAAACCAAAATCCCCTTGCACGTCATATCCGCATATGATGTGCATTGTCACATGCACCTCCCAAAAGTCCTCTCTTGGGCCCATCTCTTACCTCAAACTTGTGCATCAACGTTCAAGGTGTTTTAGCTAAAGTGTGTGGGAAGGAAACTTCCTAAAACCCAACAAGTTCCACTCACAAGGCATCTGTGATTAACTTCTTACATGCCGCAAAACACGGGTCATTACATCCTCTCCCCCTTAAGACTTTTCGTCCTCGAAAAGAAACAACATGCAAGGAAAAACAAACACATGCGGCCCATTTGCAAAACAGCAAGCCACAACGCCCAGATGGATCACACAACATAACAGGACATCTCAAATACATTGTAATCGCAAAACACATCTCAATATAAATACAAATACCAGTATACAAATACAAATACAAATACAAATACACCAAATCATGAACCACATATAAGAAAACACATCACTACAGCCGCCTCCCACCCTTAAGGTTGTTCATCCTCGAACAACTCTGGGTGCTGCTCACGCATCATAGACTCATGTTCCCATGTCTCCTCCTCAGTGCCATGGTGCTGCCACAGCATGCGAACCAAAGGAATAGCATAACCACGCAAAAGCTTCTCCCGCTGATCTAGGATACGGATAGGGGCCTCAACAACGGACATGCCATCCTCAATGTCCAATGTCCCCCAATCTATCACATGAGTGGGGTTAGGATGATACTTCCTCAACTGGGACACGTGGAACACATTGTGCACCCGACTCAATCGCGGTGGCAATGCTAACCGGTAAGCTACAGGCCCCACACGAGCTATAACCTCAAAAGGACCAATGAACAGGGGAGAGAGTTTGGAACCTCTCCCAAAGCACCGATGTCCACGCCGTGGAGAGACACGGAGAAACACATGATATCCCACAGAAAACTCCAAAGGTCGCCACCGCTGATCTGCATAAGATTTCTGTCGACTATGGGCTGATAACAAGCGCTGACGAATCAACTTGACCTTCTCAGTAGCCTCTTGAACCAACTGTGGTCCTAAGAGAGCTGCCTCTCCTACCTCAATCCAACACAAGGGTGATCGGCATGGCCGCCCATACAACGCTTCAAAAAGAGCCATCCTAATGGACGCCTGATAACTGTTGTTGTAGGCAAACTCCACCAAAGGAAGGTGAGTTGCCCACGAACCCCCAAAATCTAGCACACAAGCTCTCAACATGTCCTCCATGGTCTGATTCGTCCTCTCAGTCTGACCATTAGTCTCAGGGTGAAAGGCTGTACTCAAGTTAAGCTTTGTCCCCATAGCCTCCTGCAAGCCTGCCCAAAAGTGAGAAGTAAACCTCGAATCCCTGTCGGACACAATTGATGATGGCACCCCATGCAGTCTCACCACCTCGTTCACATACAGCTGACTTAAGGCCCTGATGGAATCCCGCTCGCGGACAGCAAGAAAATGGGCTGACTTAGTCAACCAGTCCACAATCACCCATATCATGTCTTTCCGCCCAGCAGTGGGTGGAAGTCCAGTTACAAAGTCCATCGCTATGTGGTCACACTTCCATTCAACTATTGGCAACGGCTGTAACATGCCCGCCGGCCGCTGGTGCTTAACCTTCACTTGTTGACAAGTGAGGCACCTCGAAACAAAAGTAGCTACATCACGTTTCATCCCAGGCCACCAAAAATGTCCCCGAAGCGCATGATACATCTTCGTACCCCTTGGATGCACGACAAGCCTAGACTGATGAAACTCCCTCATCACCTCATCCCGGAGAGAAGAAGCCACTACTAGTCGCCCCTGAAAAGACAACTCATGCTCAGGACCCTCTGTCCATCCCTTTGATAGCTCATCAGCCTCAATACGGGCACGGAGAACCTCACACTCAATGTCACCCAACTGTCCCTCCCGGACGCGCTGGTACAGTTCAGGCACAACAACCGAAGGACTCAGGACTGTCCCACCATCACGAACAACAGGCTGCAGCTGCAACATCGCCAACTGCTCCATCAGTTTCCACTCTCTCACGGCCACCTCAGCTCTCCCTCTTCTGCTTAATGCGTCAGCCACAACATTACCCTTGCTCGGGGTATAGGCAAGAGTAAAGTCAAAGGTCTGCAAATACTCCACCGATCTCCTCTGCCTCAAATTCAAGTCCTTCTGAGTAAAGATGTACTGAAGGCTCTTATGATCAGAAAACACTACGAACTTCTCCCCCAAAAGGTAATGTTGCCAACTCTTCAAGGCAAAGATGATAGCCGCCAACTCAAGATCATGAGTAGGGTAATTCTGCTCATGAGACTTCAGCTACCTCGACCCATAAGCTACTACATTGTGCTCCTGCATAAGCACACACCCTAAACCAACCCTGGACGCATCACAATATACCTCATATGGGATATCCTCCCGAGGTAACCTCAACACTGGTGCAGTGGTCAAACGGGTTTTGAGAGCCTCAAACGCCTGCTGACACTTGTCAGTCCACTCAAACTTTACTCCCTTCCGGGTCAACGCCGTCATAGGAGCTGCCGAGCGGGAGAATCCCTCTACAAAATGACGGTAATACCCTGCCAAGCCAAGAAAACTACGAATCTCAAAAACATTGGTTGGCCTTTCCCACGATGCCACAGCCTCAATCTTGGCTGGGTCCACCCTAACTCCCTCAACGGACACCACATGGCCAAGAAAATGGACCTCCTGCATCCAAAATTTACATTTGCTAAACTTAGCAAACAACTGCTGGTCCCTCAAGGTTTGCAACACTGTTGCCAAATGCTCCACATGCTCCCTCTCCGTCTTGGAATATACCAAGATATCATCTATAAACACCACCACGAAAGAATCCAAGTATGGAGCAAAGACCTGGTTCATTAAATGCATGAACACTGTTGGTGCATTAGTGAGCTCGAAAGGCATCACTACCCACTCATAGTGCCCATACCTGCACCGAAAAGCAGTCTTAGGGATGTCCTCCTCCTTAACCCTCAACTGATGATACCCCGATCGTAGATCTATCTTAGAAAACCACCGGGCTCCACTCAACTGGTCAAACAGGTCATCGATCCGAGGCAACGGATACTTGTTCTTCACAGTCACCGAATTTAGCTTCCTATAGTCGATGCAAAGGCGTAGCGTGCCATCTGCCTTCTTTGCAAAGAGCACCGGAGCACCCCAAGGTGAGGTACTCGGTTTGATATACCCCTGGTCCACCAACTCCTTTATCTGCCGCTGAAACTCCCTCAGCTCGACTGGCCCCATATGATATGCTACTTGGGAGATTGGGCCAGTCCCCGATACCAACTCAATGGTGAACTCTACACTCCTCTTAGGAGGTAAACTCCTCAACTGGTCATGGAAGACATCCTGAAATTGGTCAACAACTGCTGGCCACACTCTCTTTTCCACTTTCCCCTCCTCAGCAAAGGTCATGGCTGCCAACCTGTAGGTAATGGCACCCCACTGGTCCAACACTGGTCCAACCCGACTTGCCTTATAGTCCCACTCCCCCCGCAGGGCGCAAGAGGTCCCTGCAGGTGTCACGAAGAATACACGTTGCCGATAACAGTCTAACTTGGCCTGAAAAGCCATAAGCCAATCCATACCCAAGATCAGGTCAAAAGTATGCAAGGGCATTACATGCAAGTCAAAACTTAGCTCCACATCTCCTATGGTTAACACACAGTCACGACAAACACGCCGCACCTTAATCATACCTCCCACCGGAGACTCTACTGCTAGGGGTCTCTCTGCCTCCACACATGCTAACCCCAATCCCTCAATCAGAAGTTCAGCGACAAACGAGCAAGATGCACCCGTATCAAAAAGTGCAGAAACAAGCATACGAGAGATTAAGAGGGTACCTCTAACCATTGATGGTCCTGCCCCACCCTCCGCTGGTGGAGGTGGTATCTCAGCCTCCTCCTGGTACGTCACCTCCAGCGCAAACACCCTCCCTTGGCCCGTGCCACTGGTTGGCTCACTCACTGGGCGCTTCCCACCAAGGCTGCCTCCAGCTTCAGTCTGCTGCCGCTCCGGCCTCCTGTGGGGTCGGGTCTGGTTCGATCCTGCCTGACTAGCCTGCCACTAACGAGCTAGTCTCTCTCTGGTGCATGGAAATTGGCATCACTCCTCGTCTTGGATGCCATGCCCTCCAACTCCCTTGTTGCCACTCCGGAAAACCTGGCTCAGATGGCCCTCTCGTCCACAACTATTGCATTTCCAGTCTTTCTTTGGACACTCCCTCCTAAAGTGGCCTTGCTCCTCACAACAATGACAACCGCTGGGGAGACCTCCTGCTAAACCTCCTTGTTTGCTACCGCTAAAGCTACCTCCCTGTGTTCACCGATGTCTGTCCCCTACTGCGGAAGGAACTGTTGTCTCTCTCTTCGGTCTTGGGCCTCTTGGGCCCCGAATCACGTTTAGATCCGCCCTGCAACTGGCGACCCTTATGGGCCTGCCTCCCATCATCCAGCTCTCTCTCAGCGATACGAGCCGTCTCCACAACCTCAGCATAAGTCCTCAAGTGCAAGATCGCCACTCTCTGCCTAAGGGCTGGCCTAAGGCCCAAAGTGAACTTGTGGGCCTTCAGGTCCTCCTTTGCCACACTCTCGGGAGCAAACCTACTCAAGCTCCGGAACTCTCGCTCATACTCCGGTACCGTCCTTGATCCTTGCCTCAAGCTGCCAAACTCCTCCCTCTTTTGCCATCTCAAGGACTCTGGGAAGAACTTATCATGGAAGAGCTGCAAGAACTCCTCCCATAGCATGAACTGCCCCGCACGGCTCCCCGCGACACTCAACCATGAGTCCAGAGCATTTCCCTCTAGCAGCCGAATGGCCAGTCTCACCTTATCCTCCTCCCGGGGTAGGAGAAAGGAAAACACATGCTCGATCTGCCTCAACCACTGCTCAGCTACCACGGGATCCCCTTCTCCCTTGAACTTTGGAGGTTGTTCCTTTCGGAACCGTGTCACCACGTCATCCTCTACACGAATCGGTACACCGCCCAACGAACTCTCACGCTCACGAGGTAGCTCCCCCATTTGTGGTGGTGGTGGTGGCACCACCTGCTGTGCTGCCATCTCACGGCGCACCTCCTCCCGAACTTCTTGCCGGATTCCTTCCCTCAGCTCCTGGACTTCCTGTCAGATGCCCTCTCGCAGTTGCGCCAGCAACAACGCATGTCCTCCAGCGGACTGCCTCGCACCTGGACCCTTATGGGCAGATAACTCATCAGCCACTGCCCCGGACGCACGTGTCACTCTCCTCGGCGGCATTCTTACTACACGAAGTAAGAAAGACAACCGTCAAAACGAATTCATAACCTATCGCTATCTCTACCCCAGTTAACAATGCTACTATCACAAGGCATGTCACATTTCACACATTACATCAATCCACAGTGCACATAGCTGAAATAAACATGGACCTTTCCTTGTAGTCATGCTCAAGGTATTTCAAGAAAAAATCAGAGTTGCACAGTTTACACCTTATCACATTATTTACATTTTTCTTTTATCACAATTATAATTTTAACAGTTATCCACACCTTCACACACAACAACAAATGCAACTAATGCCCTAATGCCCATGCATGCAAATCCTACCTCAGGTCTGGACTACCCCAAGTATACCTTAGAGGCTCCAAAAGGACCGTGTTGATTAGGCACGTCCCTTCAGGCTCCTGCAATGGACTCAAGATAACCAGATCTACCCACTACGCAAGGCCAACTAGACCATGCTCTAATACCATATTGTCACGCCCCGGATTTCCAACCCGAGGAGACCGGAACGTGACTCTCCCTTTACCCGAGTTTGGATAAAGGGGTTAGAATACAACACATTTCACATTTTATATTCAGAGACAAAATCATATATTTATTAAGTTCAAACATTACAAATGTGTCCAAACATGCTTTTATTGCATTAAACTCCTCATTACAATATCTCCCCACTGGGGTTACAAAGCTCACACAAAAACAACAAAACTCAAATAACAATAAGCAAGCCACAAGCAGGTCTTCCACCTTGGTGTTCCCACCTAATGCCTGTAGGTTCCTGTAAACAAAACAACACAGTAAGAGGGGTGAGCAACCACAGCTCAGTAAGGATCATGTCTCCCCAACCCATCCCATGCTCCTAGCATCTACATGCCATGTGTACAAGTGCAGTGTCGTGATACAATTATTTCACCAGATATAATCACAAGCCTTATCAGCAAATACAATCATTTCCATAGTCACATAGGCTAGTACATGAACAGTCCCGGGCTTCCACAGCCACCGAGTTTCACAAAATAGTCCCGGGCTTCCACAACCACCGGGTTTCACAAAACATAGTACATATGGCCTCTCAGGCATAAAACCAAACACTTAGTAGGCACACATTCACAAATGTACAAACCCAGCCACTCAGGCATAAAAACAAACACTTAGCATGCATACCTTTACCAACTCACAAATCCAGCCACACGGGCATATTATCAAACACATACTAGGCATATTCATACAGACATATTCACACAGACATTTTATCGAACATTTAACATGCACTGCCCACCCAACGTCAGAATCACACCAAGACGCCATTGAAGGCCAACATTCTTATAGGAGATCACACCTATATGAATTTACATATAAATAATATAACAACAATAACGATATCTAACAGTTCATCCACCATGGGGCCTAACCCCGGATTAGGTACAAGGAGACAGAACCCCTACCTGTAGGAAAACGTATCACCACAGCAACGATCCTGCTCCCACGCCGAACGTCATCCGCCCACGAGAAATACCATAGCAGCAATGGCCAGAACTCTTCTCTCTCTCTCTCTCTCTCTCTCTCTCTCTCTCTCTCTCTCTCTCTCTCTCTCTCTCTCTCTCTCTCTCTCTCTCGGGGGCTGGTGGGTCAAGAAGAGAACCCTAAACATAAAACAAGGAGCCTTCACCTCTTTATATAGATACCTCCACACCCCAAAATTACGTCATTTTGATTAAATGAATCTAGCATCAAAACGACGTAGTTTTGATGGAACAAGCTACAACCTTCCTGCATCCATACACGCCAACATATCCATAATTCCAACATGCCCCTTTGGAAAAAGATGTTTAGAACAACAAAACCAAGATGACGGTACAAAAATATGGCTGCACGCCATAATGCACGTCATATCCCCATATGACGTGCACCTCCAAAAGCTGTGAAATTTGATGAGAACATTTTATATATATATATATATTTTCCCCCTCTTTTATCCATTTTTATAGCAAATTCTATTATAATTAGATGTCATTTGTATAAATATATGTTGTTTTGTTTCCCTTTTGTGTGTTTGGTGTGTATTGGTGTGTTTTTATAGGTTTTCATCGGTTCGGCCCAAACAGAGTTGAAAAAGGGCGAAATGGGAATCAAATAATGTTGGACGGCTAAAAAGCATTTTACATAGGCCATGGCGAGCGAGGCTGCCGACCATGGCAGCGTCTTTCCTTGTTTACGTCGAAGTTCTCGTCGTGGCCGCAAAATTAATGGCCGCCGACCTTCATAAACATTCCGGATCTCATCGCAGTGGCCACGGATTTTAGTGGCCACGGCCTTTGACGGTTTCTTATTTATTTCTGGTTAATATTCTACCATTTTTGGCAACGCGTTTGGCACTAAAAAAGACCTGTGCAATCCGTGGTTTGACATCGAAAAACTCAGGAAATACAATCTAAAAACGTCTTAGAGAGAAAAGGAGGAGAAAAGAATAGGTGAATATTGAAAAGAGGGTCAATTTCTTGAAGATCAAAGGAAGGACATTGGCAATTTGCGTGTGACGATCCTTTGCCGCTTAATTTGTAAGGAATTTACTCTTTAATTTGTATGAAATCCTCGACCATGTCGCTAATTTTCTTGTCTAGGGATTGGGAGTAGCCCAATCCCAATTGAATATTCTTTGCAATGATATTGTGATTGGAAAATTATTCTCTCTAATTCTTTATCTCCTTCTGGTATAAAATTATTATTGCGATTTGTTTGAATAAACAAATTGCATTTCTCAAATAATTAATTGAAGGATCGAAAGATGAAAATTGATTATTAGAACCCGGAAAGAGAATTGGGCTTAGTGTGTCACGAAAGTAGGCCATCATCCTAATGGGAAATTTGATTATCACATAATTTTAATGGGTTTGATTTTATTACAACGTACCATGAAAGTAGGGTGTTGTTAAATTCACATACGTCGTTATTCTTACGAAAGTAGTTGACGATTGCTAACGGATAAATCACCCTAAAGAATAAAGAGAGAATTGTTACAATCATGTTTCAATGCAAAAATAGGAAATTGGGAATCGGTGAAACCATGAACCCTAGGCGTTTGTCCCATTGAACTTTTCTCCATTTAAAATGATATTTTCTGAATTTTAATTTAATTAATTTACTTTCTATTCTTTAATAATTAGTTCATCAAAATCTTAAAAATCAATTGCCTAGACAATTAGTGCGTGAGAATCTTAGGGATTCCTAACCCTTGTTCTTGTGGGATCGACCCGCAATCATTGGCTATATTACATTGACGCTCTTTGCGTTGCGGTTTAAGCGGTAGAAATACTACTATCAAATTGGCACCATTGCGGGGATAACGGTTTTGTTTAGGAAACTTAGGATTCAAACCATAGCCAATTGGACTAGGCACGTTTGTTTGTCTGTTTATTCATTTATTTTATTTTATTTTGATTTTATAGATTTATTTATTTATTTATTATATAGAATTTTCGTTTCTTTTTATTATTATTTTATTTATTTGTTCTTAATTTGTTCGGTATTGTGCTTGGGTTTTGTTTGTTTTTGATCTGTGCAAATTAGTTGATGACTCGTTCGAGAGACGATAATCTTGTTGCCTACGACTACGAAATCGAAAGAACTCTAAGAAGATTAAGGCAAATGCACAGGGAAGAACCCATTGAACCCATTCTTGTTCCATTGGACAACACTTCCCTCGAAGAAGTTCCAAGTGCTTCGCCACTAAAAATATCCACGTCTCCCTCAAGACCGGGAAGAATGGTGACGATCGGGCGGTGAAGGATTATTCTAGACCCACGGCAGTAGGCATGGCTACCGGGATAACAAGACCCGCGCGTCGCCAACAATTTTGGATTAAAACCGGCAATGATTTCCTTGGTGAGCCAGTCCCAATTTGTTGGTTCATCAATAGAGGACCCCCAAATGCATCTCGAGACTTCATCGATAAATGTGCAACATTTCAATATAATGGGGTTACCAAGATGCGAAATTGATGTGGCTTTTTCCTTTTTCATTGGGTGGGAAGGTGAAGGTTTGGCTCCATGCTCTACCGCCTACCATTACCACATGGGATCGGCTTTTGCAAGCCTTTCTCGCCAAATATTATCCACCGGGGAAGCCGGGAATCGAAATCAGCTCACAATGTTTTTTCAGCCAGAAGATGAACCATTATATGGCGCTTGGGAATATTGGCTACGCAAAAACAAATTGATAGAAAATCAAGTGGCTCAATTGGCTTAGCAGGTGAATAAATTGACAACTACTTCTTCGAATGATATCTTTGGGACAGCCACTCAACCCAAGAGAATATTGCAATATAATTACCTTGAGGAATGGGAAACAAGTTGAGAGTCCCGCAAATCTTCGCAGAAAGAGAAGGAATAGAACACCCACCCGGCCACCACAACTGGCAGCATCCGAGGACATTAGTGAGAAGCAGAAAGAGGCTGAACCGACTCCAACTTCATCTTCCTATCAAGCCCCAGTCCCATTTCCACAAAGGTTGGTGAATGTAAAGTAAGATCAGCGGTTTGAGAGGTTTCTAGGGATGTTGAAACAGCTCTACCTCAATATTCCTTTCCTCGAGGCCTTGGAGAATATGCCCTCGTATAATAAATTCATAAAGGAAATTGTTCTTTGAAAAAGGAAATACGAAGAGCATGAGATTTTGACCTTAACCGAGGGATGCGGTGGAGTGCTTACAAATCCATCCCCTCAAAAGCTTAAGGATCCAGGCCGCTTTTCTATTCCGTGCATGGTGGGTGAGCAGCGCTTCTGTAAAACCTTATGCGATTTGGGGGCCAGCGTCAGTTTAATGCCACTTTCGGTTTTTGAGCAGCATGGCCTTGGGCAGCTTGCTCCAACCTCCGTTACTTTGTAGCTGGCCGATCGTTCGGTAAAGTATCAAGTTGGCATAGTGGAAGATGTTCCACTACGAGTGGGAAAGTTTTATATACCCACAGATTTTGTGATCTTAGAGATGGTGGAAGATGCTCGGATTCCTTTAATCCTGGGCAGACCCTTCCTTGCCACGGCCGGGGTCATTATCGATCGTCGGAAGGGTGAACTCACCTTAAATATCGGTGATGAGAAGATCGAGTTCAACCTTTCTGAAGCTATGAGGAAACCATCCTTACAGGAAGAGTGTTACCACCTCGGTCTTTTGGAAAATTATTGGAGGAAGAACAACCGCATTACACTTCGAGGACCAGTTGCTAGAGTGCCTGATTTTTGACGGAGTCCTAACTTCTCCAATGGAGCAGTTACGCCATGGCTAAAGAACTTGAGGACAATCCACCATTGCCACAACGCAAAATTCATGTTCATGCTCTCCAGGATAAACCATTGGAAATGGCGGCTAACAGAGGCAAAGATTTGGAGCTTAAGCCACTTCCACCACATTTGAGGTATGAATTTCTTGGTTATGAAAACTCTTGTCCCGTGATTATGAGTAATTATTTGACTTTGCATGAAAATGAAAAATTATTGTCTATGCTTAAACAACATCATAAAATCATAGGCTATTCCATTGATGATTTGAAAGGAATTAGTCCTGGCTTTTGCATGCCGAATTCACCTGTAGGAAGATGTTAAGACATCAAGAGAACCTCAAAGGAGGTTGAACCCTAAAATGAAAGAAGTAGTGGAGAAAGAAATATTGAAATTACTCGCAGCCGGTGTCATCTACCCAATTTCTGATAGTGAATGGGTCAGTCCTGTTCAAGTAGTACCTAAAAAGGGTGGGATGACAGTTGTGCAAAATGACAAGGGTGAGTCAATCTCCACTAGGACTGTCACAGGGTGGCGCATGTGTATAAATTCTAGAAAACTAAACAATGCCACCCGAAAAGACCATTTTCCATTACCATTTATTGACCAGGATCCTAGAAAGGCTATCTATGCATACTCATTTTTGTTTTCTGGATGGTTATTCTGGATTCTTTTAAATTCCTATTCATCCCAATGACCAATAGAAAACCACATTCACTTGTCCTCATGGCACATATGCATATAGGCGCATGCCCTTTGGGTTATGCAATGCACCGGCTACTTTTCAATGGTGTATGATGGCTATATTTTCTGGATTCACCGAACGCATTATGGAGGTCTTTATGGTTGATTTTTCGTATATGGTGATTCCTTTGATAATTATCTGCACAACCTTTCTAGTGTTTTGCAAAGATGTGAACAGTACATTTGGTTCTCAACTGGGAAAAGTGCCATTTTATGGTACACGAAGGAATAGTACTTGGACACCTTATTTCGAGAGAAAGGCATATAGGTAGACAAAGCCAAGGTTGACATTATTGAGAAGTTCTGACCTCCCAAGTCGGTATCGGGCATTCGCAGTTTCTTGGGACATGCGGGCTTTTATCGACGATTCATTCACAATTTTTCCAACATAGCCCGACCACTTATAGCCCTTTTGGCCAAGGATAAATTATTTCATTTTGAGGAGGCATGCATGGAATCATTTGAGAAGCTCAAGAAGGCGCTTATGTCAGCCCCAATTCTCCAGCCCCTGATTGGGAAGTTCCATTTGAAGTCATGTGTAATGCTAGCGACTATCTTTGTCGGAGCTGTTTTGGGACAACGCAAAGACAAGAAGACACATGTGATTTATTATGCTAGAAGAACACTTGATGCGGCTCAAGCCAATTACACCACCATGGAAAAAGAATTTTTAGCGGTGATATTTGACAGACAGATTTTTAGGCTCTCTAAAAGAGCTAGCTAATGTTGTTAAATCTCTCTTCAAGATAATAAATTCCCTAAGTTTGCACTAAAAGAATAGCGGCAAGCAAGGGGTCGAACCCACAGGGTTTAGCCTAGTTTTCTAATTCTTAAATCAAAACACCCAATTACTCTTGCCCTATAAAATGTCTTGGCAAAAAGTTTTCTTTTTTATAACTAAAGATTTAATTTTTATTTGGTTTTTTGAATAAACAAAGAAAGCAAATTGATTTTAGGATTAAGATTCAAGGATTAAAGGCATTTAGGGTCACAACTTCACCTCCCTATGTTGTTTCTACTGATTTTAAGGTTCTTGAGATTATTTAATTGATAACATGCTATAACTAAGCCAACGTCTCGCAATTGGTCATTACCAGCCCTTCTACGTCTTTGTCTGCTGAATGGTCATCATGACATCAACATGCAAAGCCTAATTATCATACCCATGATAGGATAATGATCACACCAATCACAAATAAGTTATGAATCAAAGATCAGCTTCAGACTAAGGCTAAGAAAACCCAGGTGTACGGCCCAGATATTAAAAGATAAGAACAGATCCATAAAACATGCAATCTCAATTAAACAAACTCAAAATTCAATCAATCGGTTTGACAACATAGGGGGCTACATTGCTCCCCTAGATAAAGGAAACTACTCATACATGATTACAAGCAAACACAAAGCGGAAAAGCTCAACATCTTCTTCTTATCCACGCGCACAAGAAAGCTTCAACCCAAGTTTCCAAAATCCGCGACAGCTGCTGCAAGCCGCTCTCCTAGGTCAGAACGCCTCCAAAACGTCTCTCTCTCTCTTTAAAAACGTGTAGAATGTGTAGCCCTCCTCCCCTTGGATGTGTAGAACCTCTATTTATAGAGAATGGATGGGCCTTGATGTGTGTTATAAAGTGTACCCTAGCCCATCTATCAAAACGACGTAGTTTTGATAAATGACACTACAAACTTTAAAATCTCTCAATCCAAGCTCAATATGGACAAGGCCCTTTAGGAAAGAATGATCAGCATAGAAAAACGACCGGATCGGTGCAAAAATATGGCTGCACGTCAATTTGAACGTCATATGCCCAATTGGCATGCACTCCAAATTAGCCGCAATTCTTCCCCAAGCTTCCTTGCATCTTGTAGAAGGCGAGATAAGCAAACATATGCTTACACGCCATTTCAGTCCAATTGGCGTTCACATCCGATTGCTCTGAAACTTTCGTGGGAGATAACGGATATCATGCTTTGAGAAATGTTTGTTCTGCACGCCAATTGGTTTGAGGCCATATACTTGGTCAAAAGTGATCTCCAAAACCTACCAAAACGACTTAAAAACGCATGTATTTGCAAATAGCATCTTCCTAGGGGTTAGAACGGATATATGTGAAATATAATACAATAAGGCTCTAATCATGCTCTTAAACACCCTACATAAACACTAGAATAACGGCATAAAATGCACGTTATCAAATACACCACACTTGAACCATTGCTTGTCCTCAAGCAAAAGCATACAAGTATGCGAAATAAAATAAACACTCGGTTAAACGGGAAGAAAAAATAAAATATCAATCAAGGAGAGTCATGGTTTCCCAAGCATGCAACTCTATCATGATGAAATGAGCATTTTAAGCAACCGAAATGAGTCATAGCTTAGTTCATTCATGTCTATATCCCTAAGTCCAACAACCATGCAATTTCCTTACTGAAAATTCAGATATCGCAAGCAGTCCATGCTAACACCAGCACCTAGTTTCCCTTTAAGTTCTCACAAAGGATAAAGCTGCCTCACTCAAATATAACTTTTCTATTTCTCTTTAATCTCAAGCCCCATACCTATCAATTAATAAAGGATGAGTTAAGTACTTGCCAAACAATCATGAGAGTTCCCTATTGTGCTCATCAAAGAAAACACACTCTCTATTCTACTTTATTTGAACTCACACGCTAGTCTAAACTCAATAAACTCGGACTCTATTCTAATAACCTGATAAAATAAAATCATGAGCTAAAGAATTGAGCTTAACACTCTCAAATAAACAAAACTCAGCCAATGTGGCTACAAATCTAAACAAATATATATATATATATATATATATATATATTTAATAACCTTACAAGGTTGCATTTTATGCTCTCCCTTGATGGATTATTCACTCTTTTTTTTATTCATGCTCACTTTTTTTTTTTGAAATAACAATACTTATAAACACATAGGAAGGCTGGATTTTTTGTATTGCATACCCTTTTCACAATGTGTATCACAACCTTTCTTTTACTTTCCAACACCACAAAATAAAGAAAAGGATGCATAGACAGTCAAAGTGACTTAGAGGCCTTGCCCCCTAACTACACACCAAACACCGAGCACTAATAAGTAATCACATGCTTACTTAACTCCTACCATTAAATAACCAATGTTGAAAGTAGAGAAGAGTAAGCAAACTATTACCCATGCCCAAAAATGGCACTCAAGGGCTAAAAAGAAGCTTTTCTTATGTTTTCTTTTTAGTTTCTTTGTCACTCAACTTTAAGGGTCACTAAGGTCTATCTTAGCATGTTATGCTTAGCTAATATTCAAACTTCAGGTCCAAAAACATGGTGATATCATTCAAAAGATAAAGACATGATTAAACCAAATCAGAGCACATTTTAACTACTTTAACACCCTTATCACAACATGATACTATTGTGGCACAAAAAGTAAAATTTGTAGGCCAAAATTTCATACTTAATATCCATGTCTCCACATGCAAATCACTAGCGCAGGCAACTCAAACAATCATGCAAATTTTTTTTTTTTTTTTTTTTTTTTTAAAAACAACTAACAAACAATCTAAGAACACACAACATAAAAGACAAGCATGTGGCTCAAGTCACTCCCCAATACACCACACTTAAAATATGCTATGTCCTCATGGCATGAAATAGGGAGTAGGAAAATACTTACCTCTCGGTTGGCAAGCCGTAATAGTAGATAACATTGGCCACCATTCGACGTGTACGAGTAACAAAATCAGCCGAGGTTTCTCCGCGTATTTCCCAGCTTTCCCTCATTTGCAGAATAACCATCATATAGTAGCAAACAAAAATCCCACAAATTGAATTGGTCAGCGGCCGAGGGAGTTCCATTTCGTTGAGGTGAATAAGAGGGAGCTTGTCCCGCAACAATCCTTCTTTTTTCATCGCATCCTTGATTCTTTTTATGAGCCCATGAACAAGCCGTCTCTTTCTTCTTGGTGAACCCTTCGCCTTGGCTTGGATCACAAAGCACCGCATGCCGTGCACTCAAATCCACACACACTAAGACATAGTGACGATCAATATGCACAGGGATCAGCACCTCGTGCATACCATGCCAAGGACGGTGCCCTTCATTCTGACCATTTATACGCTGGCGCCACACACTTTTAGACAAAGGTTGCTCATAAAGCTCGCACAATATAATAGAGGTATACTGGGACAGTGGGTAGTTATGAGGCTCGGCCTCCACTACAAAACACATAGTCTCGCAAAATAAGTCCACCTCATCTGTGTAGAGATATTCATTACCTAAGATCCGTTGAAGGACAAACGAGGTGAAGAGGTCCATATCCCTTGCAAAGCGAGCCCTTAACACCTGGGAGTTAATGAAGTTCTCAAATGCTACTTGACTCTCAACAGATGATAGGGCTGGATCTATGGTTAAGTGTATAGGCTCTCCAAGTAGGTCTTGAGGTGCAGCAGAATGTATGGCCCCCATGAGACCGGAAGCACCATAGGCATAATAGCTTTGAGAATAGGGAGGATCCATAAAGGGTGAAAAGGTGAATGCCCTACTTTTGGCTCTGCCTCCTCCTGGATAATAAGCTTGCCCCCGGGAAGTTTCTGGTTGTGGTGGGTCTTCCTGGGCATGAGAAGAGTCTTCATGAATTGAAGGTAAGTCTTCTTCAGATATCTCCACTACGGGAGAGTGTTTGGATGCTTTCTTCTTGCTCAAGGCCTTCCAAATTTTTCCTAGGAGGCCCTTGACTTCCTTGTTATTCTTCCTTAATGCTTCAACTTCACGCTGGGTTCTAGCATTTACCTCCCTGAGCTCTTGTGTTTCTTTTCTCCATGCTTCAGTAGATGCAGTAGCAGGAGCTTCAGGGGCTTCCCATGCTCTGGCTGACGGTTTAGAAGTAGCGTGCTGGTCTTCAGAGACAAGTACCATTACCTCTTCAAACCGAGCACTCTGGATATGTCCATTTGTAAATGCCCAATTTATAACTTCTACCTCATTTACCACCTGGCCACCGATACCTTGAAAGAAGTTAAACACATCTTCCTTGTGCATATTGAACTGCATGTACATGCCAGAAGCCTGAATAGGGTTTGTTTCCTTTCATCCAATGGAGTGGAGGTGTCTCGCGCAGCAAACTCAGTAGGCCACTCCATATGGATACTATGTCATGAAGGCTGTGGTTCAGCCCGGGGAAGATTTCCCCAATTGCCTCTAGAGCTTACCCCTAAGCCTCCTTCTGGTTGCAGTACTCTCAAAATCCATTGAGAGGGGAATGGGGTGCTATCTAAATGGGCAAAATGCTGAGCATGCTGGCTCTGAAAAATAACACATAACATTCTGCCATATACCCTCTTTGTCAAGTTTTTCTTCCACCAATTGAAAATAGCAGCACCCCAATCCACATCTAACATATGGTTAATGCTATACATGAATGCAAGATGGGTCATAGGCACACCATCCTTTCCACTAGTTTGCAACAACAAGCACTTTCCTACCTGATGAGCTAAACATCTAAATTTTCCGACAAAGCCATTTTTAGTAAACTGCCTCCTCCTCTCAGAACGTTTGGCATAATTTAAGGCAGTACCATACTCCCCTAAGGTCAGGTGGGGGAAGTGATCAGTACGTACAGGAAGGTTAAAGGTCTTCCAAATTGTCTCAGGTGTGATACGAATATACACCCCCGCACCTGCCCTAGAATCGCATCCTCCTTCTCATTTAAGTAAATGGAATGATAAAACTCATGCAAAGCAGGATAATAAATGGCACATCTAGCTGAAACTAACCGCACTAACTCAAGATTTTGAAGCTTTAAGGCCACCTCACTGGACCATCCCAGGTCTGATTCCTCTAAGGCACTTAGATCCAGAGCATGCCCCAGGAACACCTCCCCATCCTCACTGCTGGAAGAACTGGATGAATGAACTTCTTCCTTGCCTGATCTCCTTGTGCGCACCATCTTGCTTCAGGAATCTAGAGAGAAGAAGGATGAAATTTGGCTAGAGCAACAAGAACCAGAGCTTCACAAATTTCAGATCTAGAAATGAGTTTTTGGTGTGAATGACCTAGCTCCCGGCGTCATTATTTATAGCGTGTAGAAGAAAAAGTGTCCCAATTTGGATCATACACGTGTCCTCCAATTTTCAGGGCGTTTGGACCATTTTAACCCTTGCACGTCATATAGGTGAATTGGCGTTAGGTGTCAGAATCGTCCCAAATTTTGGTGGTGGGTCCCTCATGAGCTGTCAAGCAATAGTCTCTTCTGCACGTGATATTCTTGAAGCTTCTAGGAGGTCCAAAATCGGTATTTTGCCTTTTTATCCCTTCAGATGACAACTAGCAATTGACGTGCAAGAAGTAAAGTGCTTCATGTGATGTTTATCTACTGGATCAGTAAGTTGCAGAGGCAAAAGAGGTGCACGCCAATTAGTCAATTGGCGTGCAATATGGCGTTCAAGCCCAAATGAGCCCAAACTTTGCCGCGAGTTGCTTTTGCGGTATGGATCAACTTCTATGCTTGCACGCCAATTCATTGGGCTTAAATTCAAGTACTTGTGGGCTTCACTTGTTCCCTGCTCCAGGACTTGTTCCTTAAAATAAACAAAATTGTCCAAGGCCCAATAATTTTGGCTCATCCCGCAAATGGTTAGTCAAGAAAGAAACAAAATCTATCGCACCAGGGGTTAGGTTGCAAACAAAATTGTTGAATAAAAATAAGTAAAATAAAACATTGGGTTGCCTCCCAACCGGCGCTTTATTTAAAGTCCGTAGCTAGATTTTTTAATTAAGATTATGAGGTGGTGAAAGAGAGTGAATCAACAATCTTCTTCCGAGTTGGATCAAAGTATGGTTTCGATCTGTTGCCATTCACCCAAAATTTCTTGCCATCTATAGCTTGGAGCTCAAAGCTCCCATATGGCTTCTTATCAACTATCACAAAAGGTCTCATCCATTTGGACCTTAATTTTCCAGGAAATAGCCTTAACCTTGTGTTAAATAAGAGAACTTTCTGCCCCAAGGTTAAAGGTTCATTGGTTAATTGCCGATCATGCCATTTCTTGGTTCTTTCTTTATAAATTTTAGCACTTTCATAGGCATCCATCCTGAACTCATCTAATTCAATTAATTGAGTCATCCTAAGCTCTTTGGCCTCTTGTGGATCAAAATTTAACTTCCTCAAGGCCCAGTGAGCCTTGTGCTTTAATTCTACAGGTAAGTGACAAGCCTTCCCATAAAGAATATGGTAGGGTGACATCCCAATGGGAGTTTTATAGGCTGTCCTATATGCCCATAAGGCTTCATCAAGCCTTTGAGACCGGTCTTTCCTATTTGCTCCAACGGTTTTCTCTAAAATGGCTTTAATCTCTCTGTTGGACACCTCTCGCTTGTCCATTAGCTTGTGGGTGGTAAGCTAAAGACTTCCTATGAGTTACCCCATATTTGTTCAACAACTTGCCAAACAATTTATTGTAGAAGTGACTACCCTCATCACTAATTATAGCCCTTGGTGTCCCAAATCGACTAAAGATGTTTCTGGTAAGGAAGTGAGTCACTACTTTAGCATCATTCACTCTGGTTGGTATAGCTTCTACCCACTTTGACACATAATCCATAGCCAATAGGATATATGAATACCCATCGAATTGGGGAATGGCCCCATAAAATCAATGCCCCATATATCAAAAATTTCAATTGGAAGAATTCCAGGTTAATGGCATCTCATTCTTCCTAGACAAACCACCTACCCTTTGACATCTATCCCAGGTTTTGATGTAGATATAGGTGTCTTTCACCATGTGAGGCCAATAGAAGCCACACCGCATGATCTTAGCCATAGTTCTCTACACCCCAAAGTGGCCCCCATAATGTGATGAATGACAATGGTATATTATGTCATCTATCTCCTCCTCAAGGACACACCTTCTAATTATTTGGTCTGGACACCTCCTATAGAGAATAGGGTCTTCCCAAATGTATTTCTTAGCATCCACTGCCAACCTCTTTCACCGATGGTAGTCCAATTGCTTGGGTATAAACCCGGTGGCTAAATAGTTTGCTATATTAGCAAACCAAGGAAGCTGGTGCACCTCAAACAACTTCTCATCTGGAAAGTCATCTACAATGGGTAGAGACTTAGGTGCATTCTCCACACGGGAGAGGTGATTAGCCACAGAATTTAGGGCTCCCTTGGTGTCTCTAATTTCAAGATCAAATTCCTTGTAAAAAGGAGTACCCACCTAATCAAGTGTGGCTTAGCTTCCTTTTTAGCAAATAAATATTTCAAAGCCGCATGATCAGTATAAATAATTACTTTAGACCTAAAAAGGTAGGGTCTAAACTTGTTGCGACCATAAATCACGGCCAGCAACTCTTTTTCAAGTGGTGGTGTAGTTCTGTTGAGTATCATCTAAGGTCTTACTAGCATAGTAAATGACTCTAAACACCTTATCACGTCTTTGCCCTAAGACTACCCCCACAAAGATAATCACTTGCGTCACACATTAGCTCAAAAGGTCGAGCCCAGCCTGGTGTAACTATAACCGGTGCAAGTGACTAACTTACCCTTGAGGATGTTGAAAGCTTCTAAGCAATCTTCATTGAACTCAAAGCTTATGTCCTTCTCTAACGCCTACTCATGGGTTTTGCAATTTTAGAGAAGTCCTTAATGAATCTCCTATAAAAGCCAGGCATGGCCAAGGAAACTTCTCTCCCCTTTTTTCATTTGTTAGAGGTGGCAAAGTCTCAATAGTGGAGATTTTTGCCTTGTCCACCTCCAAACCTTGTGAAGACACCTTGTGCCTTAGAATTATCCCCTTAGTTACCATAAAATGGCATTTTTCCCAATTTAGGACTAGTTCCTTCTCCTCACATCTTTCTAAGACCACATCTAAATTTTTCAAATACTGTTGGTAGGAGGAACCAAACACTGAAAAGTCATCCATGAAAACCTCCATGATCTCCTCCACTAGGCCCTAGAAAATGGCCATCATGCACCTTTGAAAGGTGGCAGGTGCATTGCATAGCCCAAATGGCATCCTCCTAAAAGCAAAGGTGCCAAAGGGGCACGTGAAAGTGGTCTTTTCTTGGTCTTCGGGTTTAACCATGATCTGATTATACCCGGAGTATCCATCTAAAAAGCGATAGTGACTATAGCCAGCTAACCTATCCAACATCCGGTTAATGAAAGGAAGGGGAAAGTGATCCTTCCTGGTGGCCTTATTCACTTCCTATAGTCAACACACACTCTCTATCCCGTCACGGTCCGAGATGGAATCAATTCATTCTTCTCATTTTTAATCACCGTCATACCCCCTTTCTTGGGCACAACATGCAACGGACTCACCCACTCACTATCTCGAAATAGCATAAATTATACCCGCATTTTTCCATTTTAGAATTTCTTTTCTTACTACTTCTTTCATGGCAGGGTTTAATCTTCTTTGTCTTTTAGCTATGGGTTTAAAGTCATCATTCATTAGAATTTTGTGCATACAAATCCCTCCCTAATATCTTCAATGTTCCACCTTAGGGCTTTTTTGTGTTTCCTAAGGATTTCTAGCAGTTGAGTGCACTCTATATCATTTAAATTAGCAAGAACTATAACTGAAAATTTATTTGTAGAGTCTAGAAATTCATACCTTAGGTGTCCAGGTAGTTCCTTCAATTCTGGAACTTGAGGTATGTCCTCTTCCTTCTCCTCCTTTGCTTGCTCCAGAGAATTTGATGTTTGCTCATCCTCCTCAATTGTCAAGTCCACTTCTTCATCCTCTTGAGCTTTCGTAAGTGGAGCACTCCATCATTCTTTGTTGTAATTTCTTCTGGCAAAAAGTCTTCCACCAACTCCTCAAAATCTTCAACCCATAGGCAGTCCTCCTCCTCTTGACCTTGTAAAGCCTTCCCCATATGGAAAACTAAAGTCTCTTCATTAATTCTCGAGTCGGTAACGCTTGAGCCACATCTATCAATGCACACCCTGTTCGAGAAACGGTCTTCCAAGGAGGAGCCGAACTCCTCTATCTTCTTCCATTTCCAAAACTACAAAGTCTCCTGGAAAAATGAAGGAGCCCACCTTAACTAGCACATCTTCAATGATTCCTTCAGGTCTTCCAGTGGACCGGTCCGCAACCGCAATGAGATAGAAGTTGGCTTCATTCCTATGAGTCCAATTGCTTGTACAAAGCAAAAGAGATCAAATTTATGCCGACCCCTAAATCACAAAGGGCCTTGCTGCGGCGCATTTCCAATCACACAAGGGAGGTTAAAACCGCCTGGATCTTTATGCTTGATGGGCAAGCTCTTTTGAACAACACTACTCACCTCATTAGTGACGGCCACCGTCTCATGATCCCCATACCTTCTCTTCTTCTTCTTCACAAAATCTTTGATATATTTTCTCGTACCTAGGCATCTGCTCCAAAACTTCCACAAATGGGATATTAATTTCAAGCCGCTTGAATAAACTCGGGAAGCGCTCATACTCTTCCTCAACCCTCCGATTTCTCATCCGCCGAGGAAATGGCATGGTAGGCCTGAGCTCTTGCCTTTGTTCTTCAACTATTTTGCCTTTAGTCATTGTTGTTCCTTCTTGTCTTGCAACCTTTCTTCTTCTTTATCTGATTTTCCTTGGTCATCAGCTTCCAAGGGTCTGCTTTGTTCTTCTGGAATAGCCCTTTTCTTAAGCTCTTCAGCTTCCTTCAATGCTTTCCCACTCCTTAGAGTGATAGCCTTGCAACTCTCCTTGGGGTTCACCTCAGTGTCACTTGGAAAAGTGTTGGTTGACACCCTTTGATTAGCATTGTGTGCCATACTCACAAATAACTTCTCCATATTCTTAATTGAAGACTCCATACTGCCTACCCTTTGCTTCAAATCACCCACCTCTCTTCCACTGTCTCATCCTCATGCCGATATGTTCTTCTTTTGCCGCTGAGGCCGAGGCCGCTATTGCTCGAATCCAGGAGGTGGATGTAAGAAATTATCAGTAGCATACGGATTTTGCTTCATCCCTGGAGGCACATATTTATACCGAGCTGATGTATCTCCGCCTTGGTTCCGATTCTTCCGATATCCCCCGAGATTGTTGTTGGTTCTAATTGTACCCTTGTCTTTGTTGGTGAGGATAATATTGTCGCTCGGTACAAGCCTTTCCCTCCAACATAATTTGCATCTTCAGCACCACTCCATCCTTGCTCAGCCATTGGTGAGGCGTGTTGTGATCCTCCAACTTTAAGAGCCAACACTTCCATGCTTTTTTCTAAAGCTTGGATCTGCCCTTGCATATCATTGGAGGGAGTATCAACCGAAGATATCTTCTCCCTTGGCCTTGAAGTGTGAACGTTAGACCACCGCCAATCAGCCAATGACAGTCTCTCCAAGAGTTTTGTTGCGGCATCAGGCTCTAAATTCATCAAACATCCTCCAAGAATTGCATTCACCTTGTCTTGTGAGTGAGATTGAAGACCAGGTGTAGAAAGATTCAATTTGAATCCATTGGGGTCTTCCATGGTCAGGGCATCTTCTCACCAAATCTTTAAAGCGCTCCGAAGCTTCATGAAGAGTCTTTATCTCATCTTGCCTAAATTTGCTAATTTCCTTTCGAGCTGGATCACTTTGGAAGGGGGAAAATACTTAGACATGAATTTAGTCTACATCTCCTCCCAAGTATTTATTGAACCTGGTAAACTGTTAAATCACCCAAGAGCTCTATCCCTTAAGGAGAAAGGGAAAAGCCTTAGCTTTATTGCCTCCTCCGATACATTGTTGATCTTTATGGTGTCACACATCTGGTAGAACCTCATCAAATGCTGGTGTGGATCGTCCATTGTTCCTCCAAAAGCGTTGTTGCTCGCCATATTAATTAATGCGTTTCACCTCAAAACTATTTGCTTGAACTCTTGTTTGCTTAATCCCGGAATAATGGTCTAACATCATCGGTCTCGCATAGTCTAAGAAGGTTCTGGGCATAAACCTATTACCCTCTTCTTCTGGATATTGGCCATTATAATTGGCCCCTCATTGCAGATGCACCACCATCAGGCCTTAAATCGCCATCAATTCACCTACCGAATGCTCTAAGCCTTACAAGTGCTTCTTTCAGCCCTCTTGTCTTGCTTCCCTAGCTGCTCTGCGACGAGCTCGAACAATCTTTCAAGTTCCCAATTAAATGGTATAAACTCCTCTCTTGGCATGCACAACTAGGAATTCCTCAAACACTTGGTGTATGTTCCTGTAAAACAACAAGAACACATCCAAACACCCGAACAATGCAAGATAAACAAACACAAAATAACAAGAAAATAAAAGACAAAATAAAACACCAAGATCAGAATTCAAACAATTTCACTCAATGTTGATTTTAAAAACTAGTTAACCGTTAAATCCCAAGAACGGCGCCAATTTGACATGACAGATTTTTAGCCCCTCTAAAAGAGCTAGCTAATGTCGTTAAATCTCTCTTCAAGATAATGAATTCCCTAAGTTTGCACTAAAAGAATAGCAGCAAGCAAGGGGTCGAACCCACAGGGATTAGCCTAGTTTTATAGTTCTTAAATCAAAACACCCAATTACTCTTGCCCTATAAAATGTCTTGGCAAAAAGTTTTCTTTTTTATAACTAAAGATCTAATTTTTATTTGGTTTTCCGAATAAACAAAGAAAGCAAATTGATTTTAGGATTAAGATTCAAGGATTAAAGGCATCTAGGGTCACAACTTCACCTCCCTATGTTGTTTCTACCGATTTTAAGGTTCTTGAGATTATTTAATTGATAACATGCTATAACTAAGCCAAGGTATCGCAATTGGTCATTACTAGCCCTTCTAAGTGTTCGTATGCCCGAATGGTCATAATGACATCAACATGCAAAGCCTAATTATCATACCCATGACAGGATAATGGTCACACCAATCACAAATAAGTTATGAATCAAAGATCAGCCTCGGACTAAGGCTAAGAAAACCAAGGTGTACAACCCAGATATTAAAAGATAAGAACAGATCCATAAAACATGCAATCTCAATTAAACAAACCGAAAATTCAATCAATCGGTTTGACAACATAGGGGGCTACATTGCTCCCCTAGATAAAGGAAACTACTCACACATGATTACAAGCAAACACAAAGCGAAAAAGCTCAACATCTTCTTCTTATCCACGCGCACGAAAGCTTCAACCCAAGTTTCCAAAATCCGCAACCCACGCTCTCCTAGGTAAGGAACAAGCGTCCAAAACGTCTCTCTCTCTTTAAAAACGTGTTGAATGTGTAGCCCTCCTCCCCTTGGATGTGTAGAACCTCTATTTATACGGAATGGATGGGCCTTGATGTGTGTTATAAAGTGTACCCTAGCCCATCTATCAAAATGACGTAGTTTTGATAAATGACACTACAAACTTTAAAATCTCTCAATCCAAGCACAATATGGACAAGGCCCTTTTGGAAAGAATGATCAGCATAGAAAAACGACCGGATCGGTGCAAAAATATGGCCGCACGTCAATTTGAATGTCATATGCCCAATTGGCATGCAGGCCCAAATGAGCCGCAATTCTTCCCAAGCTTCCTTGCATCTTGTAGAAGGCGGATAAGCAAACATATGCTTGCACGCCATTTCAATCCAATTGGCATTCACGTCCGATTGCTCAAACGTCTGTGGGAGATAGCGGATATCATGTCGAGAAATGTTTGTTCTACATGCCAATTGGTTTGAGGCCGTATACTTGGTCAAAAGTGATCTCCAAAACCTACCAAAACAGCATTTAAAAACGCATGTATTTGCAAATAACATCTTCCTAGGGGTTAGAGCAGATATATGTGAAATATAATACAATAAGGCTCTAATCATGCTCTTAAATACCCTACATAAACACTAGAATAACGGCATAAAATGCACGTTATCAATATTCGCGATGGACAAATTTCGATCTTAACTAGAGACAAGATTTTTAGCCTCTCTAAAAGAGCTAGCTAATGTCGTTAAATCTCTCTTCAAAATAATAAATTCCCTAAGTTTGCACTAAAAGAATAGCGCAAGAAAGGGTCGAACCCACAGGGATTAGCCTAGTTCTCTAGTTCTCAAGTCAAATCACCCAATTACTCTTGTTCTATAAAATGTCTTGGCAAAAAGTTTTCTTTTTTTAAACTAAAGATCTAATTTTTATTTGGTTTTCTAAATAAACAAAGAAAGTAAGTTGATTTTAGGATTAAGATTCAAGGATTAAAGGCATCTAGGGTCACAATTTCACCTCCCTATGTTATCTCCACTGGTTCATGGTATTAGGGTTGTCCGATTGAAAACATGCTAAACATAAGCCAAGGACAACAAATGGTCATTGAGGTCCTTTTAAGAGTTGTATGCCCTGAATGGTCATCTAAACACACAAA